>MEJB01000015.1:4161664-4172633 GCA_001752375.1 Rhazya stricta
CAGTCAACTTAGTGCGCTCACAGAGTGCCAATAAGATATAGCACACACACCCAAACAGGTAAAGCTCTTAATAATCAAGAGGCAAGCTAGAAAGACGCTCAATCGGAATCCCACCCTTAAGAGCAGAAGAGGGTTGTACGTTTATGAGACAGGTAGCAGTAGAAACAGCCTTAGCCTAAAACTGAGACGAGATAGTGGAAGCAAGCATAAGAGCACGAGCAGTCTCAAGAAGATGATGATGCTTGTACTTAACAACCCTATTCTGAGCATGAGCACCTGGACAGGAAAACTAAGAAAGAGTGCCTTGTGTATGAAGAAAAGCATGGAGATGTCGAGACAAGTACTTGCCAGCAAAGTTAGCACGAAAAACACGAATAGGAGCGTGGTACTGAGTAAGGACCATAGTGCAAAAGACTTAGAGATAAATAAAACCTCGCTATGAGAAGACATAAAATATAACTAGGTAATGCGAGAATAATCATCTATAAAGAATACATAATACTGATGACCCCCTTTCAAAACCCAGGGGGCCGGACCCTATACATCAGAATGAATAAGATCAAACGAACGCTGTGAAACTGACTCATGGGTAGGAAAAGGCAAATATATTTGTTTGCCAAGCTTATAACCTAGACAATCTAAAGACATATTACCAGACACAGAACCCAAAAGACCCCAACGAACTAACGAAGACAAGCGCGAGCCACAAAGATGTCCTAAACGATGATGCCACTAAGCAAATGAAGCAGTGGAAGATGTAATAGATGTGGAGGCAAAGGTAGTGGCAAAGAGACTAACAGGGGCAACGGAAAGAAGGTGAATCCAGTCTAGCTCCCAAAGACGCTATGAATCACGACGGCAAGGGCCAGTATCTGCGGTCCTGAATGCAACAAGAGTCAAAATCAAGGATAACACGGCAACAATGATAAGTGAATTGGCCAGCAGACATAAGCTATATGGTTAGTTTAGGAACATAGGACACTGCAAGAACATGAAAAGAAGAACTAGAACGAGTACGTAGCCTTGCTACCGAAAGAGAAGTGCCATCGATGGTGTGGATAGTGACAGGAATAGATCGGGACAAATGAAACTAAGACTAGTGAAACAAGAAGTCATATGGAAAGAAGTACATGAGTCAAGAATCCAAGGTGATGTACCGGAAGAAGAAGATATGGAGGATGGTGTGCACCACTCGGAGACTGAGCAGCAGAACCAGCAGAGCCTGACGGTCCAAAAGCAGACAGAAGACTTAGCAGTGTGAGTATCTCCTGAGTATCAGAAGAGTCAGTGCTCTTTTGAGAAGTAGAGCTTCCAATATCAATCCCCTTCTTCCTCTTGGCAGTAGCAACATCTCTCCTCTTCTTGTTGCAATATTGCTTCACATGTCTGGGCTTATCACAATATGTACAGTGTCTGTCATCACCACCACTCCAAGCAGCCGCTATTGAGGAGACTGCCAAAACTAAAGAAGGTTGAAACAATAGACTGGCACCAAGAATATGAGTCTCCTCCGTTTGAATAGCAACAAGGGCCTCCAAAAAGGTCACATGTGGGTGGCGAGCAAGTAGTTGAGCATGCATCTGCTCGTATTCAGGTCAAAGGTGCATCAAGAAGTCATAGACAAGACGAAGCTGCAGGTGAGAGTGCTGGTGCTGATGACACTAGAAAGTACGACAAAGCTCCGATCCCAAAGAGTCAAGCTAGCACCGTATAATAGATAATTGTGCATAGAACTCGTCCACGGTGGCATCTCCCTATTATAGCGACTGCTCCTGATGGACAACAGCAAGGTATAAGGAATCGCCAGCGAGTTCGTAGTGGGCGCGAAGGTGCTCCCACAGCAGCTAAGTAGAGGCCAAACCAACAATATCACCAACAGGAGACAGATCAATGCTAGCAACTAGAATATCAGAGGCAGGAGCATCCTCATCAAGCCACGTCCTGTAGGACGCACTCTGGTGTGGTAGGATGCTACAACAACATCATAATCAATGGACGCCTTCGTCTTGCTAGAATTTTTTTAGGAAATGGTAGAATTTTTTCTTTTTCTATTTTTTAATTTTTACGAAATTTTAATTAATTTCTATAACTTTTGTTTTTTAAAAAAAATCATAAGATTATTTCAGAATTTCTTTTATCTATTTTTTATATCTTATCATTTCTTTTGAATATTCTGATTTTTCAAAATTAAAAGATTTAACAAATTATTTATTTAACTTCACAAAAGATTATAAAAATATTTTAATCATTAAAAGTTTTATATTTTAAATCTATTGGTCAAATAAAGTATGTAAAAGTCAAGTAAGTTAATAAAAAAATCTAGCTACACTTTATATACCTTTATTAAATTACTTATATTTAATTGCTCATAATAGAGTTGTATAGTTTATTTTTTTTAATGAGCAAGCAAAGTACAACATTAATGTTATATTTTGTTTTAGTACATAAAAATATTTTATTTAATATTTTTAATTACTAACTCACTTATATACAAAATTGGCAAACGTCTTATCAAATTATAAAATCCTTTTGCTCATAATCAATTCTTTATATATAAAAATGAAGCATAAATAATTCCACAAAAAACGAAAAACTAATATCAAATATTAGAACTCAGCCAAAATTAAAGACAAGAAGCTAAGTTCATATCTTGGCAAAATAAAATTCGTACCCAAACTCATTTGAAAATAAAATGTGAAATTCTAATTATGAAATCTTTACTTTTTTCCCAAAAAAAATATGTTAGTACCATTTAAACAAATAAATTTAATTCTTGTAAGAGAGTGTGGTGAATAAAGCTTTCTTATTTAGCATATCCATATATTTTAATATTAAAATGCGCATGTATGGTTGAAAATTTTGAAGCTTCYGACTATATTTACTGGTTAATTTATCAATAGCAAAATTCAATGGGAAATTAGTGCATTATCCCTTGAATTATTTGGACCCCTGTATAAGTGTTCCCCATCTTTTTTTAATAAAAATTTTAAATCCTCAAATAATTTAAGTTCATTTATTTATATCCGTCCACGTGAAATCCAATGAACCCCAATCTCGTGCAATGCAGCTGAGTGTTAGTTGAGGGACAAAATCATCAAACTACATCGATTTTCACCTTAATGAAAATAGAAGCTATTTCCATAATAAATAAAAAAACCTATCTTCTTTTAACACTTTGGTGAGAAATCTTRTGCGTTTTAATTTTGATGGGAAATCGACATAGTTTGATAATTTTACCCTTCAACTAACACTSATGTGCATTGCACGTGATTGGGRGTTGTTGAATTYAGTATATAAATAAATGAGCATATATTATTCAAGGAACAAAATTGAAAAAGAAAAGATGAGCRAATTTACAGGTAGTTGAGAATAGTTCAAGGATATAATGAGTTAATTTTCCAAACTCAATCTATGAGCCAAGTAAGAATTTATCAAAGTTCAAGAAAATATTCTTACTTATAGGATGCATTTTACCAAACCATAAAAAAACATTCTTTTTTCCTAAAATCTGCAATTAAATCTATATTAATATAGATTGTTGGAAATTTTGATACAAGAAGGACACAATAACATGAATAACAAAGTATAATTAGAAAACTTTTGACTCATGCAAATAAGTAGCATGGTCCTTAAAGGATTATTCTAATAGCTTT
This sequence comes from Rhazya stricta, assembly GCA_001752375.1. Lineage (NCBI taxonomy): Eukaryota > Viridiplantae > Streptophyta > Magnoliopsida > Gentianales > Apocynaceae > Rhazya > Rhazya stricta. The sequence goes on from MEJB01000015.1 coordinate 4,165,318, forward strand.
GGAATATCCTTCCAGGACTAAATGAGGCTTCCTCTGTAAGGGTGATAGAAATAACAATAATAAGAAGTGAAATGGAAATAGTGCAATAGTGCAAAATAAAGCTTCTTTATTGGTGGTTTTCTCTTGAAAAAAATTCATAAGAGGTTTTCCTATTTATAGGGGTATACTCAATGTTTAAGTAATATTACTTTAAGATTGTGTGAACATTAGGTAGCTAGCCAATTGAGATTAAATAGGAAAATAAAGTTAGTTTGTTTAGAAAAAGTAGGGAAAGACAAAGATGATAAAGATAAAGTCAACCATGGTTCCTTTAATTTAAAATAAATAAGTAAATAATACTCTATCTAAATTAATTTCCTTTAGAAATATTCCCGAATTCCAACAATTGTCTTACATATTTCAAAGGTAAATCAAGGAAGAAGAAATCTCCTAGTTTTAACATACAAGTCGAATGCATTAAATATGGTGTCTTGTGAACTATGAAGTACCAAATCTTAGAACAGTACAATATAACCTAAAGATTTACTGATGAAGCTTACATTTTCTTTTGAACTAACAATATTTATATCTCTAACTAGACACAAATTTCCTCAGTTGGTAGAACCGAGCATTCCAACTCCAATTCATCAAAATAATACACCTGAAAACCTTTGTAAAAAGGTTTTAAACGGTGTCCATTGACTTTAAAGATTTTACTAGTTTCCTTATTTTTGATATCAACTGTACCATGAGGAAACAAGTTAGTAAAAACAAAAGAATTTCCATTAGAACCTAATTCATCAACATTATATACCTGAAAACCTGCGTAAAAAAATGTTTTAAATAGTGTCAATTGAATTTAAACATTTACCTATTTCCATACTTTTGATATCAACTACACCATGAGTAAACACGTTAGTAACAACAAAAGGACCTTTCCATCTAGAAAGCAATTTGTCATTATATAATTTCAACTTAATGATAGACTAGAACTTTCTAACCAACGGAATTTTTTTCCTGAAATCATTTGGTCATGGAAAGCTTTAGTCTTTTCCTTGTAGATTCTCCAGCTCTCTTAGGAATCATTACATCTCTCCTCTAACTCTTGAAATTGTAATTTTCTTTGTTCTCYCTCTTCATCTATCCCCATATTACAATTCTTGAAAGCCTAATATGCTCTATCTTATACCTCAACTGGTAGATGATATGGTTTACCAAACATCAAATGGTAAGGAGACATACCTATTGGGATTTTGTAGGCTGTTTGGTAAGCCCAAAATGCATCATCAAGCCATATACTCCAATCCTTCCTATTCGGCTTAATAGTTTTCTCAAGAATAGACTTGGCTTGTCTATTTGATACCTCAGCTTGCCAACTTATCTGTGGATGATAGGTAGTAGAAATGTAGTGCATAATATAAGAAGTGAATAGAACCCTCATTAAAAGTAGAAGTGTTCTTCAGATTAGGCATGGCCACGCCTTCAAACTGAACTTGGTATAGTGACATTAGAAATAAGAAGCGGGAGTGACTAATTTGAACTTCGCTTTTGGTTTATTGCTCAAAATTTGGGTGCATTCTTGTTGCATARGGTGTGCACACTAGTTAAAATTTGTCTTTACCAAAAATTGAACAAGAGCAATTAGGTCAAAACAATTAAAATGGTTTCTTAAGTTCAAATAAATAAGGGAAATAGGTTGTAAAATTAGGTTGCCTTTCCTTTGACGCCTTTGGCTAGACACAATTTTTACTTACTTGGTAGAAATCGAGCATTCCAACCCCAACTCATCAACATTATATGCCTGAAAACCTTTGTAATAAGGTTTTAAGCAATGGCAATTGACTTTAAAAATTTTACCAATTTCCATACTTTTGATATCAACTGCTCCATGAGGAAACATGTTAGTAATAACAAAAGGACCTTTCCATTTAGAACACAATTTTTCAGTATATAATTTCAGCTAAGGAGCGAAGACTAGAACTTTTTGACCAATAGAGAAAATTTTTCGCGAAATCATTTAATCATTGAAAGCTGTGGTGTTTTGCTCGTAGATTCTCGAGCTCTCATAGGAATCATTACGTATCTCCGTAAACTCTTGTAATTGTAATTTTCTTTGTCCTCCCACTTCATCTATCCCCATACTACAATTCTTGATTGCCAATATACTTTATGTTCTACCTCAACCGGTAGATGAGATGGTTTACCAAAAATCAAACGGTAAGGAGACATATCTAGTGGGGTTTTGCAGGCTATTCGGTAAGTCCATAATGCATCATCAAGCCATATACTCCAATCCTTCCTATTAGGGTTATCAGTTTTCTCAAGTACAGACTTGATTTCTCCATTGGATATCTCAGCTTACCCGCTTATATATGGATGATAGGCAGTAGAAATGCAATGAGTAATACAAGGAGTGAAGAGAACCCTCATTAAAAGCAGAAGTTCTCTTCAAATTAGGCATGGGCACACCTTAAAACTGAACTTGGTATATTGATATTCAAAATATGCCAGCAAGACTTATTCAAATTTCGCTTGTGGTTTATTGCTAAATATCGGAGTGCTCTCTTGTTGCATAAGGTGTTCTCATGGGTTAAAATTAGTCTTTGCATGAAAAATCGAATGAGAGCAATGAGGTCAAAGCAATGAAAATGGCTTCTTTAGTTCAAATAAATAAGGAATATAGGTAGTAAAATCGGGTGGCCTCCTAAAAAGCGCCTTTTATTTAACACTTTTGGCTAGACACAATTTTTCTCAATTTGTAATAACTGAGCATTCCAACCCAAATTCATCAACATTATATGYCTAAAAACCTTCATAAAAAGGTTTTAAATGATGGCAATTGACTTTAAAGATTTTACTAGTTTCCACACTTTTGATACCAACTCCACCATGAGGAAACACGTTAGTAAAAATAAAAGGACCTTTCCATCTABAATGCAATTTGTCAGGATATAATTTCAACTTAGAATGATAGATGAGAACTTTCTAAACAATAGAGAAATTGTTTCGCGAAATCATTGGATCATGGAAAGCTTTGTTATTTTCGTTGTGAATTCTCAAGCTCTCATACGAATCATTATGTTTCACCTCTAGCTCTTGTAATTGTAATTTTCTTTGTTCTTCTGSTTCATCTATCCCTATATTATAATTCTTGATAGCCCAATATGCTTTATGTTCTACCTGAATTGATAGATGACATGGTTTACCAAAAATCAAACATGAGGAGACATACCTATTAGGATTTTGTAGGATGTTGGGTAAGCCCACAATGCATCATCAGGCCATATACTACGACCCTTCCTATTCGAGTTAACAATTTTCTCAAGTAGAGACTTGACTTCTCTATTGGATATGGATACCTCAATTTGCCCACTTTTTTGTGGATGATAGGCATTGGAAATGTAGTGAGTAATATTATATTTCTTTAGTAGTGCCTCCACCACTCTATTGCAAAAATGAGTGCTACGATCACTAATAATAGCCTTTGATGCCCCGAACCTAACAAAAATATGAGATTTGAAAAAATCTACAACAATTTTAGCATCGTCAGTTCGAGTAGCTTTAGCTTCTACCCACTTGGAAACATAATCYAGAGCAAGAATAATGTAAASATTGTCATAGGAAGGAGGGAAAGGGTCCATAAAACAATCTCCTATACATCAAATATTTCGCAAACAAGAATAGGAGTAAGGGTCATTTGATCTCTATGACCTMGATTTCCTATTYGTTTGACATTGTTCGCAAGACTTAYGAATTATATATGAATCATGAAATTTTTCTCTTGGGTCTAAAATGGCCTCCACATGCRTATTAAGGACAAAATTTTAAGATGTATGAGGTTTCTTGTTAGAGACTCATCTTCGAGTAATTTGATAAGAACAATGTATCTACAAATAAGGTTCATCCAAAACATAATGTTTAGCATTTCTTTTGATATTATCTTTTTAAGCTCTAGACAAATCGTGTGGTAGTGTTCTAGTAAATAGATAGTTAACAATATCAGCATACTTGGAGTCGCCTTTTAAATAGGAAAAAAATGCTCATTTGGGAAATCATTTTGTAATGGTGATGGCCTTCTTTTGTGATCAATCAACTAAGGTGCTCGGCAACYAAGTTTTCTGCGCCCTTCTTATCATGTGTCTCCAAGTCAAACTCTTGTAGTAGGAGTATTCATCGAATGGGTCTAGGTTTCGCTTCTTTCTTGGAGAATAGATATTTGAGAGTTGCATGGTTAGAACAAACAATCACTTTAGTGCTAAGTAAGTAGGAATGAAACTTTTCTAATGCAAAAACAACAGCTAAAAGTTCTTTTGAAGTTGTTGAATAGTTGTATTGTGCACTATCAAGTGTTCATGAGGCGTAATAAATTACATGGGCGACTCTTCCAACTCTTTGCCCAAAGTACAGCACCAACTRCATAATTACTAGCATCATGCATTATATCAAATGAAAGATTCCAATTTGGCTCTTGGATAACTAGTGTTGAAGTTAACATCTCTTCAACTTGTCAAATGCTTCCTTGCATGGCTCATCAAACTCAAACATCACATCTTTTTGCAATAATCTACACAGGGGTTGAATGACCTTGAAAMAATCCTTTATAAAGCGCTAATAGAATCTTGCATACGTAAAGAAAATATGAACTGCCGCACATTTGCAGGGTAAGGTAGAGATATAATCACATCTATCTTAGCTCTATCAACTTCAATTCCCTTAGCAGATACTATATGTCCTAGAATAATAACTTGATCGACAATAAAATGGCATTTTTCATAAAAACAAGGTTTGTTTCTATACATCTTTCAAGGRCTTTTGTGAGGTTAGTCAATCAAAAGAATCACCATAGACCATAAAGTCATCTATAAATACCTCTATAGTGTTCTCTACATAATCTGAAAATATACTAACCATACACCTCTAGAATGTGACCGGAGTATTACAAAGTCCAAATGGCATCCGTCAATAAGCAAAGGTGTCGAATGGGAATGTGAATGTTCTCTTGGTCTTTAGGTGCAATCGGATGTGATGAAAAGCTAAATATCCATCACGACAACAATAATGAGTTCGACCTGCTAAATGTTCAAGCATTTGATCAATAAAGGGGAGGGGAAAATGATCATTTCTAGTCGATGCATTTAATTTTCTATAATTTATACAAACCCGCAACCATTTTGAACACGAATAGGCATCAACTCACCATTCAAATTTTGAATCACAATTATACGAAAGTTACTTTATTTACCTGTACATGTAAGTCCTTAGTTCGGTTCTCAAAATCTTCTTAATATAGGATATGGAAATCTAAGCTTCTGGGTATAATCAGAAGAAGGGATCTTGTGTTGTACAATCCTAGTTGTGGGCTTACAAGAGAAGAGGTTTTCGTATGAAGGTTAGAACAATTAAAAAATTTAATTGAACTAGAGTGTTTACCTTCTTCAAGTACAGTTTTACCATCCAGGTGTATCTTTGGTAGATTAAATACCACTCACTATGTTGAGTATTAAAGAGACGTTAAGTTTAGTTGTGTTTATGAGGGTTTTATGTATTGGAAGATATCACTTTAAAAAATTACGTGATATTTGATGAGATGTCGTAAGTAATTTTAGCATATATTTCTATTATTATGATTGTTTTTATCTACGTTTTAGTAATCGTATGGTACTTGCAGTTTTGTTACTTAGATAACTTTAACCAAATCAGTCCGACTTGGAAAGTTTCTATAAATTGTGGGGTCTAATTTTAAAGGTTGAGCCCTTATAAGTTAAATGAATGAGATTATGTTTGATATGTTTTATTATAAATTATGTTTTCCAATATTTGTAAGTGCGCAAAGAGACATGTATAGTTTGGAATGAGAGACAGTATGTTATGCTTAGTTGTAATATGATGTTGTATATCTACTGAAGAAAGTTTGTTTGTTTGTAAGTTATCTTTATTGAAGTAAGGGTTAAGTAGGGAAAGGTTGAGTTATGAATGCTTAATTTTAGTCTCCTTGACTTTCTTTAAATCTACGTTCCTGATTTAGTATTTTGTATTTTATTATGTATTTTTTGAGGTAAGTTGGTAAAGGGGGCTATGGCGGGCACCCTCACAAACAAATTCATTAAAATAATTTTTCCCCTTGACAACTTGCCTCATAAGAAATACATAAGTAAATACTAAATAACTAAATAAGGGTGCAGAACGTAATTTAAGCAAAGTTCAAAGGCGAGACTGAAATTTAATGACATTCATAACACCCCTCAACCATTTTCTTAATAACCCTACCTCAATAAAGTTATACTTACATACAAACGAACTTCCAGTACATATACCATACTCATAACTTTACAACACTTCTAAAGGGGATTAACATATGTCTCTCAATTTACAACTATAATTACTCCTTTTGAGACAGCTTTAAAAAAATATTGGAAAACATAATTTTATAGGTTTATAAAAAAAGTATCAAAAGGTTATATTCTCATTTTCATTTCAAATCGTTATAAGGCTCAATTCCTGTAAAGATTAGACCCCCACCAATTATAAGAAGAACTTCTTTAAAAGTTACAGTGAACGGTTATTGTGGAGTTAAAGTTAGTGACTAATGTAAATTATAAACGCTGCAGTACGCTATAGGATTACTAACAAGTAGATAAAAAACGATATCTATTTAAATAACGCTACCAAACTAGAAAGAAAAATTATGTTAGTCCTTTAAAAGCTGTACGAACTTACTACTATCCAGAATATCAAACGTAAGTTGTTTGTAAAGTTGATATCTTCCCAATATTTTAGGAACCTCAGGTAACAACAACCTGAAACTTAAGTGTCTGTGTGTGAGGAGATGACTCAACATTAGTTTTGGTATTTATAGTATAACCAAAGAACAGAATACTAACTGCGTAAGGCAAAAGTTGTCGTTTTTGAAGAAGGTAGATAACACCGTCTCGTGCGTTCCAATCAAATTTTGGTAATTGTTTATTAAACTTCATACCCGTTAAAATCCTCTTCCTCTTTGTTCGAAGGCCGACAAACTACGACGATTGTTTCGAAACACTAGATGCTCCGTTCTTTCTCAGTTATGCTCATTGAATCTTACGTATTTCTCCGGATATCTACCTGTTAACGACTATAGTTGTACTAACTCGGGAAGTTGTACATACCGTATCTACAACCTCTCCTAACATTCAGAAGATCTCCTTCTTCGTTTGTAGCTAACTTGGGTGTATACTACCTTCACTAATTTGCTTTCTTTAAAACTTTCGAAAAACTACGTCCATACTAGATAAGTAAGAGTATCTACATTTCATTCATCCATTCGTTGCAAAGGTTCCAACATGGTTTCTTTGTGCACC
>MEJB01000015.1:4172658-4294539 GCA_001752375.1 Rhazya stricta
GTAAACATACCTAGATCCTTGCATTTTGGTGGGAGTTTCTTTTGGAGGACTGTTGAGACGTTTTACCCCACACTTAACTTTTCATTTCTCTTCCAATTCTTTATTGTATTGATGCACAACTTTTTAAGAAATTTAGCATTAATGAGTTATTTGTTTGATTGCATCAAGTAAAATGATATTTACCTCACCTTTGCGRAAGCTCTCAAAAATTTATTTTTCTTCCACTTCTTTATTGGATTTAACCAATCTAGAAGGGAAATGAGGAGTTGTCAACGATGCTTTTGGTTGCTAATCATTGAGTATTCGAGGCTGATTARTTTGAGGCTGGGAACAACTATTCTCAACTCCTTCTTTAGTGCCTCRTCTACGTGATGTCTTGATGGGCTCAATCAACTCCTTCCCACTTCTCAAGATAATTGCACTCACATTTTGTTTTGAATTGGTAACATTCTATGAGGGTAAATATACCTTGAGACTCCAGTCTATTCATGGAGAATGCTAGTTGACTCGCTTGATTTTCTAAATTCTATGCTTACTTTTGTCTCTATTGTAATTGTTGGATGTTAGTTGCAAGTGATTTAACAACTTCTTCAAGAGGCATACCTGGTTTTAGCAAGAGTTGATGTGGTGGCACAGGCCGTCTAGGTTGAAAGTGTTAAAACTTTGGTGGTCTTGGCCCATAACTCAAGTTAGGATGATCTCTCCATCCTAGGTTATTGGTATTTCCATAAGAGTAGTATTTTCTTTGTGGTGGACCTCAAAATACACCAACTGCATTGGCATACTCATAGGAATCTTCTTGAAGTGTCAGACACATATSAGTTGGGTGACTAGACTCAGCACAAATCCCACAAGCTTTCACTTGATGCATATTCCCTACATTGAACTGTTGAACCATAAAAGTCGAATTGGATAATTGATGCTCAGGGAAGATATATTTACCTCATTCACCCTTCTCGAGTGTTTGTTATGGCTGAATTCAAATTGTTGAGAGTTTTCARCCATGGTAAAGATCAAATTCCTAGCTTCTCGAGGAGTTTTATTTACTATGCACCCCTACTAGTTGAATCCATCATCCTTCTTTCCATTGGTAAAAGTCCTTCTTAGAAATATTGAATTAAAAGCTGCTCAAAGATTCCATGTTGGGGCAACTTGTACATAGTTGCTTGAATATTTCTCAATACTCATAAAGGATTTCTGCATCCTTCTGTTTAATTCCACATATTTTCATGCATATTCTAGCAGCTTGTGAGCAGGGAAAATATACCAAGGAATATAATCTTACCATCTCTATCCATGAGGTAATAGAGCTRAGAGGTAAATAGAATAACCAATTGTTACCTTGGTCAGCTAGGGAAAATGGGTAGGCACACAATTTGATTTGCTTCTTGAATATTCCTTACAATTTCAAGCTTGAGCACACAACATAAAAATTCCTTCAAATGTTTGTGAGGATCATCATTCTCATGACCACGAAAAGTAGATAGCAAATGGACCCAACAAGAGTTTAATTGAAATGCCACCTCCAAAGTTGTATATTCAATGCAAAGTGATTGTTGATTCACATCTGGTATTGCCCATTCCCTCAAGGTTCTCTCTTGTTTAGCATTACATCTTCTTGTTCAGAGTCACTTGGTGCTTCCATTGGGTCAAGTTCTAAATCCAGTCTGGGATCTTGATTTGGGGATTTTTGCTTTTTAAGTAGTCTAGGTTACTTCCTACACCTCTAACCTATTTTTCTCAATCTCAGGTTCATATACAAGTTGACCTGTATGAGAAGAACGAGGCATCAATAAGTAATAAATCTAATCGATGCCAATCCCTGAAAATGGCATCAAAATTTGGTGCTTGTCGAATCCAACAAAAAATAAGGACCTACTCTTAAAAATTATAAGTTGTAATATCAATTAGTAGGGACGTATCCCCAGGAATTGGATAGATTTATTACTTAAAGGATTAAAGTAAGTAACAAAAAAATGGGGGGTTTGGAAATCGATGATTCTTGAGAAAATAATTAAAATAGCACAATTAAAATCGAAAGATGCTATTTGGTTATTTCTCTAATCAGTAAACAACCCTCAATAAGCTCTTAGGATTTAATCTACCAACAACATTAAGAATTAGAGAGACTGCCAATTCTAGCCAACAAACTCAACATGTATGGTTTATTAAGACTAGGTTATATACCTCCATAACATAATAAAAAACCTAGTAATAATATTATTTTAATACTTAATATTAGAAACGTTCAAACAATTACTGATTCGAAGTTCTAAATGACAATATATTATTTTAATAACTGAACAATGGGCCCCATTGCATCAATCACCAAAACAATAATGTTAAACAAACACTGAAGATATATAAATATGTAAGGCATAAAAGAACAATGAAAATAATTAGATCTCACAACTTTGAAAAACCAAAACTTTGATTATCTTTTGGTCGGAAACAGAGTATTTAGCTCCGCATTATATAGAGAAAATAATAAAAATTGATCAAAGAAAATAGATCCTAGAGTATGTAAAAATCTCCCCTATATACTAGGAGTCCTAACTAAGATAAAGGAAATACACTAAGGAAGGTTCTTAAAACCAATCGTATTTCAAAAAGSAGTCTTCAATCCCCTCTTTTCACTAAAATTCGTAGGTATTAATTAAACCTCCAAAAATCAATAAGATGTGGGCATGTCTTAACTATAAGCCTCTTCAGTTTGGGTCCTTAACCTTATTGAATCACAACTCCTTGATTTTCCATGCTCAAAACTCCATTTTGGACTCATCTTGGTCTGATTCTTCATCATATGTCACAGAACACAATTCATAATCAAAACCTAAGACTTCAGCATTTTTAACAATTTAAGAGTTCTATTAGTTCTATAGTTTTGTTCTTTTGCAGTGACAGTACTAGAGATCAGAAGCAATTTTCGAAAATAGATGGCCAAACGAGAAACATAAATGGGATATACCTCTATAAATTAGGGGGATAGAAGGTTGAGAAGCCAAAGATAAAGGAAAGGAACAAATTAGGAAAATAGTAATAGGTAGACTGAAATCTRAATAAAAGATGAATTTTTTTTTGAAATTTTAGTTTATTGTATATGAGTCATTTGAGTTGGTTGTTCTAAATGAGTCCTTAAATATATAAAATATATATAATATAAATAATTAAATATAATAGTAATATATGCAGTTTGAGGATTTTTTGAAACCGTTCCAAATCTGCGATTTCAATCCAAGCCAAACCAAAATCAAATYGATTTAAAGCTAAAACCGCAAAATTGGTTTGGTTCAGTTTGTGTGGTTTCGGTTTTTCTTCAACACCCATAAAGATCGGCAATTTTGTGTGTCATAGTATAATGAGAATTCAAGTTCTTTGGAGTATAGTATACCAAAAAGATATTGTGTTTTGCTTATATTGTTATCTTTTTCGTGATGTATGTGGTCCATCTGTTAACAATGGGTTCTCAAATTGGAAAAAGAAACAACTCATCAATACGCACGTTCCAAAATCAAGTTGTGCGCACAATGAAGCTCGAATTAGTATAAATCGTTCAAGGATCAGGGACACAACATCCACCCTTGTCTTGTTAGGAAATTAAATCTAGCCGAAAATGACTATCATATTTGGTTGGATGCATCTATTGATTGTGTTTGATTTCTCCTATGACAAGGAATGACTTTTCGTGGACATGATGAATCTAAGGAGTCGATTATCAATGTAAGTTTCTTGAGCTTTTGCATTGGTTATTGGTCATAATGCTGAAATTAAGGCGGTAGATTTGACAAATATGCCTGAAAATCTTAAATTAACATCTCCACAGGTTTAAAAAAATATTATGAGTACCATTGCTTCTAACAGTTTTAAATGTGATTATCAAAGATACTAATGATATTTTGTTTCCTATTCTTGGTGATCGATCTCGTGACATATTAATGGAGGAGAAAATGTCAAATAGTATTTCGTCATGTAAAGAATTGGAGGGTATTGGAGTATTTTGTTGGTGTCAATCATGTATCGAGTACCACTGCTATCTCTCTTGAGGCTGCACTTGATCAATTATTCTCTAGGCATAGTTTAAGTATGTCTAATTTAAGAGGTCAAGGAGAGAAACACTTATTGAAAGAAAATCCAAGTCCACATTACATTCATTGTTTTACTCATCAATGATACAGGAAATTCTAACAAGTATACTATGTCATATTGCATAATATAAAAAATATCGATCCCATAGAATTAAATCCTRATTACCATCTACTTATAGTCCTAAGCTTTATCTAGCCAACCAATTAATTGAGATGAGAATTAGCTAACTAAGAAAATTCTAATCAACTCTAGATGATCATAAAAAACTATTTAGAAGGCAAATCAATGAATAAAAGGTTTAAGACACATGAGTTCACCTATTCTTCAACTATGTTATCTAATCGACATTTCCAAATCAGCATATCAAGTATTGACCAACCAAATCTATAATTGTCAAATATACTTTTTCAAGATATCAATAACCTATTTCTCTAAGTAATCAAGCTATATCTATATGTCTAATTTAACTTCGAAAAATGCATTAAAAACATAGTTCTTAGTTATTACACAGACCATGTAATATATCTCTATTTCACATGTAGTTCATGGCACTTGTTATTTAACCTTATTGCAATAGTGTTATCTCTAATCGCTTTAACCAATGTTTAAAGCAATTGAAAGATGGTCAGTTATACAATCGAACATTAAGAAYAATATTAAAGCTTCAAAAAATATAAATGTACCAAATATGGAAAATGCCTAATTTAATAACATAGCATTCGTAAAGGTTACATCATTGTATTAGAACATAAGACTTAGTTCTTAATAACTCAAATAAAAAACTGAGATAGAGAAACATCACGAAGACAGAATAAATTTGATCAGTTTTCAATTCGTCCGTCTTTTTTTCCTTTTGAAAAACCTCTTCTAAGTACTCCAATGTGTTCTCCAAAGTTCTGTGTTTGAATCCCAAAATTTTGGCCAAAATTGCATATTTATAAATTGAAAAACCCTCAAAACTTACCAAAAATCACTCTAAACCGTGAAAGAGTTCAACTGGTGCCTGTTTGGGCTCGATCAACACCAGTTTAGACCCTTTATGCTCAACTGATTTTGTCCTCCTCAGAACATGATGCCGTTTGGTGAAATTATGCTGAATCGGCGATGATTTGATCTTCATTCTGTGCAATTTTGCTTTTTTTTTCGAATTTAAAAAATCGAGCTCTTGTAATAGGTGCTGTTTGGAGYACACAATAGCCTGTTTGAGAGCGATAATTTTACCAACCTTATTTTCAAAAACTCTCGATATTTGCATTTGCATATTTTTTTTTAGAATCATCATTTTATTCTCTACAAGGTCAAAGTAGGAAAGTTGTGATATATATATTTCTATCAATTTAACCCTATACAACCTAGATATATATAGATATAGAAGTAATGTATCAATCAACTACAATTAACTCTTGTAGCTGTGGCACATGAACATCCAAAGATTGAAACCTGATTTASTTTGGTACATAGATTGGTGAATGTTGTTGGAGGTTTGACAAAAYGGAGTAATCTTTGGGAGAGAAGTAGAGATTTAAAATTCTTGAAGCACTTATGGTCGGTGAAATACCAAGGGGACAGAATCTCAAAACAAGAAACTAGTTTTAATTGTTTTGGTGATACACATTAGGGCTCTCACTATGAATGTCTAATTAATTTGATGACCATGTATTTATCTGTASTTGAAGTTATTGAGATGATTGGCATTGACAGTRCAAGTACCTAAACAAGAGGTGATGCATGTATTGTACTRGAGTTAGATGTTGAAGTTTGAATTTGCATTTAATCTACATCTCATGAAGAAGATCTTGGWAGTTTCAAATTAATTGTCKAAAACGTTACAAACAAGATGAAGATATTGYCAAATGCTATGAAATTGGTAAATTATAGTAAATTACTGCTGCAAACCTTGAGGGATGATGGATAGGATTCTTTTATTGAGATTATTTCGTCATTCTGTGGATCTCACAATATCAATATTCCCAACATGGATGAGATGTTTATACCTATAGGTCATTCAAGGTGTGAGAATGTGACAAATTTGATGAAAGTCTTTTGGAAGACGCGGCATTGATATGCAACCCAAGAATTGAATAATCGTTTTTCAAAGGTGAATAGTGACCTACTCATTTGTATCTCGCGTTTGTGTCCCAATAATTCGTTTGCTRATTTTAACAAGAAACACATGGATTTGATTATGTGGATACTATCCATTGGATTGTAATGTAGGATATATTATGCAACTTGATAATCAACTTAATACATATATTCTTGACATGCGAATAAGTGAAAAGTTTCAAGGATTGAAGAGCTTGCATATAAGTTACTTATAGAAAACAAGCATTACGTTTATCCATTAATCTACAAGTTTTTCACATTGGTATTAATTCTTTTGGTGGCTACTGCTACAATCGAGAGAGTGTTTTCTGCAATGATTTATGCCAAGAGTTATATTGCGCAATTCAATTGGAGATCAATGGTTGAATGATACTTTCTTTATGTTTATTGAGAAAGATGTATTTGATATTATCAAAAATGATGTAATCATAGAACATTATCAAAGTATGAATACACATAAAGAACAATTATAATGAATTATTATATATGTTTTTATGAATTTTTTTTGTCTACATATTTGTTGTGCTCTTCTAGTTTGTATAGTCAGCATCCGCCTCTATCAACAGTACATATGGTGGATAATCTCATGCAAGAACTAAACATGTGGAGGTGCACTATCATTTCATCAGGGAAAAAATTCTGCAACAGGAAGTTGTATTGGAACATGTTATGACAGAAAACCAAGTTGCAGATGGGTTCGCAAAAGGCTCGAGTGACAACAAGTTTGGAAGTTTCTATTAACAATTTGGAATGGTAAAATGAACAAAAGCAGGTGTTGAGGGAGAGTGTTAAAATACAATTACCATCATTCCCACTTCTTTTAAGAATTGTTGAGTTAGTGAATGACTACATTGGGTTAGTCGAGCTAGTGGAAGGAATTGTGGAACATGGTCTTCCTTTATAGTCCTATATAAAGTAAAACATTGAAGTGCTGATTAATTAGGCCCACTTTTAGAGATTTTAGTCGTTATTATCCTATTTGTTTTTTTCACTTTCATCACACTTGATTTAGACACAATTAGAAGTTAAACTCATACTCTTTAGAGACATAATAATAATTAACTTCTTCTTGTTTTTCACAAATCAATTATGTAAAATCTTTAAAATGCCAAATAAATGGTCTTGCATCTTCATTTTGGGAAGGTGGTAAGGTATACAAGAGAAATGACTGCTTTTAGTTGCAGTAGCCTTTCCTTCCTTGTCAGCACTATAATGGCTGGGTGACTGGGTAGATTGGTTGACCTTGCTTTTGGGAGTTAGCTGAGATAAGCTAAACTTTGAGTGCACGAACTGCTCCAAATATTTCTTGAGGGCATTGGCCTAGGTGAGTTGATAATTTCTAGCATAATACATAATCAACAATAGAGTATAATATCACTCTTCTTTCCGATTTAAGAAATTATGTGTTTATATGCATATAAAACTGTCAATTACATTATTGTTAAATTTTGAAAATTAATGTGTGTGTATGTATGCAAAACTATCCATTACACATGGGCATAGGAACTTGAAAGAAAAATAATACCCAAATTGAGATAACTATTAATTTTCATGATCTCATCCACCAGCAGCTATAAACACAATGTGCCAATATGCACATGTACTAGTACTGTAGTTTTCTGTGTGCTTTTCTTCAATTGGAAACGCATATACAACGGAGTTGATTCCTGCTTGCTGCCATTTCAACCCTCTCCCACATTTCTTTCCTCTTCATCTCTTTGTGATGAGCAGCAGACTCTTGAAGCTCAAGCTGTGAAAGGCACTTCAAGTATGCACTGGAATCTAGTTCTTCCAGCATCTCCTTCACATTCTCAGTCAATTGCTTCACACTCTTGCTCCAATGGTATTTCAGATTCTTCTCCATTCCCTCAACCAGGACGGGAAACACATCTTCCACTGCTTGTGATGCCATCTTCACGAACTGCTCGTTGTTCCACACATAGAGTGCACGCTCTGCAACCTGAATATCAACCAAATTCATTTTAATTAGTTTCTAGCTAGGATGATGAGATTCAGACATCAATATAAGTCAAATTCTCCACCCAACTCTGGCTGGAGTCAACCGACAAATCACCAATGACAAAAGAAACACACAGCATCAGTTTGAGGGTTAATAGGGAAGAAAGCAACTTTAGTGCCAATTATGTGGTATGTTGTGGGCAGTGACTGACATATGATCGCCTTCCAGACTTCCACAGACATAATGCCCGTCTTAAAAGGGATAAAAGGACCCAATGATTAACAATAAAGAAAGGACTGTCCAGCTGATCATTCCCTCTAAGTACTCTCCATCACAGTCACACAGGATTGAAGTCCAAACTACTTACAGGGCCATTATCTGTTCCTTTTCTGATTTCTTGAGAAGCTACTGATCCTTGCATGAGAAAAACATAGATTACAGGCATTATACATAGTAGTAGTAATTTTTATCACACCATTTAGCTTTTTCTTCACAAAACACACAATGGAAGAGGAGAGTTGGTAAGTCCTTAACCACGGCTATATTCCTGGGGATTGTGCATCATTCAGATTCACTCGGAAGAGAGACAAGAGAACTTGTAAGTGTGAAAAGAAAAAAAAGAAGGCCTCCAGGAAAGAAAACTAATTAAGAAGTGTGCTTTACCTGTGAGTTCCAACTGTTCAAACACTTGGTAATTTGGATACACAATGGCAGAGCTATGGTCCTGCAGTSATCAGGATCCATATTCTCCACCAGATCCTCCAACTCCCCGATGAATAAAACTTCCTTCTGACAATTCGTTAATGGCCAATATCTTAAGATGCCTCTAACAACAACCCCACCAAGCAGAGGCTCCTTCTGCACGAACTGAGAAACACAATAAGCTAA
This sequence comes from Rhazya stricta, assembly GCA_001752375.1. Classification (NCBI taxonomy): domain Eukaryota; kingdom Viridiplantae; phylum Streptophyta; class Magnoliopsida; order Gentianales; family Apocynaceae; genus Rhazya; species Rhazya stricta. The sequence continues at coordinate 4,181,699 of MEJB01000015.1, forward strand.
CTGTCTATGGTAAGCAAACACGCTTTTTGGTTTGTGCAGGGGAATTAGCACTCTCTTAAGGAAAAGCCTGTGTTCTTCCTTAAGCGGAACAGTGAAACCGTTGATAATGCTTCCCCAGATCTCGAGAAGGTCCCCAATTCCACTGTGTCTCTGGTCGGTTTCGAAAATGAAGTGCAAGAAAACATCATTCATGGCTTTTCGAATGAATGATCTATAGAATGTAAATTTGGAGTATATCTGGTGGCATACGTTCTTCAGGCTTTCGCGCTCCCTTTGGTCTTCAGACTGGAAAAGAGAGAGCAGATTGACCAGAAAAGAATGATCTATATAACCACGAAGGACCTTAGGTTCGGTCTTGACTAGCAGGGCTAGGAGGATGTCATAAGCAATCTGCAAATGTGGCCATGCAGCCGTTGGTGTAGGAGCAAGCTCCTCATCATCAGGCAATATGCAGATGATAAAGTTGGTACTGGGAGGGAGTGGGCGAAAGAGATTTAGCGACAACATGGTGAATAGAGATGATATAATCTCAGGAGGGAAAGGCGTTTTTGAAGTTTTAATGATAAAAAGGAGCTGCATGAGCTTAAGCCTCTTGAGATCTTGCTCCGAGGGGGATTCCTGAGGATCAGCGCAGGAATAAATGAAGGAACAATGCGATACCAGAGAAAATATTTCTTCAGCATCAGAATCAGGACATTCTTTCTTGGAGAAACTGTCATTTCTGGAAAGCTTGGCAGCACCTTTTCTGGGAGAATCAAGATCAAAGAGGTTCTGCAGTGTCAGGGACTTCTTCTTTGTAGAGCATTTCAGGCTCTTTCTTATCAAACCCATTCTCTTCGGTCCTTGCCCTCCTACTTTTACTTGGTCCCAGACCCAGGAAGGTTATAACCGGCAGCAGAAAGACGTACGATAGTGTTTGATGCTTTCTATTTACCCTACCTTCTTGTTACTTCATAAAACATCATTAGCCCAGAAAACAACGATACTTCAGAGGAAAGACGCGTATCGTAATATCCGCTAATAAACTAAGGTTTCTGCAGCCAATCTTTAAACTAGGACAGCAAATTGTCTGTTTTTCTTGTTTCTTTCATGTCGAAAGCCACGTGGCAAGTTCTAGCAATAGCAAGCATTCACAGTACAGGATGTTTTAGCTAATCATTGGAGATGCTAGGAGAAGCGAGAAGACAGAATTACGACCTGGATCAAAAGTAGCGCCAAACCCATGTGGCTTCATCATCAATCAACGGAATTTTTGAACATGGAACACAATTCAAGATTCATCAAGATCAACTAATAAACAAGACCATCCCTAAGAACTCGATCGGACGGCATCTTCGACTTCCTCTAGGAAAGATTTCATTAATTAATAAATCGGYAATATAGTAGGTGTAGTGAATTTCTATCATTGACATGACTCTCTCAATTCCAATAATAGGCAGAGAATCAACCTCATAAGAATGTTTGAAATTCTTCCAAAAATATTCTATGACTTTTTTCATGTAAACAAGAACACAATTAATACATTTAATTAAATAAAACTCAGCTCATGGAGCTTCCAACCATGGCACAGTTTGGGAAGGGAAGTTCTACTCATTCATTGAGACTGCAAATAACCAACCTCATGGTGCAAAAGCACTAACATTACACAGGGCATGTTATCATTACAGATATCTCGTAGAATGCATACAAATAAGCATATCAATCCTGTTAATCCTAAACGGAATTCTAATGCTAAATACTATGAGTTCTAGCATCAGATATTACATTAACAAGCATGGCTATAAATGCTCCGTTTTATGGCTCAGTAATCCTGTAGTAACTAGAATAGAGATCTGGAAGGTTGGAACTCACAAAAAACCGGAACCAACGTCGCTTCTCACAGAAGTTTAGGCAAGGGGGTATTAAAAGCCCAACCACAACAGCAAGGAGGCTAAGAACCATGACTTTAGAACTAGCCAGGGCTATAACGACAAAAATTAATAAGGTTGGAGGAATACACATCAAAATAGATCCAGTTGTACCTAGGGGTATCTTGTAAGGACGAGATGCTGCAGGTTGTTCAATCCTTAACTTCACAAAAGCTACAAACTCCATAATCATTCCAAAACAGTATAGAAAATTTTCTGCAGCAACTATCTCTTGAAAGCTGAGACATGAGAGCAAAATTACACCTGTCGCAGAGAACAATATCCCAAGAAGTGGAGTTCCATACTGAGACCTCTTGGCAAAAACTGCAGGAAGCATCCCCCTTTCTGCCATACCCAGAAGTTGAAAAGAGTCGCTGCTCATCTCAGCCAAAAACATCCCCATATTCGACAATGCAGAAGCCCCTTGAATCCAAAATCTCAACCATACACCTCCAAGGATCTTGGCTATGTCGGAGAAATAACCATCAGTCCACAGGTCACGATCAAGCGGAACAGCTGCAGTGCCAATGAGAAGAGGAAAAAAGTAGCCAAGAACAACTAAGACAAGAGCATAAAAGAGAGCCTTGGGGAGTGTTCTACCAGGGGTTTCTACCTCCCCAGCTAGAGTGCTGATTGAGTCCCAGTAATTCAAATTCCAGAAGAGAGTATTAAGATACAGACCCCAATCCACATTATTCAGGTCCACCACAAACCATCTTGAAGGCTCCAGCTTTGGAATTGCTATAAGCCCCATAAACAAGAATGGAAGTAGAGAAAACACCCCTAACAGGATGGCAATCCATCCAACAATAGTTAAACCTCTGTAGTTCAAGTACGTCAGCACTATGGTAAGAGCCAGCACAGCTATCACCCGGGGAAAACCATCTGCCAGAARTGGTACAGCAGATTTCATATAGTCTAGAAACAGAACAGGATATAGTGCATTATCAATAACTCCACTAAGCCACTTCATCCATCCCTGTTGGAATCCCCAATATGGACCCAAAGCTGAAGAAACCCATACCACATAACCTCCATTTTCAGGGAACATGGTTCCCATTTCAGCAGTTATCAGGGCTTCTGGAATACTCCATACAAATGGGAAGACCAGAAAACCAATAAGAGCTAAAAGAGGACCAGCAGCCTGAACACTGTCTTCAACCCCAAAAGGTCCCCCCGAGACCTCATAGAAGATTAGGAAAATAAGAGGTACAATTGATACCTTATTAAGGTTCTCTAACTTGGGTGAATCTTCTTCCCCGATTCTCTGATATTCAGAACCAGTCCCTTCCATTATTTGATTAGATATTTGATTCACTGGCACTAGAACTCTCTGCTTCTGCATGCACGCAATATCATATAACCTCACTGTGTCAGCTAGCAATTCTTGAACATACATGCCAACAAGATACGTTCATAGATCATCAGCATATCTAAAATTCATGAAATGGAAAAATGTTTAGTATCAGATCTTTTCTAGCTAGTCATGTCATCATCCAGTCATGTCCATTTCCTCTTCCGCAAATTTAATGAATTTCACTTAGTTTTCTGTTATTCAAATCTAACTTATTTCCATTGCTTTTAGGACAGAAAACTTCATCCTTATGCCCATCGATTTCATTGACCAACAATTAATAAGCTTTATGCCAGATACAACCACAAACAAAAGAAAGAGTTCATATAGGCTCTTTTTAACTACATCTACGAAAAGCTCCATTGTAATGCGAATTAAAAAGGAGCTCAAGGTAAAATTCCAAGGTTTAGAATCTGAGAATTAGTGGCAACCCTGTAGAATACCTGCTGCAATTAATAACACCAAATCGATACCCTTTTGCCTAAATTCATTTCAGATTTCTGCAACATAAATTTAATAACAAAAAGCCACCTTTGTCATTGATAATTGAATATTAAGTTTCATGATGATAAGACTTATGAGTTCCTCTCCCTCCRTCTCTCCYSTGTGCCAAAGGAATACTSTAACTTATGTGGAATTAGATCAGAAATTCAATACTTAAAACCAAACAAACATTTATTAAATTACAATCAGAACATCATAATTTGAGAATAAGCATCTGGGAATGCGCTTCTGTTGCATCAACCGAAATATGAAAATTTGAAGCAACAATAGGAGGACCAAGCGAGACCGAACATTACCTCGGCTCAAGGTAGAAACACTCGTAGTGCTGATAATGATAATGATTTAATAAAAACACAAATTCTCAAACCAACTACTGAAATTGTCAAATCCACAAATGGATCGAAAATGAAAGCAGAAAAAAGGAGTAAAACCAACCATCGACTCTGAGGAGTGGGCGAGTACAAGCATGGAGGTGGTTATAGTAGTAGAGGGTGTGTCATGCTGCAAAAAGGCACGTGCCCATTTTGATCTGAGAGTTCTTGCCGTGTGGCAGAGCTGGCGACCCGTCGGTCCCTCGCCTAGAAAAGGTCTTTAGCGGCACGCGCTGTAATTGAGCCAGCATGATACTCAACACTCGACTGGAGAGATTGGGAGCGGTCACCGGAACGGGGAGGAAAGGGGAAAAAAATATCAGAGAGAGCGGTTTATAAGGGGATCTAGACCGTCCATTGTGCCAAATTCAACAGACAACTTTCATTTACAACATATACCAGCACCAGACCAGGTTCAAAATCGCAGTCCCCTCTTTTATTTTCTTCTTACTTTCTTTTTCTTATTTGTAGAGCCCCTTTCCTCTCTTTTTTCTAAACCGCTCAATATCCTACTTTAATGAGACTCATTCGCTCCGTCTCGATCCAAATTGCATCTGCAACGGCTGATCCTTACTAAAAAGAATCAAAATCAAACGAGATTACATTTTGAATTTATGAGGTGAATTATTAAATTAATTAAAGAAAATTCTGAACGAGATGAGCATATAATTATTATTTCCGGTAAAACAAATTGAAAATGCTGACAAATAAGACACAAATTGCAAATTGACTAAGTAATTGGACTATAAACTAAAAATCTGTTGATAAAAAGAATAATAAACTTTACCAACTCAGAAAAGCTGAAAATGACATTAAATTTCTAACTTTCAGCAAGTATAAATATCTAAAAGCTAAAAAGAAAATTRTAAATTGGTAAGAAAGGTTAGAAAGTTGCATAAAAGTTATTCTAAATAAGTTGTGAATTGACGAAAATAAGATGCATTAAGTTGAAAACTTTTAGATCGATGGAGTTTTGGCTTGGTTGATTTTGTGTGGATTGATTGGGGGCATTCCTCTTCTTGTCTTCTTTCTTTTATACCTAGCTGAAAAAAAAAAWTTTTTTCTTTGCTTGTTCACGTTCATAAAGCAAGTTAATGTCACTTATCCACTTTCTTAATACACTCTTTATTATCAAACTACATCCTAAAAATGTACAAGGTAGGTGACCGATGACTTGAAATCTCGAGTAAAGGGCAAACTTTATTTTTTTTTTTTTTATGGTGATCAATCGACTAATTTGACTGACTCACTCCGCTCCGCATTAATGGACAAGGATACAGGCATTCTAGCTGTAAAACTTGAACTCAAATATGTTGGATGAATGCTCTAACCAAATAAAATGTAAACATATTCTTTAAAATACGTAAATGCATTTCCACACAAAAAAAAAAAAAAAAAAAATTCTAGATCTCAATCAAAATTTTCTTAGACGACAAAATGGGAAACATATTAAAAGTAAGATGTAAGTTTTACACTTGAAGGGTAGTTTCGACAATATATTCTTTTCTTTTTCTTTTTATTTTTTACTTTTTGGATGAGTAACTATTGACACATAAGATTAGTTGATCGTAAGCCGCGGAAAGATCAATCCTATCACGTTGATTGGCACGAAAATCGACTAAATTTGTAGGCAAGATATGCCAATTGACCAATCTAGCCAAAGCTAAATAAGCCATCTTAGAAATTTGCTGAGCTTGCGACTTGGGATCAACCAAGACTAGCTGATCTAGATTGACTAAACTYGTCGAACTAGCTTAACCGATATTCAAGATGCTTAACTCATCAGTCATCCTAGCTCCATCAATAGCAACCTCACTTAGCCGATTGACGTTCGGAGATCAACAAAGGCAGCCGGCAGACTAAGATACCAAGTCGTCCAAACTKTTAAAGATTGTAGTATTAGAGTCGAACAATGACTCTTCTCTTCTAACTAGTTTGAGAAAGTCTCAAGGTCAATGGATCTATTGCAGAACCCTATCATCTATCTCTGAGGAGTATCCTTCTAAAGTCAAGAAAATAGAATTCAGAGCATTTCTATTACGTGATTTCATGGAGTTAGTGTTCAAACATTCTTGAAGGCCTGTGTGAGTATAAATGGGAGAGATCCGACATCAACCTTATTATATGGTTCCGAATTTTCTAAATACTATCTAATTATTACACAATTTTTGTGTTTCATTAATTAAAATGTAACGTGTATGTATATATATATATATGTGTACATACATATATATGTGTGTGTGTCATCTCTAATTAGTGTAATAAGAAGATGTAGCATGAAGTATACTAAAAATCTCTAGTGAGATGATTTTATTATTTTATGTACTGCTTTTAGTTTATTCAGAGCTTTGGATCCCAATTCCAACCTCGTTCTGGGTAGAGTTGGGAGTTTAAATCTGAACTTTAATGCTTATTTTATATTGTTTTCCTTCCAAATATATTGTTCACACTCTAGTTTGGGACTTTTTAAATTATTTTAAAAACTCACTTTTAAAATGAAATATAAACATATTTGATGACGATTAATTATATGTCACGTCAAATTCTAACTTCTTGTGTTAGGCTAATCACTTGATAATATCTTAACTAAAGCGAATTCTTAAGCCAGTAGCAACAAACATTTTTTTTTTTGCCTTTTTGGTAGAAATAAAGTATATACGCATTAGTGATTTATGTAATTTATTTTTATTTTTATCTTTTAAGCCTGTTCCATTTCTCAAAAGGAGAAAGGGAAAAAGTTGTTTTCCTCAAGGAGACAAAAAGATAATATTTAATATATAATTCCACTCACTTTTTTCTCCTTTTTCCTTTTAAAAAACTTGTATTTGTAATTTTAGTCAAATCTTTCTTACTAATATAAAGTGCAGTCTTTGCTGATTGCAATATATATTATATAAATTGGGTAATTCGTGTACAAACTGTGTCGGTTTTATTCTTTAACATTAAAATTTATAACTTGTCAAATGTTCAAGTTAGAGCAAAGATTAGTTGGTTTCGTCATCAACTTCGGCCCAAGAAGAGTTGTCCACGTATCAACTTAATTAATTARACAAAGCTTCCCARTTTTTTTCTATATTATTGTCAATATCATGACTAATATTCTTTAGGCTGATAGAGTATTGTTCATACTCGGGGAATTGAATGTTAATTTTTTACTAGTATACATAAGCACCAACCGATTGGATCCATGTCTTGTGGTAAGAAAGTTCCCGTTCAATAYCTCAAATATCAAAGGAAGAAAGAAAATGAGGAAGATAAGAGGAACGTTCAATACCTCAAACATCAAAGGAAGAAGAAAAATGAGGAAGATAAGAGCAACATTTGGACGGGAGATCTTCTATTACATTTTCTCACGATATTTGAAAAATGATATATATATATATATATATTAGCATTTTTAATATCTTTTTTCTTATATTTGGAGAGTTAAAATATATATATCACTTGTACTCTGATTGGCATAATAAAAAAACATATTTAAAAAATTTAGAATCGAATATTTGTATTCAAATGGGTTTTTTGGAAGAAGATTAGAGGAAAATCATAATGTTAAGATAGAATTTCGAATCTACTAGTATATCCTTTAATATCATTCATACTATATTAGTAATAAAGTACCATTTGTTTGCATATTATTAGAGGAGTAGGTAGCGATTCATGAGCAATAGTAGCGCCAAACATGTTACTTATCGTTGGAGGAGTTAACAAATTCAGTGAATAGGAGGAGTTGAAAAGGCTAAATAATATACATGTCTTRTGTCATTARTTATGAATACAATAGCTTTGTATCAGAGGATATATTAGAAAATTTGAAATTGAGGAGGTTTTAATGGGTTTATAATTATTATTGGTTTTGATGTAATATAAATGATATTAGATACTAGAAGATGCATTAGAAAATGTCAATTAGATGTACAATTATTGATATATATATATATATATAAAATATAGAGAAAGGGTATTAGAAGATGTATTACAAAATGCGAAATTGAACATAAGATTTTTAAAAAGTTAAATAAGTATATATATATCGTGTTACTATTAATACAGTACAGAGGATGTGTATTAAAAATATATTAAAAAATACGAAATCAATGTAAAATTTGAAAAGAGTTAAAAATAAATTTATACATGTTGGTGTAAAAAATTGCCTAGCCGACTCAACTATCCTACGCACAACGAAGCCTGAGTTCCAGTTAACTAGTCGTGTAATCGGCTCATTGAATCTGTAGCAACCTTTTTTTTTTTTTTGTACGTGGGGTCTTGAGTTAGCTTTAGTAAACCCTCACAAAATATGCAAATGAAATGTGCTAACCAGAAAAATTGTGGATCAGTAGCAACCTATTTTTTGTATGTGGGGTTCGTATATATTTTCTATGGCTAAAAAAATAGCAAATGGATCTTCAAGCCGATCAGGGAACAAGACAAACAAGCAAATGTAAACTGCAAAACATCACAYAATAGAAAGATGCGACTAAGATAGTTGAAGCTAGTCGAATGATTATACTGAAAGATGTCAAATAGTAGAAAGATACAACTTAGTTAGTTAGGTAAGACTAAATAAGTGATTATGCTAGAGGTTGCCATGCAGCAGAAAGATAGAGCTAAGTTAGCTGGAACTAAACTAGTGATTATGCTGATTGAGGAAATGATGTAGCTAATAAGATAAAGCAACCCAAGTAGTCCTATATGAGCTAGAAAGCTRTAAAGAAAGCAATAAATAAARCAAAAAAATGGCATAAGCTAAACGGCTATGCTATTAAGACTGAAAATGCTTATCATCTAAGACAGCAAAGAAGTGYTCTAATTCATAWCCATTACGTAAAAARGMTTATAAAGCTATCCTAATAAAGCTAATGAAATCAATTAATAATAGAAWAGCTAATAAAACTAGCTATTTAATGAACGAAGACATAAAAATGAAGATAAATTGCTTGATTGTTGAGTTGATTGATTAAGGTTGTTTATGCTTTCTATTTTCTTATTTATACTCCTCTTGAGCAAAGTTCTCTTGCYAGCTAGTGGCCGAAAAAGTCGGCTATTTCTTGGCCACTTTTAAGCTTTTTCTTCTTCTTCCATGCTACTTTCTCGATCTACGTCCACCTCAATCAGCCATTCTGTTGATCATGCCTCTTAATTTTTGGTCAAGTTGGTTATGACTTTATCTGATTTTAGAGCCGATTTATATCTTTTGCTTTTTCTGCCGATTAGGCTGACTTTTTCCTCCTGCTTCTTGATCGTTCTCTGATTCGTTTCTTACTTGATTTTTCATTACCTGTTGAGTTTCTTAGCCATTTGGACTCCTTTTCCCATGGACTTATGTTTAATTTGACCTTACTCGGCTAACCATTGCTATTATCTCAACCGTTGGTGTCGAATATTTTTAGGCATCAACACATGCCCCCCAAGCCTCCGCCCTAATTAGTTGTGCTAAATGATTGGTTTAGGTGAAGCTTGGTGACACCTGCCTTGTATGCTTCTGCAACTGTTGAGTCCTATCGATTGCTGAGTCGGACAGCTAGCCATCCATAAATCGATTAACTTACCCAAACCACGATGATTCTTTTTGGAACTACCAAACATCCCATCCTTTTAGTTCTTGCCGGCATGAAAATAGGCCAAAAGCTAATTAAAAAATTTACTCCTTCTTTAAGCCTTCACTTGTGTTTTCCCGCTTCTCTGCCATTTCCGACTTTCTGCTACTTTCGAGCTTTCTATCGCTAGTTTCCAACTGCTTCCTCCAATCCACCATCAGGCAATATGTCTTCCAACAATAGCTCTCATGGAGAAGCCTCCGATCACTCCCTGCTTACCACCAACCGAGATTTGATTTGCTTCGACCCCTCTAAAGACTTTTACATTTTGGGTCTGACTTTTCAACCTCCTATTTCTACAAATGCTTTTGTCTTCATCAAACCTAGAGGCTTCAGTCTTCCTCTTCTTCGTTCCGATTGGACTTTGTCCAGGTGGCCAAAAAGCCTCCGTTGTTGGTCAGGCTGACTTGCAAGCTTTGACATTTGGGTGAGCGGCTAATCTCCACTATGGATTCTGCTTGGAAGAGATGGGGGGGTCATTATGTAATTAACTTGTCTACAAATCTCCAGCTGAATTTTGATTGAAATCTATTGATGGTCATTTTTTCCCTTTGGTCATTGGCTATTAATGCATTTCTGCTTCGCTCAAGGATTTTTTCCCCAACCCTGATGGATGTGGCCACCATTCTCGGCCTGGCAGTGATTGGAATTGATGTACCGACTCTTTATGCTAACACTAATAGGAAATTTTTTTGGCTAAATTTCAATAAGCAGCTAGCCGACTATTCTTTTGTTGAGGCTAATATGATCGATTTGGCAACTACTTCTGAGGATGAGCATGAGCATTCCTATTCTATTGGCTCTGAAAGTACATTCTTTGTTCAGCTTCTTATAGCGTCGTAGCCGACTATGAACGACCAGCCTTTACTGGTAGCTCCTTAGTTCTTTCTCTCATCTACCGAGGACTCAGTCGGCTGGTGAAAGCTTTAGCCAGTGGGGATGATACTAGTAATGTGGCTGGACCTTTCTGATCCTACAACTGTAGCTTTATCAGTATTTCCWTGAGTTTGGGTTTAACCATCTCTCAGCTAAGGCTATAGTGTCACCTTGTCAAGTGACAAAATATCGGCTAAGGAAGGTGCCTGTCGATGAGTTTCCTAGCCAAGAAACTCTCGTATTCCAGGCGAGATGAAAGCCCTGACTGGCTACGGCTAAGGCCATATAGGTCTAACTATGCTGAGGYGAAGTCCATCTGGCAAGCCTCATTTGTTCTGGTCTGCTACTTAATGGGATTTGGTCAACTGCTCGCTAAAATAAAATTTTAGCTAAATCGTAAAATCTGCACTGCTGTGCACGAAAGTTTAGCTTGATACAAGATATCCCAACCGATCCCAAGCTCGGCATATCGCCTCTAAATTGTCCATAACCAACTAAGGCTGATAGGAGATCTTGGACCATAGGTTTCTAAGGAAAGCTTGAAAAATTTCGTTTGCAAGATTTTCACTGCTTCTCTCTGACTACTGCACAATTTGACTCATGGTGGGACCAGGTAGAAATTTTCTTCTTTTAGGCCGATTTGGCTGAGCATTTGGAAAAACCTTATTTCCCTTCTGCTCAAACTACATCCGTTGGGTGGGCTGTTTCAAAGAAGAGAGTGCAGCCCATCTAATTGCTTCTCCACCCTCAGCCGTCTTTCCTTCAGCTGGGCCTTCTTCAAGGAAGAAGAGGTGAGCCAAGGAGCCAATTCCAAGTTTTGTTCTTTTCTAATCTATCGGCTATTTCTGGTGTTTGTTTATTCCCCTACTTTGCACATTTACTTTTCTAGCCCTTTGCAATATTGGTTAAGTCGGTTGATGTGGACAGTCTCTTCAATACCTCTCCGACTGTAGTTGCTTCAACTGGATTGAGAAAKTCTCAACGGCTAAGAACAGTATGAGTTATCGCATCTRATCCTAAGGTAATTTTGCGTCATCCTTTTTCATCATTTCCTGAGTATTTCTAGGYTGATTACCTTSTTTTGCAAAAGCCTGAAAAGAAAAAGGCCTGCTCATTTGCCTCATCCACTGCTCCCCTAGCCAAATCATCTAAGGAAGAACGGCAAGTGAGCTCGATCGAAGACCAAGGGAMTGTCTCTATGGCTCCGGCATCTCCACTTCTTKCGWCTCTAGTTTTRGCTATGCCTATGGTAGATATTATCACATTCTTTGAGTCGGCTGGTCTTGCTTTGATTGTTGTTGAAYCKACCRGAGCCCTGGGGTTTTTGAAGAYTGTGTTTAAAAGCGAGATGCCCGTARGAGAGGCTGTTTATGAAGAACTGAGGAAGGCATTGAGCTTGGTTGCTAGATCCTTCGACCCACTCTATTCGACTGAACTGAAGGCTGGGTGCTCCATGGTTCGCTCAACTATTTATATTTTTGCATACGGTAGAGGTCAGCCACAAATTGCAAACCAATGGCTTGACAAAGTTGAATGAATTAGCCGCTCTTGAGCACTCACTTTATAGCTGAGATGGTCTTCTAGTTGGCCTATTCAGGGAAGCGCAATAGGTTCATGCTCTACTGACGGAGTTGGAGAGCCATGGGCTGATAATTGAAAGTGAAAAAGATGAAGGMGCCCAAGGCCTATAGGAATATAAGTCAACCTAGTAAGACCTAAGCTCTAGGATATTGAGCTTGACACAAGTGCGTACAGCTATAGAGCCGAAACTTGGGGCTGAGAAGGTTGATTAAAGTCTTATGCCTGAACATCCAGCTTCTCCTACCATCTCRCTCTTGCTATTGRGGAAATTCCAACTTCTGTCRATGTCCCTTCTGATGAGGCCATTCTAGTTGAGCTATATGAYGATGTGATGAGRGTTGTTAATGATGCTCTTTTTRTGCCTGCTCCTATAGCAGAAAATCCAAATMGGCCCATTATTGTCCTRGCTSTYTCTCCTTCTTTATAGAGCCRATTTGTTTCGTCATGCATCTTCTTTRTTTTTGCTGAAAGTTAAAAATGCTACTTCGACCTGAAATTATTATTGAAATAAAACTAAAGGCGATTAATGCTTTATTTACGTGCTTCTATACTTGTTAGTTTTTTATACCTTCCAAAAAGAAGGATAGTAATGTTTCAAATACCTGCTGTTGTTCGTATGGTCTAGCTTATTACAATTCGGTTGTGTTAGCTGATAGGCTCCCCTGAGTATGACTTTTCTAACCAGGAAAGGACCCTCCTAGCTAGCTGACCATTTTCAAAACTTGGGGGCATTAGGTGCAATTGATAAAATAGTCCTTCAAACCATGTCGCCTTCCTGAAACTTTCTAACTCAGATTTTTCGATTGTATACGATAGCTACTTTTTGATGTGCCTTAGACTGTTTCAAAATGTGGTCCATCTATTTTTGTCTACTTGATCCAACTCCATCAAGAGAGCTTGCTAATAATCGGCTATGGACAGATTGTTCTGAAAATGCTGTTCTAGCTGACCGCACTGAAAGTTCCATTGGTAGGAYAGCATCTCGCTCGTRAGTCAGTCGATAGGGAGTAAAACTCATAGCCGTCTTAGAGAGTTCCTATAAGCCCATTRTATCCTGCAAGACTTCATCCAATCTCCWAGGCTTATATTCCACAACCTTTTTAATCGTRTTGATGAGTGTTTTGTTAGTTACTTCTACCTATTTGTTGGCCTGGGCATAATAAGGGATTGAGTGGATCAACTTGATCTGGAATTGCTGGGCAAAGTTGACTATTTTATCTCCGATAAAAACAGTTTCTTGATCGACTATAATGGACTATGGGATCCCAAAGCAAAAGATGATTTGATGTTTGATGAAGTTGATGACGGCTTCCTAGATTACTTTAGTCAACAACTGAGCCTCTACCCACTTAGTGAAGAAGTCGATAGTCACCAAGATAAATGAGTGGCCTTTTGGATGTAGGTGGATAGATCTTGCAAATGATGTCTATGGCGCAACCCCTGAATGGGCAAAGCTTCACTATAGGATGAAGTTTTGAGGCTAGAATGTTGACCAAATGTCCATGCTTTTGGTAGGCCTCACAGCCTTTAGCATATGCATGACAATCAGCCGTTRTTGTCGGCTAATAAACTCCATGCTGATGTAGCAACCATCTTAATTTTTGCCCTGCCTAGTGTGCTATAGATAATCCTTCGTGGACCTCTGTTAAGGCCTGAGTTACTTCATCCTTTCCTCAGCACTTTAAAAGCAAACCTTCGTGGCTTCTTTTGAACAAGTTAGTACTGATCACCAAATAATTTATTGCRTTATGCCTGAGTTGCTTACTAACCTTAGTTGATGGGTTCTTCACGTAACTGATAATTTCAATCCTCCAACTGGCCGAGTCGCGACTGTCAAAATACAGAATTGGGTGATGGAAAAGAGTCAATGAATCCTTTGGCGGCATGTCTTTGTACCTCGATGCATATTGAACTAAGTCATTTACCTCATGATTTTCTCTTCTTGGGAAGGTACAAGTACCACATCGAAAAATTCCCTTAGTAAGGCTTCTATTTCTTGGGTACAAGCCGATTAGGTTGGCATTTGTGGGACCTAAACTCTCCTGCCAATTTCCAAATAACTAGTTCAGAGTTTCTCGTGATTTGAACAGTTTGTGCTTTTATTGAGAAAAGAAAATGAAGACCCATGATCAAAGCTTTATATTCTGCTTGATTATTAAATCCTCCTTTTCTTAGCTCAAACATGGAACTTCCCTTAAGACTAGCTGGGCTAGTGACTGTAATGCCAGCTCCTACGCCCAGCTAGTTCTATAGCCATCAAAGGACACTTTCCATGGTTTCATTCCTACATAGCTTTGGACTTCTGACCTAGGTTTAGCTGCTTCAAGGCATAGATGTTTTGCTAGGAAATTGGCTATTGCTTGGCCTTTCACGACTCTAARAGGTACATATCTTAGTAAGAAGGCAACTAACGTCATAATCCACCTATCAATCTTCCTTGTAAGRTTAGCCGATTCAAAAGAAAGCAAATCGGGTCCACCTTGCAAATGAGATTCACTTCTACCGGCAAGAGTTAGTATTCTACCTTGGTGCAAGCATGACAAAGTGACAAGCATAGTTTTTCAATGGGAGAATACCTAGATTCTGTGTCATTGAATCTTTGGTATAGGTAGGAAACGACCCTCTCGATTCCCTCATCATCTCTTGTGCCAATGAAAAGCCGATTGAAGTCTCAATAACAGATACGTATAGCTTCATCAGTTTGTCCCCCCATGGTGCAGCTAAAATTGGAGGTTTAGCGAAGCTGCACTTAATATGTTCAAAGGCCTTCTGATGTTCTGCCCCCATGTGAAATTTTCAGCTAGCCGCAACTTCAGCAAAGGTGAGAATGCTTTGAGTTTCTCAGCCAAGTTTGCCAAGAATCTACTTAGAAGTTAATCCTATAGATTAAGCTTGGTAAAATTCTTTCTTATATCTTGGGGGTCTGGCCTCCAATATTTCCTTAATCTTATTAGTATCGCCTTTGATGCCCYCTTGGTGAACCAAAAAATCGAGAAAATACCCAGCCGATGCTCCGATTGCATRCTTAATGTGGTTCATCTTCATGTTGTGGMGTTGCATCCTCARAAAGACTTTTCCAGATTGGTTAAGTCTTGGAAAAAGGTGGTTAATTTCATGACCAAGTTATCGATATAAACTTCCATGTTTTGGCCTATTAAATCATGAAAAATCACATTCATTGCCCTTTGCAAAGTTGCCCCTGCATTCTTTAACTCGAACAACATGATCACCCATGGAACAAGMMAATTACCCTCGGACACCTGAGAGCCGTTTTGTGGACATCGTCTTCGGCTATAATAAAAATTGATTGTAGTCRAARCATCCATCCATAAAGCTAAGAAAAATTTGTTTTCTGCGATTGAGTCGACAAGCATATATTCACATAGGCATAGCATASTYRTCTTTGGGAGTGGCTAAATTTAAGTATCTGAAGTCGATACATATTTGTACTTGATCTATTTTCTTGATGCCTGGTGCGATGTTTAATATYCACTTAGCATACTTMGTCRTCCAAATGAAGCCGYAYCGCAAGAGTCGCTCAACCTCTTCCTTGAATTTCAGGAAAAGTGTTGGTTGAACCTTTTAGCATGCTGCTTATGAGGTTTGTATCCTTTTCTTATAAGTAGGTGGTGCTCCACCACGCTTTGATCCAAATCTAACATTTCATGGTAATCTCATGCAAAACAATCTCTGTATTATTTGATTAACTTGATYAGCTGTTTCTGCTGCTCYTCTCCCAACAAGGCACTRAGCCGAGTGAGTYTGATTTCCCSTTGATCTCCCAAGTTGATGTCTAGTRGTGGATTCTGAGGCATAAAACCAGGTGCCTGCTTGAGATTTCATTCARCTTCKAGAACCTCCAATGCATCTTTTGTTTCCTCCAAATYAGCTATTTATGTTTGGATTTTGCAAACAGTGTGTAAGCTTTCAATTTATCTAGACTCTGAGTGTCTATTCTTCCTAGCTTGAAACTTTTTCCACCTTAGGTTTTGTCAGGTTGGTCTTTCTATCCTCGGCTAAGTTCATGGCCTACTGACAGCTTAGCAAAGCGGGATGGCTCAAACTCGATGTAGTAGAGGATAGCTTCGCTCATGTGGATGTCAGCTAAGAATGGACTCAGATTGGCTTGGATGAACTCCATCTGATCACCATCCCACAAAATAAGTTGTTGGTGAAGGGTGGAAGGGACGCATTGCTTGGTATGAATTCAAGCTCGTCCTAGAAGCACTACATATGCTAGTTTAGCTGCTAGTACAAAGAAAACAGGCGTACTAGTCTTTGAGCCGACTTTGATGCTCTCCCTCGGCTTGTATCGACTCCCCTATAAAATTAGTCATTTGAATATCAGTATTTATGAAATCAGTTGATGTCTTACCTAAAGGTTTTAGCATGGAGACAGGCATGGCATTGAGAACGGCTCCACCATTAACAAAGACTCGGCTAAGTGGATAGCCGCCCAGATGAGCCTTGACATATAGTAGTTTGAGATGATTCAACATTTCTATGGTGGGCTTAGGGAAAGACATTTGTAGCTCAGCTAATAAGAAGTCAGCTGCAGGTGTGACCAACTTAGGTATTGCTTCCCCAGTTGATAAAACGTCTCCTGTTAGGGAACTCTGTCGATTTGTGTTCTTCAATTCAGTTGGTAGTAAACTGACAAAATTGATCTCCTGATTTGCCTATTTCCAAAATGACCGTAGATGCTCTTTGAGCAAGGCTCTTTGCAGGACTCTTTTTCTTTGTTCTCTTCTTTTCTAGGTCTTAGTTAAGTATATGGGCGGAAATAGACTGACAGTTTTTTGAGCTATGGTCATAGTTTCCTCCTTCAGATAGAATTTAGCTATAATTCTAGCTCTGCCCAAAGTTAATCTTTCGAACACGGAAGGCTTACCATTCAATCGAACAAATGATTAGGTATTCACACAAGGAGAGAAGGTTTGCTGTTGTGGTACTTCCATAATTTTGGTGCGTAAGTATCCCTCTGCTCTTACATGACCTTGAGGTGTAGTCTCTTGCCACTGCAGCTTCTTTGCTGCTAAAGCGACCGTCATCACATTGGCGCACTGCTGGGAAGGCGTATGTGTCCCACTAATGATTCCTGGGACTTTCTATCTGAAAAATGGACCCCTTCCTAGATGGCGCTTTGAATGATGTCCTGAACACTACACAATAATTAGTATTGTGTCTAAATCAGTTGTTCCATTTACAGTACCTCTTTCAAGATCCTCAAAAGAAGGAATCCTTTACTCAGCCGAGTTTGATCTACTTATCTTCCAGCAACTGATCAAAAATCTGATCAGTTTTTGATATGTTGAAAGAATAACTCGAATCATCTCCTAGGGTGGCCTCCTCTTTGCTTTGCCCAGATTTTAGCATAGGGCAAGTGTTCAATAGCTCGGCTGCCATGATTTTGGCCGGTTCATTTTCTTCTGAATTGGCTATGTCATTGATAACTGAGACCATGGTCTACCYTYTACTAAACTTAGYTRCTCAAAATTTCTCTTTATCTTTGATGAATTCTTCTGCATRGATTGCATGAGAAAGTAATTTGGATAAGTATGAAAACTCTTGTAGGATAAGTTTCTTCTTTAGCTATGGATTCATACAATTGACGGCTATCCTAGCATTTCTAGTTTCCGGCAATAAGGGGGAATATTTCCTTTTCATTGACCGACATATCTCCRAAAAATCGTGAATCGGCCAATATGTTTCATTATCATTTTATCATCATCTCTTGAGAAAATGGAGAATTCAGGTGTCTTGTATGCTTGTGCCATGACAATTGCATAGTCTATCCACTCTTGGTAGGGTTTCCTATAAACCAAACGGTCATTGCCAACAATGTTGAGCCTGAACTGCCTCTTTAGTACATCGACTACTGCATTAGCATCAACTGCTACAGGAGCTTATGCTAGCTAAATTTCCAGATTGGTTGTGGTTGTCTTTCGAATTGATATACTCGTTCTGGGAAATATCTCTCCTGATAACCTCTATCGAGAGGGGATATCCGCTCTTGTGCCCGTGGTGTTTGAGTTCCCATAGTCGGCATTATTTGCCACATATTGAAACCTTGGGTTTGGCTGGTAGGAAACTAGGTAGCATAATCTTGTTGCCCAGTAGTCTGCTGGATATACTACCCTGGTACATAGGAAATATTTGAAGCTTATGGCAGAAAAGTAATAGAAACCTCCTGAGTGTCGTAGGGTATCAGCTGCCCCCCTCGGCTGCGATGACCATGCTACATAGCTTGTCCTTAAGATAAAGTGCAGTCGATCGGTTGGGAAGTGTTTTTCTGAGCCAGTTAATTAGATATTGAGGGAAGCTTAGGTGGAGCCCATGTTTGTACTGCCTCCAAACATTCAAAATTGTGATTATTCATTATAGTGGAAGGGAAAGTGGCTGGAATTGGGTTAGAGTATGCTGGGACTCCACGCTGTACTAAACCTTGAATCTGGTTCTGCAACATAGGCCTGAAAACAGTAGTAAACTGCTGAGTTAGATTTTACATTAACTCACGTGTGCATTGTTCCATAGTGAATCAAATGGCGGACAAGGATGTTATAGTTGCCTGTTCGTCAGTTAATGTTGTTGGATCTCTACAACTAGAAGCCGTTTCCGAGAGAAAACCTCGCTTTTTGGATTTTTACCGAGCTCCGACATATTTGTAGTAGATGTGTCTTGGACACAAGTTTGATTGCTCTGATTTTCAACCATGATTTTTCGGTTGGAATGAAGTTTCCTACACACTTAATAGGTCCCACTGGACGTGCCAATTGTGTTGGTGTGTAAAAATTGCCTAGCTGACTCGCTACCTTGATTGTGGCGTACCAAGCTTTCTAACACAATGAGGCTGAGTTCTAGTTAGCTAGCTGTGTAATCGTTTCACTAGATTCGTAGCAACCTCTTTTTTGCTAGTTATGGGGTTCTTAAATTAGACTTTAGTAAGGCTGCACAAAGTGTACAGATGAAACGTGCTAACCAAGAAAACTTTGATACGTGTGTGCTAGCTACGACTAAGAAAACAACAAACTGGATCTTCTAGTCAATCAGGGAACAAACATACCAAGACAAACAAGCAAACATAAACTGCAAAACATCGTGCAGCAGAAAGATACAACTATGATAGTTGAAGCTAGACGAGTGACTTGTTGAAAGACGCCAAACAGCAGAAAGATATAACTTAGTTAGCTAAGGCTAAATAAGTCATTATGCTAGAGGCTGCCAAGCAGCAAAAAGATATTGCTAAGTTAGCTTGAACTAAACTGGTAATTGTGTTGATTGACGAAATGATGCAGCTAATAAGATAAAACAAGCCAAGAAATCCTATATGAGCTAGAAAGCTATAAAGAAAGCAATAAATAAAGCATTAAAGAAAGCAACGAAATGGAATAAGCTAAACGGCTATGCTATTAAGACTGGAAATGCTTATCATCTAAGAAAGAAAATAAGTGCTCTAATTCATAAACATTACGTAAAAAGATTATAAAGCTATATTAATAAAGCTAATGATCAATTAACACTAGAAAATATGATAAAATTAGATGCTTAATGAACAAAGACATAGAAATGAAGATAAATTGTTTGATTGTTGAGATGATTGATTAAGGTTATTTTTGCTTTCTCTCTTCTTATTTATATTCCTCTTGAGCAACGTTCTCTTGCCGGCTAGTGGCAGAAAAAGTCCGCTATTTTTAAGTCATTTCTCCTTCTTCCATGCTACTTCCTCGGTCTACGTCCACCTTAATCGACCGTTCTATTGATCATGTCTCTTCATTCGGTCAAGTGATTATGACCTTATCTGATTGCAGAGCAGATTTCTTAGCTTTTCGTTGTTTTTGTTGATGCGGCTGACTTTTTCCTCCTGCTTTTCGACTTTCTCTGATCCGTTCCTTACTTGATTTTTTATTATCCGTTGAGTTTCTCAACCATTTGAACTCTTTTTCCCTTGAAATTATGTTTAATTTAATCTTGCTCGACTAGTCGTTCATRTTTACTTCAGTCGTTGATCTCGATTATTTAGGTGTCAACAATATATATATAGCATATTATTATTAACGTTAATCTAATATAAATTATATTAGAAGATGTATTATAGTATGCCAAGCCGATGTGTAATTATTAATCTAGTTGGTTTCCTTTGGCAAACCAAACTTTGCTTTTTTGTCTAGTAATAACTTTCGATCGATCGGGTGCATTCTTATGAATTAAGGATTAAAAAAATGATACACGTGGAAGATTTGCATAAGGCATAATGTAACCAAACTGAAATTACAAATAAAGGATATTGACGCATAGCCTACCAAGATAATGCACACGTYAATTCGACACTTATACGTAAGTTTCAGAGTTTCGCATTATTAGTGCTGTTCTTCCATTAAATTAAGCATGAAAGAGCAAGTTCAAATATATATGAACTTTTACATTTCTTTTTCTTTTTCTTTTTTAACGAAATTTGAATTTTTTTTTAATTAGGCTACTGATCTAGTCAATCATTATTTGTTTCTCTCTCTTACAATTCGATATTGAAAGTAATTCAAATTTAACTCAAATAATATACATATAATGTGACTCTTGTATGAAAAAATACTTGGTAAGGATCTATTTCAACATGGGGTGACACATCTAATCAATTAAAATTTATTAATCTACTTAGTGTCCTTATCATTATAAAAACACTCACCTAATCAATTGAAATAATATTATATTTTATWAAAATACGAAGTATTCTATTAATAAAAGGAGGTTAAAAATTAACGAATTTGAATTAATCATTATCTATTCAATTTAAAATTATAATTTAATTCTAATTATGTCCCYAACGTAGGTACAGTAATATTATTTCCTATTATCAATATGCCAGAAWGACCTAGAAATACCAAATGATAAATGTACATTTCCATTTTATTAAATATATCGAATTAAATTAATAATATTATCTATAGAAATGATTAACAAAAAAAAGTCTTCTATTTTAGAAAAGAAAGAACAATAGACTCATCTTTTAAGAAAATATAATACGTAATTTTAATAAATTATTAATTTGTGATATGAATAGAATTAAAAAATTATTTAAGGTTTTCAAAAAGTATATATATTTTCTATTTTTGTAGCTTGTTAATCCAAGTCAAGATCAAAAAAATTTATTAATTTATTCATTAATTTATGGACATTATATGATTTGAGGCGGTATTAGCTGAACAAGATAAAAATCTTTGAAAAGTTAGATAAGTATACATGTATTATTATTAATTGGTATGAAAGGTATTTGGGAATGTATTAGAAGATAAGCGTTATACTAAATGCGTGTTTGATAACATAATTTATCACATTAAAGTGAATCAATTGGGAATTTAGTAGATTGGGAAGATATACGAAAATGTAATGTATTAGAAGATCTAACTATTAGACCAAATGCGTGTTTGATAAAATAATTTAACACATAAAATGAACCAATTAGGAGTTTTGTAGATTAGGAAGGTGTACGGAAATATATTAGAAGATCTAAGCATTAATCTAAATGCATGTTTGATAACATAATTTAACACATAAAATTGAATCAACTAGGAGTTTAGTAGATCAGGAAGGTATTCAGGGATGTACTAAAGATCTTAAGCAATAGAAAATGTAATTAATACATAAATAACCAATTAGGAGTTTAATAGATTAGAACGGTTCGATAATATAATCTACAATATCTTAAATTYTTTTACGTTTTTTTATAGATTTTAAGTTATAAGATCCTAATTTATCAATGAATAGACTTAAATATATGAGTTCGATAACTTTTTATCTAATAAAATTAGCCCTATGATCTTATCTATCTATCTATTTTTTCTAATAAGTGACTAGGAAGATAAATTAACTCCAACCTAGCTTGAGTTTGGCAAATACAATATTCTTTTCACTACATCTGTGTATTTCTTATTTATAAATATGACTATATAAATCATGTAAATTTATAAATAAGAGTCGTAGATTATAAAGTAAATGTTCAATGTTAAAAAATGTAATTACTACTAATTAGATCTTAGTGTTATATAAATGAAAACCTAAGTCTTATGTACCAAATCTCAATTCGAAAAAAAAGAAAAAGTGGGATTGTCTTCTATATTAAAGGGAAATAATCCAATTTACCTAATAAACAGATTCAAGATTTTAATTTTCAAAATAATAAAATTTAATCTCCCAATATCATGTGTTAGTTTTTCTTAAACAAGATTAATAACCTTTTATAAGGTTGACCACATGAGTCCCATTGCAGTTGATGATTTTAATTTTGGGAGGAACGTTTTAGAGGATTTTAATTGTAATATTACGTTGACACACCATTAATTAAAAAAAAAGAAAAAGAATTAATCTTTTCACTTTAACTTAAGAGGTATAGCTAATGGCGCACATAAACAAGAGACAAACGGTTGCTTACGCTCTCACGCGCTTGGACCACATTTTCTTCGCATACGTGTCGTCTCGCTACCACTATTTCCCAGCGCGTGGACCCCATTCCTCACTCCTCTCACTCCACAGTCCACGCATACACCTTAACTAAACCAAAGCACCTTATTAAATCTCTCTTTCAGTCTATCCCTCTCCCTCTTCTGCTCCTCCTCCTCCTCCTCCTCCTCTCTCAAAATTATCAGAAACAGCCATAGCCATGTCCATGGGCAGATGAAATTCTCCTGGGTTGATATACAAAAGCCTTCCTAGGAAAAAACAGAGCCTCATTTTGATTGTATCTAACCTCATACCGATATGGAAACAGCGTCAATTAAGCCCCCCAATGATTTCGATTTTCCTATAAATCCTTCCCATACCAAAAGTTTCCTCATAGCAGCAGCAACAGCAGCCAACGGCATTCACAATAACCATTATCATAGTAGCGAAACCAACGCCCGGTATCAAGTGTCCGATATAGAGATGGTTGCCTTACAAGCAGCATACACGAGCCTCAAGGACTTGTTGCCAACGTCGCCGTCCTCTGTTTTGTCGCCCACGACCACTCGCAAGGATAGCTGGCGAGAGATACCCATCAGGGACCCGCTTGTGCAGCACGCCGCTTGGGCTTACCTTCAACCCATGGCAGAGGCGCGTGACCCCGATGACCGGAACCTAGTGGTGAAGTTGAAAGAGTTATGCTGTGGGTTGTTCGCCTGCTTCAACGACGTGTTGTTTGTAATGGGTAAAGGTTGGTTTTCCAAGAGCGAGCGAAGAAGGGCAGGGGCGGATGAGGAGGACGGAGAAGGAGAAAAAGTTGACTGAAAAATCTTGACTCCACACAAAGCTGGTTTTTTGAAGCTTTGTTCTGACTGGTTGATACCATTCTGAGATTCTTCATTTTGATCTCTGTAGATAAAATGCAAATTTTCCCTTTAAATTTGTTTTTCTATCTTTGAAATACAATCAGAGTGTTATTTTTTTATTTTTTTTTTTTGGGTGGTTTCATGGGTAGATTGGGGTCGTGTGTAGAGACAAAATTCATAGGATTGTCTTTGTTTGTGTTCGGACAAGTTCTGAATTTGAGTTTGGTTCTTGTTCTTGTACATTGTTGATTACTGGTGGAATCAGGCACATGGATCAGCACAAATACGTCTTTTGAGTTCCTTGTCATTTGCAGACACTCAGCTGCTTTTATAGGTCACGCGCAATTGATATCAGGTTAATGRGATAACATTAGGTGAGATTAAGATAGTAGAATGAGTATAATTTTATGGTTGGATTCGTGTCAATACTAGATTTTTCTACGTCATTTAATTTCTTAAAATTTACAATTATCGTGGCTTTTCCTGAGCTTTTGATGATTTGCATTTGCGGGTCACTGCCATGTGAAGATAGAGGCTTGGATATGTATAAGAAATTCGGGACCTGCTCTCGTAAACTTACATGTTGTCAGTGACATTCCTCTCAAATACTTTTTAGTTTTTAGAATCAGCCATGATCTTTGACTTATTTTAATTTTTTTTCTTTCAGCAATTTACAGTTCATTATCCTCCATAGACGAATCAAATCTTATCAAGTTTTCTATTTATAGATGGAATCACTTTAAAATTCCACTGGGGTTGTATTCAACTATCCAGTAGTGATGTAGAATTTCATTAATGGAGACCAGCGGAATGGCACCAAAGGGATTTCTCAATTTGGGGAAAATCTGCAAACTCCCCAAGTAAATATCCTCACAAGCTATAATGCTATATACTAGGAGGATAATTGAGTTTCATTTGCTCAGAGTGGCAAATGTATTCTCCCATATGTTCATCAAGCTTGTGCAATTCTTCAACACCATTATTGTTGCTCCTCTTTCTCCCAGTCYTTGCTGCTGCTTGTATGAGAAATCATGTACATGAAATTCCCAACTTACAGCAAGCTCCTTGAGTGATAGGATTAATAAAACCTAGCAGATGCTACAAGTTTGGGTGCAAAGAGGGAATTCTGTAAATCAGGGATGCAAAGTGACAACAACCTGAGAATGAAGTCCTCCCAAAGCAAGCCCTCTAATGAAAAACAATTTGTGGCAACTGGGCATAATGATCTTGTTTTGCAACTTCTTAGCACGATAAATGCATATAAATATCTACATATATACATATGTGTGTCTGTCTCTATATATACATTGACATCAAGCATCAAGCTAAACAGGTTATAAGAATTTTGTTCATCAGATTCACCAATAATCTTTACATGAGCACTGCCCGTCCCTGAAGTGGTGATATATCTTTGAGTCACCAACCACTATCTCCCTGTTTGTAATAGCTGAAATCTTTTTTGCAGCACTGTGGCAATCTTCACATATTCTGACATTTTTCCTAACAAGAATTGGATTTCCAGCTGATGTGGTTAGTAAACCAAAACAAATTGCTAATCTCACACTGTGGAATGTAGTGGACTTAGCTCTTCTCCTCTTCATATCTGGTGGCTTGAACTTCGATATACTGAGACCATAGAGGTCTTCACCTATCTTTCTGGAAACAATATCTAATGCGCCATAAATCTCATTAGCCTCAGAATGTGAATAATCATAATTGGTGAACTGGTACGTCTTACCATTGTGCTCAAACATGCTACGTGCTAGGGTCTTCTGCAACCCTTGGTCCTTCATGTACCATCTTATGCGCCCTGCATCTTTCCATCTCCTTGCTTCAGCATACATGTTTGCAAGTAAGAGATAGCAGCCAATGTTATTATGTTCCAAGGACATAATTCGGTCTGCAGAAAGCTCGGCGAGTTCTATGTTCCTGTGATATCGGCTTGCTGCCAGAAGAGATCCCCATATCCTTGCAGTTGGGACTAATGGCATCTCATCTATGAAATGCATTGCTAGGTCAAGATTACCAGTACGACCTAGAAGATCAAGCAAACAACCATAATGCTCTATGCCAGGATCAATATTATGATCATTTTTAATCAAATTGAAGTACTTCTGGCCTTCATCCACCAAGCCTGCAATACTGCAAGCCGAAAGCAGTGAAACAAAGGTGCTCCCATTGGGTTTAATGCATTTTTCCATCATATCAGAGAACAATTTGATGGAGATTTCTGCAAATCCATGAACAGCATAGGCCATAATAATTGTGTTCCATGAAACGATATCCTTGGATGACATACAGTCGAAAATCTTTTCTGCAGCCTGGATATCTCCACATTTTGCATACATGTAAATCAATGAATTACAGATGATACTACTAGAACTAGAACCCATCTTCAAGATGTTACCGTGGATCTGCTTTGCTTCCTTTGGCAACGCAATTTCAGCGTAGACAGGAAGTACATTTGCATATGTTATGTCATCTGGCTCAAGAGGTTCAGTGCGCAGGTCCTGGAAAATCTGCAAAGCTTCTCTGTTATGGCCACTCTGTGCATAGGCACCAATCATTGCATTCCATGATATCAAATTTTTTCCCTTTATGTGAAAAAACATACATTCTGCCATGTCCAGTCTACCGCACTTTCCATACATGTCGACTAGAGCAGTCTCCAACACCAAATGAGGGAAAAACCCTTCCCTAATTGCAAAACCATGGATGGACTTACCCTGCAATAGAGATCCCGTTCTTAAGCAAGAGGTTAGCAAATTTATCAACGTGACTGTATCAGGATCCAAATTGTCACTTTCTTTCATTCTTCTAAAACAAGAAAAGGATTCTTCAGCTTTGTTATTAAGGGAATACGCTCCTATAATAGCATTCCAAAGGATAATATTTCTTTGAGAGACCTTATTAAATAATCTCTCAGCGTAGTCCACCCGACCAGATTTCCCATACATGTCAATAAGGGAGGTCTGAATCATGGAATCTGACTCGAAAAACCTTCTGACCACCTGGCAATGAGCTTCTTTCCCATTCAACAGGTAACCCTCTACAGAACAAGCACCAAGAATGCCGATCATACCGAACCTATCAGGAGCTATTCCCAAAGTCTGCATCTCGCGTAAACACATTAATGATCTCCAACTGTCACCAACTGAAACATACCCATTGATCATAGAATTCCATGACACCAAGTCTTTAATTCGCATACCTTCAAAAATTTTCTCGGACTGCAGTATGCAGCCAAGCTTCGAGTACATAATTATCAGCGAATTGCAAATAAAAAGATCTATATCCAATCCCATCTTAATTATCCTGGAATGAACCTTCTGACCTTCAACCAAAGAAAATAAAGCGGAACATGCCTTAACGACAAATGGGAAAGTAAAATTATCGACTTGAACCCCTTCCGACAGCATTCTGTGATAAAAATAAATGGCGTGCTCAAACAACTCATTATCAGTTAATCCCCTAATCAACACATTCCAAATGAAAGTTGCTTGTTTATTCATATTCTCGAACATATCGAGTGCATTATCTAAACACCCCGAATCTAAATAGCTGAGAAGACTTCTTGCAAGTGCAAGATTGCGCCGCTTAAGTTTAGCTTTGAGTCCCATTGTCTGTTTTCCTGCGCTTCTCGCTGATTCGGAAGTCCTCTTTTTGATGCTAGGACCACGTTTGCGGATTCCAGTAGAAGCTTTGGGTCTTCCGGGGCAGACATTTTCTTGTGTACCAGAAATGCAAGAGTAGATGAGACAAAGTGTTGAAGTCATCGTTAAATAAAGGAAATATTTTACCGATTGCAGAAGTTGCCGGCCAAAATCATGGGTTTCGTTGTTACTGGTTTCTTGTTTTGGCCGGTCTTTGGAAGTGGGTTATGAGGCGGTGATGAAGGGTTTTGACTTGGCAAAGAACATAACCTTTTATATTTTAGGCAGCTTCTAATGACTCAAATTCATACAGTTAAAATATACATTTTTAGTATGTGAAAGCTACATATTTTWTTTGGTCTGCATTTTCCTCTCCTTATGAAAATTATATATAAATGAATTTTATTGCAAGACCAACATCTTTGGCTAAATATTCAATGAATGAATGCATCAAGGTCATTCTCTATATGATATGTCCCATCCTAAAAACAGAGAGAAAAGGAATAAAAACTTCAGGATGGTACAAGGATAATGGTTAGGTCGGTGCAGAAGAAGAATGATCACAGCATCGAGTATTGGTTCATACTCGGCCAGCTTCACAATGGGACAATAATATGAATCAAGAAAAGCTAAAATTTCATTTTGTCAGCAAATACATGAGTTTGTGTGTTAGGATATATATTAACTATCAAAACTTACAAGTAATTGTACAAGTGTGAATGAAACTGAAAAAGTGATGAATGAGATTAGAGYTCCTCCGGTATGCTCTGGAGTACCGGCCTCCAAGAACTCCGTTGTCTGCTTCTGAATTGAGTGGCTCTCATAATCTGCCTCTTCCGCATTAGAGTCAAACGTTGTTCCAAGGAGGACATGGATGGCTTGCCCGAAGCCAACGATGACTGACGAGCAATGCTCCTGCCATCATCCGTCATTACTTCCAGCACTTGCTTTAGATCTTTCTTCTTTACTAAAATCTTCATCCTTACAGCTCCGTTTCCATCCGACTCGCAGACAACTTCTCCGCCCTTAACTCGAGCAATTGTGTCCAARATGATGTTGCTCACTACAGCCTTCTGATTCTTACCTCTCGAAGTTCTCAAATATTCTCTCTTGGGCCATGACTTGTCTTCTGCAACTCTGAGTTCCATCTTTCTGTCATATGATATCYTCTGACCTTACGCATTTATAGCAGACTTGTACGAGTAAGAGGGAATATCCAACTAGTTATCTAACAAGTCTCGGATACGAAGGCTTAGGCCAATTCAATAATAGAACTCCTAATTTTCTAGTAGCACATCCAAACAATATTTTCTTTCCTGAACCAACTATGACCCGATATATATATATATATAAAACAGAATTTTGGAGTCAATTTGTCCAGACTTAATAGAAAATAGGAGATTGAAAATGGACACGATTTATGGTAAGGAAAGGCATCCCAACTGTGAACTAGCTGTTGAGTCAAAAGGTTAAGATGCCAAATAAAGATTGAAGCGGGAAAGGCACCGACGGGTCACATGCAAATATGAAGAAATGGCGCAGTTGAAATTTGATATAGAAGGTCTCAGTTGAACGGTTATGGAACAAGAAAGGCATATGCAGGAAGAGCAGTCGGTGAGATCATAAAGTAATAGTTGAACCAAATGAAAAGCCCTTTGTCAATGGTGCTCATGGATCCAGCTTGTCTCAATCATCATTCTTCAACATCACAATAATTTCTAAATTTTACGAGTTTTATTAATATTATTCAATCACCTACCTTTAAATCTTCTAATACATTTAATTATTTTCTCGTACTCTTCTTTTTGTGATACAAAAATAATAATACAACACCAACACCACATATTGATGAATTAATAATTGAAGAGCTAATTAAGTGTAAAAAAAATTAAAAGAATTATATATATAATATATATATATATAATTAACGAAAGAATAAACATAAAAATATATTAAAAAATCTCTTATATTCATTCAACGAATGTCAAATTAGAAAGTACCAAAACTTGCTTTTAATGGGCTTGACAAATCTAAGATGTTTTTTACAAAATCATGGGCCTGAGTTCTAACCAAGTTCAAGTCATCATCAGTCAAACTAATACAGTAGATGTACAACAAGGGAATTGAACCCCAATCAAAATCAATTACCAGAAAAGAAGAGCAAAGAGAGACTTATAGATAATTTGGCTACGTTCATTCATTAGCAGCTATGAGCAAATCGACAAGCAAAGGGAGAAGATGATAGAGAAAGACAACTTTTTCCCAATTTGGACACTTCTTATAAAAGTTCTTTCTTTCTGAACAAACTTTTAAATGGTGGTAAAAATGAATGGAAAGTATTTAGTGAATGTGTTAATTTGAGAAATTATCGTATTCACTGAATGTGTTCAGACTTTACATGAATTTTAAAGCAAAAGATAATCTCATTTAATGAATGGAAATTTTTTGCTCTAACGCAACTCAATGCGATTGTTGTCGTAATCTTCACATTCAGGGAACGCAATCTCTTTCTTATATTCGCATTTAATGAATGCCACGGTTTTTTGTACATCTGCAACTTCAGTTAATTTTTGCATCGAAAAAATATACCAGCAATAATATTCTTAATATGCAAAAATCACAACGATAATTATAAAAAATACAAACTTTTCATCACAAATTTCACACAAATCACAACATCATCAAGCATTGCCAACTACAAGCTATAATCAAGAAGAAAAAATAAAAACTTGAATTAAACCCATATATATATATATATATAAAGAGATTTGAAGTGAACACACTAGATAAAAGGTCATATTCATTAGAACAACTCATCAGCTATCTCCCTCTCAAGGATGATGCTCCTTGGAATCTATTATTCCCACAATTTCATCTATTTTGATTGGATTGATGACAAGTTGAACATCTTGGGGGAGAGTTGTGGTCGCGAAAATCTATTTCTCTATGTATTCTTATAGTACGCCTCCGTCTGGGACGATCACCTTTCATAAGTTTTTTGTTATATTTAAGGGTGAAGAGTGCAGGTCTCCAAGTTGACTTATTTCCAATTGGATAGAAATCACAATTATTCTTGGAGTAGTATAATTTACTGAATAGAGCTCTAGCGTCCCAACCTCTTCTTCGACATACAATAAATATATGGGAACACAATCTTCTGAATAAACTCCACTTTTGACAATTATATGTCTTCTCGCTCGTGTTGGGTTACATCTTCTACCTTGTCTCCATGGAATGGTGACACCAAATAAACCAGCTAGTAGATTTGTATTGGATGACTGAATGCATCCACTAGTAAGAAATAAAGCTTTCCCCAAGCACTGCAGCGTCATTATAAGATGGCTATCACCATGCTTAGAAACAGTGTGATGCAAAGTATCGTGGTGATAGGCTTTTACCATGCTTTAATACGTCAATATAAACATCCAGTAATAATGATTTGAAGTATCGTTAGAAATGTGCTATTACTACACTTTGAAGCATCAAGATAAGACATCTATTACTACGCTTTTGACCATCCTTTTATAAAGTGTATGGCTACACTTTTGAGTGTCAGGTATGGATCTTTCATTAATTTACTTATTACTATGCTTTTTAAAAGTGTCATTATAGGTCCTTTTTTTTTTTTTTTTAGCCACTGTCTTTTATATTTTATTTTATCAAAAACTATTTAATATAGTAATATATTGAAATCAATTATTAAATTGAACACATTTAAGAAACGTGTAAATCCAAACATTTTTATTTAGATCAAACGATACTTATCCATATTCAAAGCCAAACAATGTTAAAATCCCCTCGAGAGAAATACAATAGTTCTATAAACAATAACATCAATTGAATATTTTTTTTTTTTGTATTCATATATTTACTTCTTGTCATCAATATTAGTTTTTTGTATTCATATATTTAACATTCATTTAAGAAATTATTCAAGTAACTATCAAGAAGTTCCTTAACAATGAGAAGAACACCTATTTTATGAAACTTTAAATTGAATGATAAAATAACATATGCATTTGAAATTGAACAGAGGACAATTTAGATGGATGTCAAAGCATAATATAGGTGTTATCAACCTCAATGTATGCATATACTGGATTTCCTTGGTTTGGGATAGACAACTTGTATGACTCATCAACCCATGTTGTAGCTAGATATTGAAGTTAAGTTGACTAATGAGGACACCGTCCACCAAAAAGAGTTTGTAAACCTATATGCCAAAGGTTGCTCCAATCAAAGTACTGATCCATACAACTATTGGTTATTGCTTGGGTCTAGTTAGCATAAATTTATGGCACTAAGTTGCAAAGCATAATATTGTCAGGGAAGACATCAACAAGCTAATCTTATATACAGGTCATCAGGCAGACCTACTGGCAAGGTGTTAAAGGGATTCAGTATTATTTTGTAAGCGTTAGATAGCTGGGGATTACAGGAAAGATAATTAATTTCTTCTTGCCTTCTTAACAAGATAAATTCTCATTTTTTTCAACTGCACATGCTACACTGCTAACCAATCAAAATTTCATTCAAAAATGAGCTTGCTATGCTTATATATAGATTATAGAGTGATAAGTAACTTTACAATTAAAAGAAAGGAGCCTATGGGAACTGCATAACTCCATATACGAATGTCCATAATAAATATCTTTCACTGTTGCAAAACCACAATAAAATTTATTAACAGCAAGATATTATGCAACCTTTTGTTAGTTTTCATGTGTTCTAACATTTTAATAATAAATTCTCTCATTAATCTTCGGCTTCGGATCAATTAATTTACAATTAGTATACTTATAATTGGATGAGAAGTGTATGGAGGTAAAAATTGATAAATGAAGAAGATTAGGGTAGAATGTGATAACATGTATAGGTTCTTTGTCAACAAAATAAAGAAAATTCTGAAATACTACAACAAGAAGAAAATTTATAGTAGCACCGACTGATTGGTTAGCAAGTAGCAACATGAGCAGTTTTACCCGTTTTTTTTTTAATGAAAGTCAATATAAAAAGATCGTAATAGTTTTGTTAATATTCTGCCAGACTTACTTCAAAAGTTAACTAACTTGTGGTTGATTAGTTTTTCTTCTTTGTTTTCCTTGCCGAAGTAAAATTAAGAACTGGAAAAAAAAAAAAATAAGAATTTGTACTGGTGATGGAAAATTGCCCCAACTAGTGGAGTTTGGTGTTTCAAGTAGCAGACTAACGTTATAGAGTTCATATTTGAGAAGTTCTACAAGAGATTTTAAATTAGAGCCCAAATAAAATTTGTCACGTCTTGTCAAGCTTAAAGTAGATATCATATGTCCTTCCCAATGCAAATTTTGTTAATAAAGAGAGACTACCGATTAACATACAGTCTGAATCAAGGAGTAAATTGAGGTGCAGCATTATGTCATTGGCTCGTCTGCTTTCTTCTAGTTTTCCTAACCTTTGTTTCCTTCACATTGCATTCACTGATGGTTTTCATCATTTTTTATTTCAGAAGATTCTGAAATAAAAATTCAGAAGGAGGATCAAACAACTGAGGTTTGCTTTTTTGTTGCATAATAATAAGATTAAATAACAACTCAAGGTGAAGCGTCAAAGAACCCCTTCATTTCACTCTCAATGGATTGGAACTTTTTCTTCCTATGTGCTTGGTGCTTTATATGCACTCTCTCAAAAGGAGAGGGTTACTTCTGAGGAAACCATTAAACGCATCAATGATAAAGAGGGTTAAAAGTCTACAAAGAGAAAGAAAAAATAAAAAAGGAAAAAGAAAACCATTGCCAGAAACAAAATATCACTGCAAATATAACCATAAAAAAAAATACTTTCAAGCTCAAGACTTCGCAATAATGACAACTAAATCAGATAAGAAAATGGAAAAAGCCCTACAATCAACATTTTGACTCATATACAACTCACATATCTGACCTTTATTTCACGGCACATCTGTGCAAATTCATCTTATTGGTACCTTCATTTGGTGATTCCCCTCTTAATTTATAGTAACCCCTTCTATATATCTGAGATAGCCAAAAACATGATGGAAGAGGAAAATGGGGAGAGAGAGAGAGAGAAAGAGAGATAGGGAAATCGATGAGAAAGACAGAAATCAAGAGAGAGAGAGAGAGAGAGAGAGGAAATCGATAGTGAAAGAGAGGAGTTGATAGAGAGAATGGGAGGGTTTTTGGGTTGAGAAGAGAGAGACAGGGAGTGACGGGAGAGATAGAGGTGGAGGGAGAGGGAAAAAGGACGTTTCTTCTAAGGAGTTCAGCCTTTTGTCCTTACCAACTATCCCCACGCTTTGTAAAATGTGGCATTGAATTACATCTTTCCCTACACTTTATTTCTTCCTTTTACATTAATATATCATTATTCAAAAGYATTGAACAAATTAGTTAAAACAATGTCATTTTATGTCTCTGCATCCTCACACTTGCTAAAACTGTTATTATAGACCATATATTACTATACTTTGGTAAAAGTGACATTGAAATTGTGTCACAGTAGCGCTCTTTTCTAGTAGTGATCTTTCCTTCACTTTAAGATTGGTTTAAATCTTTTATCTTCTAGATAGAAACGGATATCGGTATTGAGTAACCTTACCTAGGTGTAGCCAAAAATAATCAGCAAGTTTCCTGAAACTCCTCTCAACTAAAACCTTTAGAGAAAGTGCACCTGTTTTCTTTAGAATACTGTTCATAGATTCAGATAAGTTGGCTGTTAAAACTCCAAACCTGTATCTCAATGCGATAGAGCCCATTTGTCGAGAGGAATATTCATTAACCAGTCATATGCTATCATTTTTTCTTATCTTTGCATGTAAATATCAAACTTCTGTATTTTTTGTATACTTCCCACCTAATACATCAGCTTTTTCAATATACTGTTCTTGAAAGTGATATTGAAGTTGACACGAAAATAACAGAGACATGTGTGGACAAAATTTAATTTTGCTAGTCTCGACTTTCTGCCATTACGCTTAAAATTTCTTGATGTCTATCCGAGATTAACAGACAAATTTATTCTTTATCACATGAAAATGCAATAGTTGCATAAACTACTCCTAACTCTTCATAGATTCTTTATCCAGAATGGCATAGGCGAGTAAAAAAATATGATTGCTTGCATCTCATAAACTAACAATCAATAGCGCCCAAAATATGCGCCCCTCCAGTGTATTGAAAATGACAGAGACATAATCTATGAACAACCTTTGATTCTTGCCAGTCTCAACTTTCTGCCTCTACGTTTAAAATTCGTTGATGTCTATCCGAGATTAAACAGACAAATCTATTCTTTGTCACATGAAAATGCAATAGTTGCATAAACTACTACCAACTCTCTGTAAATTCTTCATCCACAGTGACATAGGCGAATGAAAAAATATAATTGTTTGCATCCCATGAACTAGCAATCAATAGCACCCATGATATACGCCCCTCAAGTGTATCCCGTCAATGGATATTATTTGCCTACAATAAATGAATCCTAGAATTGCATGTGGCCTAAATGTCTAAAAGATGAATTTGAAAATTTTCACTTTCTCAGTAATGATGTTTCCACTTAACAATTGTCTCGTATTTATTTCTGATAAGGCCATAAATTAGCAAGGAAGAATTGAGAATGTAGATACAAAGAGTTAAACAACAACTTGATATATTATTTTCTTGCATTCCGTTCTCTTTTACAAGCAATTCTAGAATGAAACATCTTCATCCCCTCCTGTTGAATAACTTGACATGCATTTCTGGATCATCTATAATAAAATAAGAATTTGTCGTGAAATATACCTGTTATAATGATAAGTATAAGGATAACGATTTATATTTACAATTACAAAATAGAAAATATGCACTAAGAGTAATCATAAACAACTTACGCAGCAGTATGATTCCCGTAAGTGTTGTTCTCAACTCGAGCAAGACATGTGTGTTCTGGCTGCAATATGGTGATTTCACACTATCCATGATTAGATATCTGTGTAGCCCTAATGTATTACAAACATAGATTTGATCATTTGTTGAATTTTTACAAAATATCGTCCGCTTCTTGCTTTTACTTCTATTCACCTTGTACTTACAACCCATTCTGATTTACCAACTATTGACAACCTCAACAACTTGCTTCTTATCCTTAGATCTCATGTGTAATTGAATATCGAAATAACTGCTTGACCACATAACAAAACGAGTTTCAGTATCTTTAAAAGCTCTAAAAGAAGTATAATCAGAAACATAGACTAATCTTCTCCTGCCAACAATTTCCTTAGACATAGTAGGCATGTGCTGATGTATAAGAACTCCTGCTACATCTTCATCACTATCACTTCCACCATCCACGACTTCTACATCTTCATGTTGGTAGGCAAATCATCCATGTCAGATGTATCAACACACTCATTACAAACTATATCGGT
This sequence comes from Rhazya stricta, assembly GCA_001752375.1. Classification (NCBI taxonomy): domain Eukaryota; kingdom Viridiplantae; phylum Streptophyta; class Magnoliopsida; order Gentianales; family Apocynaceae; genus Rhazya; species Rhazya stricta. The sequence goes on from MEJB01000015.1 coordinate 4,217,246, forward strand.
ATTCATCTCGACGCGATTACTTTCTTTACTTTGTGCCACAACCTTTGGATATCCTACCCTACTAAAATAGACAATCCTGATTGACAAAATTGATCACTCGGACCCATTGCTTCTGAAAATGAATCGCTATTGGTTGATGAATAATAATGATCACGAGAAGCTTGTGTTGGGACATCAATGCCAAACATGTATGGATGCCAATAACTTGAAGGTATAGTATCGACTTCCTTTACTTGAAGAAATATAAAATCCAGGATGACTGGCTAGTAATGCCGCATATGCGCTCATGACAAATCTTGATGGATTTGTATTTTCTGAAATACTTACTGAGTAGGGCTCTGGTAGGAGTACTAGATTTTGCTCATGCTGGGGCATGGGTTGTGGGTTAGGTTGTTGTATTTCATGAAAAGTAACAAGTATCTATGTCTGATGTAATCGTGCTACCTTGGGCATCCCAATAACGCTTGTATATCCTCCTCATCTATAATCTGATAGGACGTAAATGAATTTCTTTGTTCCAAATAAACGGCATATGACACATGAATTCAAGATGGTATCTTTCAAGATCAAAATTTCGTAAATTATAAACTTCCTTGCACAACTCTAAATAAGAGATAGTCCAACTCTTTTTTAATAGGTCTGTCAATGAAATGAAATTATCTAGCATCATGCCTCATCTCACAATCACGATACAAACATATTCGAGATGATTGTCCAAAAGACGTCTCAAAACCTCTTAAACGAACAACATATAGAAAGTACCAAAGTTGTCACAATTTAGTTTCCTAAATTTGGAACCCATGAACAACAATTTTCATGGTACATGTTATGACATACATTTTTAGAATCTAAAACCCAAATTTTCATTACATATAATCCTAACATTAACAATATATATCTCTAATTTCATAACATACTCCTGCATCATTAAACCAATTTCACAATATATCAACGCAAATTATTAAATTAACCATAATTTCACAAGTAAATTGCAAGAAAATAATGTTTTCAAGTAATGAAAATTAATCAAAACTAATTCATCATATTTTCACAATAAACCTCAACATTCCTAATTTCACAATATTTAATTGTAATTTCATATAATTTCATAACATTAAACCTTAAAGAATAAATTTCACAATAAACTCCAATATAAGAATAATAATTTCACAACATTTGACCTTAAAAAGATCATGTATTCAATACATCAAAGTTAGCCCAACAACATCAAATCCTCAGAAAAGGTAATATTTTTACAAGAAAAGTGAACAAAAATCATACCTTCAATGCAAAAAAAAAAAAAAAAAAATCCATCAAGTTGACAAGAAATAGCTAATAATGTGGACGGGTAGTGGATAAATGTTGATGGGTTGTGTATTACTTATAGTGGGCAAGTGGGCTGCCTGGGCTGATTCTCTCCTTGAAGTGGGCTGGTCCCTGGCCGGTCCTTAAGCTAAGAATGCTTGGCCCGGCTCATGAGCGGTCACAAACCCGGTTAAGTAACAAGTCTAGTCGGTCCAGGCTTATACCTTTTTAATATATTTAAAGTAGACTTATTAAAGTTTACTTATTAAAAAATTAAAAATAAAATAGTTTACTTTGAAAATTAACTTAGAATAATTTGATCAATTAAAAAATATTTGTTTACTAGAAAATAATTTAGAACTTAGAAGTAATTCATTTACTTAGAAAAAATTAATTTATTTAAATTTTTTATTAAATATAATAAACTTAAGATAAAATAAAAAGTTAATAAATAAACTTAAACAATTGGATAAAGCCGAGTGGTGCGGGATTTGGCACGAACCCCTACCGCTTTTATTAATAAGAAGATACATGAGAGGGGGACATAGTGCCAAAACCTCCCGAAATTAATATGCAAAAAAATTAATACAACTATACAAATCTAAGATAGGGGAAAAAAAATTAAAGCCTATACAAATCTATAAGAAAAGTTAGAAAATTACTAATCATCTAAACATTCGAAATCAAATTCAAGGAAGCTAAGGTCCAAACCTTGTTGTCTTGTTGAGGCTTTTCACCAACCATTGCTGCAATTAGAATTTATAAAGTTTCTGGAGACAATCGATTTCTTCTATCGTCTAGAATTCGACTGCTTTCATTAAAGGCACTCTCGAAAGCCACAATTGACATTGGCACGACCAAAATATCTTGTGTCATCTTRGACATTGTCGGGTATGTATGTGCATTTTCGCTCCACTATTTCAAATATCAAAATCCGTACCATCTCTATCGACTTATGAGCTCAAATCATAAACTTCATGTTCGTTGATACTTGATGACGTTGATGTAGATTTTGTCCTATATTTCTGGAAATATGGTGGGATTTGATACTACATTCGGATGAGGATGCACCGGATGAAGAAGCTACAATTCTTGAATCTGAACCTGATGAAGTGCAATTACCGGCTTTCTTATACAAGTTGTACAATTCAAGTAGAGTGTCATTAGTTCTCTTCTTAAGACTAGCTAAGTCTCCCTTAAGAAAGCAAATACTAGCCGAATCCTCCTTACGTCCTAACAAGCTATACAAATATTCTATACTAGCTTCAAACCTTCAAACTTTTGCTCAAGGATTCAAATACAAAGCTAAGCAATAAAGTAAAGGCACACCATCATAGTATTTTTAAACTTTTTTGACATATTATGCATCATATCCCCCAACTTATCATGTTCTAAATAATTTATTAGTATATAAGCTACTCTAATTAGTGTAGGAATCACATGGTAAGTTGTTGGAGGATAGGAATCGGAGAGAAGTAGCGTGGCTTCCTTAAGCATTTCTATGAGAGATGAAACTAATTTGGCATCCTCAAAATGTTTGGTGGTTAATTCAGGCTCGAAATCTTGATTTTGACAAAATTATATCAATTGGTTATGGTAAGGAATAACAGACTCAAACATATCACAACTGGAATTCCATATAGTTTTGACATCTAGCTTAAACCTCTTGTAACTTATGTCTTGTTCATAACAAAAAGTTTTAAAATGTTGGGCTTTAATGGAAGAATGTGTAATAAATAAGACTACATGTCTAATAATTGTAACTAAGTCTTCTATATTCTTATATAACACACAAATTTAAAATGTGACATACACACCTATTGTGAAAAATTCTACCATCTAGCATATGAGACATATAATTTAAGAGTAGGAATTGAAGCATCACTATTCTAGTATTATTATAAAAAATACACATAATCTTATTTAATATTTTAAATACACGACAAATAGCAATAATTATTCTAGAAATATGATTAGCATTTTGTAGATATTCAAAACCTCTAATGCCTAATAGTCTTTTTTGTATATTTCACTCRTCATCAAACYAATGATAAGTGACGCATATGTAATGTTCTCCTGTCCCACCCTTCCAACCATCACATGTTAATGAGAATAACCATTCCTAGAATGAAAACTAGCTATAATTCCATCCTTCATTTCTTTGTATACCCTAAGAAGACGGATTCTTCGTATTGATCTCGGAACCCTGTAAGATTGATTATATTCCCACCATATGTCATTTTTTTTGGTTGAGTGTGTTTTATCTACCTAGTCATTTTAACTTGCTTGCAGTAAGTATATTAGGCAATGATAAATTAAAACATCAAATAGAATGCACAATATTTTAACATGATCTGGAATACAAAATCTACATCCATGGACCAGGTCTAGGTGTTAAAGCAAATTCACTACCGCAAAAGTTTTACAAGGACTTAAACAACAATCACTTGAAAATACATTACATGAGGAAACTTCTCTTTGTCATTGAGTYTTGTAGCCTTGTGAATTCATTGAAAATTTGCCACTTTGAAGCTCGATTTCTGTCAAACCTTTTGCTAGTCCTGCTGCGCCCACTTGCAATTCTCCAAGAGGCAGTTGTTCAATCTTGGTTAAGGTACAAGTTGATCAAAAAACAATTCTTTCACATGTAAGAAGATTTTATCATTGTAAGCTTAAGCTAAATCATTGATCACCACTATACTTCATGATGTTGTTCCTCACGTTGGTCACCACTTCAAAAAGTACAGGAACCTTTAATCAATATTTCAGTTTAAATAATAACTCACTCTTTAAGATAATGTCCTAGCTGTAATATTAAAAGAACTCTTTCGATCTCTTTAAAAACCTCTTAATCCTTATCTTAGTGATACAAGATATATCAAGACATTTAACTTGTAACAAACTCATAAAACTATGGATGTAATTTAACACTAGCCAACTTATCTTAAAAATACCCAATGAACCTAAATAAATTACTCAAACATTGTATGCACAATACGCTTTAACAATCTCCCCTATTTGGCATATATATGTACTAAGCAACTACATGCATATCAGTCAAAACAATTTGAGCACAGCCATACCCAAAAAAGTATATCACCTGGACACAAGACAAACGTATGGCCAAAAACCCAGTGAACTAAAAACCATACTAAACTAGAAGCCACAAAAGACATTACGAAACCATATATCCACTATCAATCTAGGATATGCATAAGAATAAAAGAAAACAACCTACAAAAAAAAAAAAAAAAAACATAAACCACATCCACCATCAATATCCACCATAAAAAACAAAACAATATGCATCTCCCCCCTTAGTCATAGACAAGCAAAACAATTAATGTGCAACGCAACGACAAGCCGAATGATGAGTACGAGGCCGCGAGCCATGATGAGGAGCACCGCACTGTGCAACATAATAACAGCGTCATCAACAAACCCCTCCAGGGTAGCAAACTCCCCCTGGACCTCAAACTCCCCTTGAACGTGAACATCAGACGCCTTTGATACATGGGCAGAACCTATAGGAGCAGAATGAGAAGTGATAGGCGGCTGGACTGCAACAGAGACAGGGAGTAACTGCTATAAAAGCTGACTAATTCTAGCAAACTGAGCTAAAACCTTGTGCTCAAATGATGTCTTCTCAAGAACATCCTGCTTCCGATCCATGAGAACCTGTCTCTGCTCTAAACCAAACAACCAATTAGTCACATTAGCAAAGACAACAAACATCTTACCCTTCCAAGGTACAGAGGAGGAGACCACAGGAGGAGGGCGAGGCTGACTCGAAGACAAAAAAGATTGTGCATGACCCAAGGCTTTATAAGACCGCCGATTCAATGTTTTCACTTGAAGAAAAATATCATTTGGATGCACATGAGGAGTAGACGTGGCAATAATACAATGAATAAGACATGAAAATGGAAGGATTTGCCGCTTAATACGATTAGAAATAATCTAAGCAAGATCAATAGACATACCACTACCAACAATTTACAAATTGGACTCAGTCCACCTGAATTGTAGAGCTATACGATGAGGGCATCAAGTTTGTAAGAGACATTTTGTGCAACAAGTGATAAAACGAGGATAGGCATATCACAGGCACAAAACTAGAAGAGGACCGATGCTCCACAACAAACCCCGCAGACAATGCATGAAAAAGGCCAAAAAATTGAACTCAATTCAATATTACGCTCACCTGGCCTACCAGGTGCAACAATATTTGTTTGTACAGGCAATCCCTGCTGCTCGACCTAAGTCATGACTCTATCGTCAACCTGCGTAGATAGTCCAGGTGCTAAAGCATGACAGGATGGCCCTGCTCCATCATCTGGGAACATATAGGTGATAAGAAGTGGAAGGGCGCCGGCATCGTCAACATCCTCCTCAGGGGGTACATATGCACTTGGGCGCCTACCACCGGGCTGGCCACGAGCATCAACTTTTTGCTGCAAACATCGGGTAATAGGCGAAATAGGTGCTGCATCAACATCTACTTGGCAAGTGCAACCAATCGATCCAATGCCTCAAAGCAATCTACTAAACTTCTCCCTTGGTCTCGTCAACGCGCGACAAGTATGTGAATTTGCATGCGATATAGTGCATCTATAATAACTAAACTATCTCTCATTGTTGATACCTACAATACAAAATTAATGCATTAGAAATAAACATTATAATTATAATAAAGTAACAATTTTTAAATTTGGAATAAAATCATAGCAAAGAATGCAATGCTTCTCCGATGGACTGATAACCCTCTAGAGCCTGCTCCTTGACATGTGGATTAGAAATGAGCAGTCGTGTTTGCGGTCAGTACCAATCCATATACTTAGGCTTTGCTAAGTACCTTATCGGCCCGCACGCCCGTCATTAGCCTCTAATGCTTGAACGACCACTTGTCCACATACCTCCTATGTTCATCCTCCCAAACCATCTTATTATGCCCAATCAATTTCACTATGTGAGTAAGAAAATGATTGTGAAAAAGCGGAATATGCTGCTCCTCCCCAAACTACCTCATAACTCGATCGTGAAGAATACGATCACCTAGCAAACCAAAGGCACAAGGGATGATCATCATTTATTTGGGCCCTCTAAATATAAAGCCGGCAAAGTCGGGATGAGATCCTCATATCGCATCCAAACAAAATTGCGAAAATTAAATTAATTAATAACATAGTTAGTTCTAAATAAAAATAAATAAAATCTTATTAAATAATGTAAACGAACCTGATCTCTACTGAGAGCATCTAGCTGATCTCTATATGTCCTCAAAACGTGATAGGTAAATTGCAAAGATTGCATGGTTGGTTCCATCTCGCCCCCGATGAAGCAAGATCCGACAACTCATGCAAAAAGGCCTCTCATGAATACAGAGTAAAGCAGTAATGTGTTCATACAGCCAAAGCTATAAAAAGCCCTAATAAGTCACTCTTTAATTAAGAAAATGAAAGCAATAGTTTAAAGCACAACTTGACATATATATATTACCTGCATTCCTATTAGCATTATAACTATATATAAAGCACAACTTAACATATATGTTATTCCATTTCGTCGAATGGCACAATCGTTTGTACATATCCACTAACACACCACTGACCCAACTCATTGTGCGTATCACTCTAAATCTTCAAGCAAAAGTAGAACCGCAATGGAACAAACTTCCCGAATTTATCTGAGAACAATAGACCTCCAAATAACAACTAAAGGAAGCACCATGTCATATATGCAATGTCAACATCATTGGCTTCGGGTGAAAGTGGGGTATGAATCACTCTCCCAAATAATCCATTATCATCTATATATGTCAGGGACGGTAGATAACCTAGCAATCTCAGACACGTTTCCTCCCACTCAATCTTCAACATACACGCACATCCCCTGTTGATGGAACTGCCTTCAACCCTCAGACACCATAGAACAATAACATCCTGTAGTGTAACTGTTGTCTCMCCAATAGCAAAATGGAATGTATGCGTTTTCGGTAGCCATTGATCAACCAGAGCGATGACTAAGGGATAATCGACCTGAACAAGCCTAACCTTGCATACACACGCAAAGCCAGCCCTATCGATCATAYCCCTAACCTGTATATCCAACTTAAAGTACTCTTTCCATAATTGTAAGATCCCCTATGCCTAAACGGTAGAGCTGTACAAACCAACGGCCCCCACGCCAGCCCAGACTAAACTGGAACGACATTATCCTTACCTATAGAACAACGACGTATGTAAAGGTCTAGGATGCATATCTATAAGAATGGGAGCGCGAGCCATATCTATAGGGGAGTTATATATATATATAACGGAATATTACAAAAAAAGTTTACAGATCCATAAATTAATCGTTACAAATAAATGAGATGGTGAAAGAAAGTATTTTACCTCTAAACAAGAAAGAAAAAATAGATCTATTATTCGTAAGCATATTCTCATTAAGCAAAACAAAAAGTAGATTTACTATTTTGACAAAAAGTCGCAAGCATAAAATTTTTAACAGTTGTACTTGTGCAACCTATTATCTTCTTCGTTCTATTACCACAAAATCATACTAGTAAAAATGCAACATCAAGCAACCCATTAATTTGAGAGAAAACCAAAAATGAAATGTCATAACCAAGAAATCGCCGAAGGAAACGCAAAGAAAAAAGAAAGTATATATCACAAACATTGAAACAAAAGAAAGAAAATCACCTATAAAAACCAGAGGTTCCAATTGAAGTAGATGAACTTGCATAAGAAAAATGAAAAAAAAAAAATAATATATATACTGATATATGTATTAATATAACGATAACTGCTTTTATATCTCAGGCAGGATCCGAAATTCATAAGCAGCATGTTCCTATTTATGTCGGCCAAAAAATGAATAAAATTCAAAAGAAATAGTTAAAATAGCAATCCAACTAGTGAAAAAGCAGAAAATATTGCCAAGAAACAACCATGCATAAATATAGATYAATAACTAGAGATTAAGATCAGTTATAATTTAAACAATAACTATGCTGTAAACATTTGTTGGCAAACAACGAGATTATAAATCAATAAGAGAAAAAATATTGAGTTCTGCAAAATATAAATCAATAGTTTTATATAATACAGTAGATTTTATAGAAAAAATATAGAAGTACCGAGGGCAGCAGCTTTAACTTTGTATAATACAGTAGATAATAACGAGGTCAGCAGCTTTGACTTTTCAGAGCGAGCTAAAGCTGCATGTTCTACTAATTTAGTGCATAATTCTTGATTCAGAAGCGAAAGCTGCAGCAGCAAAGAATGCAAAGGTGAAGGAACTTCAGCAAGCAAACTTCCTTCTGCAGCACTCCGGCCCTTCCCAAGCACAGAATTATATGCACCTCATTACTATAAAGAGCTTGCACCTACAAGCATCCCATTTATGTGGTTTGTGAATCTTCCTTATAGTAGACTCATATACAAAGTGATCATGAATTTCTTGTACGCTTATGTCTGGTTAATACATTATTCATCACTGAGTGAATTATGGTGAAACAATGAGTAATAATGGATTACTTAATTAGCCAGAACTCCAAAGTGATTGTTGTCACTGTTCTTCTGTTGAATGCACCAAATTAGTACCAAACGTTTGAGTAGTTCTAGCTAGATGGGGGTGATGATAACGGTTCCAGCAGAAGTATCATCCATTTTGGTGTGCTAGGGAATCAACGGAAACTAGTTCAGCCTCTCCCCTATCCAGAGGTCACAAGCATGGAAACCAATTCTCTTTACAAGGACTTCTTCGTTGGCGGCAATGGCAATGTAATGGTTCTCAGTTTCACTATCTTTACATTTCTCAAAGTCATCGGAATATTACTGTTAAAGATCGCGAGGTGTCACTTAGGGTTTTAATTCGTTGTTGTCTACTCAGCGAGGAACCCAGCTCATTTCTTAGGGACATCAACCTGTACTGTGTCGTCAAAAGCTTCAGGATCATCTTCAGTCTGCCACCACAGAATTGAATGATAGGTCTCTCGAGCTCACTCTCGGTTCATCTTTATGCAGAACAGCTATTTCAGACTCTCCAATTAATTTTGACAGACTCATTTCCTAGCCTTTGAGGAATTGTTACGTCTCAGCTAGACACCAACCGGAAAGGAAAAAATAGACTAGCAGTCCAGGAACCAAAACTTACCCGAGATTGAAGGGAGAACCAATAGCGATGGTGAAAAGGTGAAAAGGAGAAGAAGAAATCGGTGATTGCAGTGAGGTGGAATGGAAGTAAAAAAGATTTACGGTGGAGGTGAAGAGGAAGAGTAAAAAGGCATAAAGGGTAATCGGTGAACGAGTAAAAGTTGAAGGGTTTTTAATTTTATTTTTATTTTTTAAGCTTTATAAACCGTCACATTTCCAACGTGCGATGGCTCAAAATATCAAGCGCATTTGCTACGGTCTTGAAACCAATGGCATATGATTAATGCGAAGGTAAAAGGCCTAGATATCCATTCAAGAACCAAAACGATGGTTTTTTTTTTTTTTTTTTTTTTTTTACCCAACGCATCTGATGAATGCATTCAGACCAGAGGCAGAGAACTTTCCAAAATTTCCTCTAGAAAAGGAAAAAACCCGAAAAAGACAAGCTCCAATTTTGTCCCCAACTAGAGATGTACAGAAGGCGTATCTTACGGACACATCAGTAGAGTCTAAGAGCGATAACGTTTTCCACAACAAAACGATCACGAGTAGGCATTGCCCCACACATCTCCAGCTCCATAGATCGAAGATATTATCGTGTTTTCTTCTCAACTCTTGTGAGCCAACAAATGGCTGATCAGAACAAAACAAATGTGTAATATTGAGTTCAGCGATGAGTTTCTCAGTCTTCTGATCGGATACATATATATATATATATATATTGAAGGCCGAATGGTGTTGTATTACTAGAAAGGCACCCCAAGAGACGAGGATGAGGAGGGTCGATGGGGGACAAAAGAAGGGCACGTGCTAGACAACACAACCGGAATTCTGACAAGTCACTCTCGACTCACGAGGCGTATGTCCCTGCCTCTGGTGCCTTCTCACCATACCGCATCCCGGTAGAGTGAATCTGAAAGGAATTCGGCCAAGCCAATGATGATCCAATCTAATACAAAGGTTTTTTTGTTGTAACCTGCTTCGTGGTTTCAGCTGTAAATGCTCCTTCCAATTACATAATTCGGCATTTAGAGATGTAAACTTTGCACAATGACAAAATTCAAGTGTCAAAGGGACACACTAAAGCAAACAGACTCATTCTCCTCATTTCTCCAACTTTGGTAAAAATGCTAATGGCATTAGTTAGGCATTCATCATACTAATCACAGAAAGTATGCAGTTTTAGGTACCTGACTGCGATCTAGAAAGAAAGAAGCCTTCTACCATAGCCGAAAAAGGATTTAAACAAGTAAAAGATGCAAAGATATGATGCACAATGCACTGACAAACTAAAATACAAGCACTAAAGCGGATGGATCCAGCGCACCTTTCCAGTGAACAACAACATAGAGATCTGCAAACACAAATAAATTATTCCAGAACCAAAAAGTGTCACATGTTGCCAATGACATGAAAATCTTTAAAATGCTTGCTCCAAACAAGTCCAGTGCACACACTCACAAGGGATAAATAGATGAATTTCCAGCACTATTTAATGAAGGCAAGGCGTGCATCCTCAGAGCAAAAGTAAAAAAAGTCCAACTTGGGGAGCTGTATGTCTAAAAGRCATACCACCAGAAAATGCAAATAGTCACCCCCACCAACTCAAAATTGCATATATATGTTAGGATATTTTGATGATAGCCAACCTAACATAAACTCTAGGATATTTTGCTGCGTCTATTATCGAACTCATTTTTGGGCTCCTCCAACTCACAAGGACAGGTCCCCTTTTGTCCAATACGACTACAGAAGCATGGTAGAGCACATGCTTAAGAAATGTTAAAAGCTCCAACGTTCGAATTCCTTCAAGATGTTCACATTTTTAGTTAATTGTCCAAACTGTCAAGAGTGATGCATCAAGAAACAAGGTCCCCTCCAAGACTCGCAGATATATTCTTCCTTTCTTTAATCTCATAAAATTCCTGAACCCACAAATCTTTTCTTAATCTACTCATCCTCCCAAGTCCCACTCAACTAAAGGAATCGCCGCAGAGTATATCCCGTTTCCAGAGAGGAAGAAAGTAGAAAAGGCAAAGGCAAAAGGGGCATGCCAATAAAGCGAGCAGCAACTCATGAGATTACCTAACTTTATGTAGCCCTAGAACAACTACACTTCTAGATTTTTTTATGCTAAATGCTAACGAGTATCATCAAATAAACAAGCAACTATTACGAAGTGATATTTCATTTCAATTTTCAAGCTTTGGACATCTTATCAATTACAGAGTTTCAAGCCCTCACATAACTGCTACCACTCGTGCAAAAGCAAAAACAAATACGATACAGTTTTTATTTTATTTCTTGACAAAGCTATACATAAAATTACAGCTAACTAAATCACGTGCCTGCACCCACTCAATTATTTTATCAAATACAGAATACTACTGTTCAACAGTAAGTGACAACGATGCCACAAGAGCGGCCAGCATCAGGCTCTCTCAATTCTCAAACACCAACACCAACACAATCATCCTGTTCTTCCTCTAAATATCAATTAATCCAATTTTGTCGACTGTCTTTAGCTTTTCAGACTCTTAATTCTTATACAACTGGGAAAAAAAGGGAAAGATGAGGAGCTTAGAATCATGTTGAATTCCAGATGAGTAATCAATATCTTTCCTTCCTTACAAAGACTACGATTAAACTAAAGATGGTCCCAACACCACAGTAAAAAAAAGGACGAAAGAACTTGATTAAGGAAAAATTCCCAATCTTGTATAAAGTGGGCAAATAAGTTTTAAAGGAGGGGAAGATAAGGACGTTAAAATTAAACCTGAAACAGCAAAACTAAACATGGATAACAAATTAAAATTTAAAATTAGAGAGAAAAACAAACACCAAAATAACCTCCATGATTAATCTCTATGCATTCTACTATGGCGGCATCATCAGCAATTTCTGCTCTCTCTAGTCGGATTTGGAAAGTGGCTTCCGGCAGAGAATCATGTGCATAGGAGTGAAAATACCGGTCTCTCCTCCTCTTGTGAGATAATCGGCCGTCACGAACAACATCTCGTGAACGTCCACAACACCTTTGGGGGCAATCCCTAACCAAGACAGCACGGTCACTAAAATGTGGTTCCTCCAGTAGGCAATCCTCCCCATCTTCAGTCTCGTCCACCACGGCTGCGCCGGTGGCTTCGCCAAATCCTTCTCCTTCACCACTTCAAAACCCACCTTTCTGGCAACCTCAGCAATGTCCTTGTAATTCCTCAGCCCAGGCAAAGCATCGCCCCTCTCTATCCCGTGAATTATCTCTACGTGTTCCGGATTGTCCGCGCAGTACGATTCCGTGGTCACCCATTCGTACGACACGTACATAGATCCGGGCTTTAACACTCTGTAGATCTCGCTGTAAACATCTTCCAGCTTCGGCGCATGGCAGGTGGCTTCAATTGAGTACGCCCCGTCGAAACAGTTGTCTGAGAAGGGCATCTGGAGGAAGTTTCCACACACCACTTCGCATTGTGAGTCCAGGCCGGCTTTCTTGTTGTGCATCCGCGCTCGTTTTACTTGGTATTCGTTAATGGTGATGCCGACCACGTTTGCACCAGAGTGTGCAGCGATGGCCCGCATCGGCCCTCCGACGCCGCAACCAGCATCAAGAATGCGGGCCCCGGGGTTCACTCCCAAGAGATCCACAGCCATTTCCTCGTGTATTCTAGTGGCATCGCGGTGGGATTTTCCAGGGATAGAGGGAGAGAAGTGGAAAGATTGGCCCCAACCCCACTCATAGATATCAGTGACAAGGTTGTAGAAGGTATCGACAAAGGCCGGGACTTTCTCAGCTGTCTCGATCTCTTTCGGGCGGCGAAAAAACGACCAATACTGTTTATACTTGTCTTGAACTTTCTCACGGTCGATAGAACCGCCGGAAAGATGAACAGCACGCTTGCCCTTCTGCTCGGCAGCGCCGAGGATGCAGACGAACCAATAGAGGCCGCCGGCAAGGAGAGAGGCAGTGCAGAAGAGGGTGAGAGAATCCATGGGGAGGAGGAGGAGGAGGAGGAGCAGAAGAAGAGGGTGAGGTGAATATGAGAAAATGGAAAATGAGGACGCGGAGCTWTTSTAGTTGGGAAGTAGCAGGAGGTGGGGGTTTGGAAGGGGAGTATCGCGGGGTGGATTTTTGTGAGATTCGAGTGTGAGCGAAATGGAGCGTGAGTTTCGTTAGTGTGTCAATCACGTTTGGACACGTCAACATCTGGACTCGAAGGGGAGGACGAGATTATCACACTCATTTTTCTTAACATAATCATTAGGCTGGGGGGAGGATTTAGCTGGAAAATAGTGTAGGAAGAAAAAAAGATTGAAAAAGAATATATGTTATGTTTTTAATTGATGAATATATGACCCTATTACATGAGCTTCAGAATTTCGTGATATTCCCAAGTCCTTCGTTGCTAATCATTGTTTGGAGGCCTTAATGGCCGTTTGAATTGTCCGTCCTCATCTGTTTGTGTTGTTTATGGGGCGAGAGAAAGACTTATATGAGGCCTGTCCTTGTGGGCCTATTGACTAAGCAACCTTTGGGCCTCTATCTCGTGAATTTATCTTTAGTAATCTTTTTATTACACTTGTAGATCAAACTTAATCAATCAGCTAATAATATCTTATGGTACACAAAATTTCATTTATCTTATTTATTGGAGCTCGCAGCGTTCGGCTTTGGGTAGGGACAAATCTTTTGGCGGATGTGTCAAAGACGTTAGGCTCAACGACGAACTGGAAAAGAAATTCATGACCGGCCAAGATGAGCAATGATTTTTTCTTTTTCTTTTTTTTTTTTTCTTTGAATGCTAACTCACACCACCACAATCCTTAAATAGAGGAGAAGAGAGTCGTGCTCATTGAAGTACAAGTAATACATACTTTCGGACAAATATGGAAAGGCATATAACATCCGAGTCGACCATAAATCTTCCAAGCAGGAGAGCTTATTAGCTGGCTTTTCTACTCAAAAGAGAACAACAAATAATTTGCCCGCAACACAATCCTCGGGAGATCGACCTGAGATATCTACCTTTCTGGTTTTTCTATGCTTGGACTGCCAAGGAAAAGGATTAGGTGTGCACCCGTAAAATGAAGGAATGACAAACGGATTAGAGGACAGGAATGAAGACGTGAATATCATCATAATAAGCAACCACCTCCCAAGATTCTCTCGAGCAAGTTTTCAAAGGCCACCATACCACCCAATAAAAGATGCATTCAAACTACGCCTATGCAATTGGTCTGCGCCACTATATATTTTGTTTTCCAGCTCGCCAAGTCCTAATTCTTCATAGACAGCGTCTCAGTGATGTACGCTAATTAGAAACTGTCAAACTTAATCAGAAACCATAAGTTTCCAACCCTCTGTGATGTAGCAGGCATCTAAAAGAAACAGCAACGATTTTAAACCTTGACGGCAGCTATATGGGATGAACCACTGACGTTGATCGAACTAAACGATGTTTCAGTCGTAGATGATTTCAGCTATATGGGAAAGAGCTCCTTTTATAATGTACATGTAAAACCTCATCTGCTGGCAGTTGGTTATATCAAGATACTGAAGCCCAGACCTCTTTGTCACGATATTAAGCAGGTCTTCGTCAACAGTAGTTGAATTGGAGAGATTCAAGACCCTCAAATTTGGAAAACCTGCATTAAGGGCAGATACGATAGATGGTTCCAGAATTCCATTATTTCTAATCCCTCTAAGATTTGGGCAGCGAGTCCTCATCCACTCTAAAACTTTAGGAGTGGACTACGGGGACTCAGAGAAGTCAACAAGCTCCACTTTTTGACATATGCAGCTAAGTTCCAATACTCCCTCAGCGGCATCGTGGGATCTATGGAAAGATAAGCGTCTCAAATTGGGGCAAATTAAAGAAAGCAAAAGAAAATTATTCCAGGAGGGGCATGTAACTTTTTCCTTTGGGTGGTTTAAAGGGGAGAAACTGATCTAGATTATATTAAAAATAGTATACATGAGGTATGAAAAGCAGTAAAGTAAGTCATCAAGATGATCGACCAAGGAACCTATACAAACTGGGTAGATGCCGACTCCAGAAGAAGATATTAGATGCAAGCGTAATCCTAGCAGTCTAATTGGCTTTCAATACACCCAAAAGCTCTGCTGTTCCTCATCCTCTACAACTACATTTAGAGCTGATAAAACTATAAGATTGAAATGAAGTATTCCTTACAAGACCTTTCTCATAACGTCATATTTGGCCATTGATCACAAGAAGTACAATCCTATAAATTGCAGCAAAATCCTACTACACCATTCTAGAGTATTTCATTCTATAAGCAGAATAGGGTTAAGTACAAATACAGCACAATTTGTCCCAATTGTCAAATAGACACTTCAATTTGACCACTTTGAACCACCCTACCTAACAGGATCTGTCCAGCATATGGAAATTCTTGTGTGCCCTTCTCTATTACTCCTCTTTTCTGACCCTTTGAGTTGAAAGGGCAAAAATATCCAAATGTCGTTTGGTTGTTCCTCAAACCCTAATATCATCATCTGCAACAAATCACCGCTGCAGCCTCCCCATCCCTTTCCTAACCCGTCGTATGCCACGACCCCCTGCCAAATTGCTTTTACTGAGGATACCCCTGAAACCCTAACATCATCTTCATTATTCTAGAAATCCTAACATCATCTCCAATCTTCAACAAACCCTCACACAGGTGCCGAGTCTCACCATCCCTCGTCATTGCCACCCCATTCTCTCTATCCTTTGTAGCTGTCGATTCCCATTTTCCCTCATGTAGCTTCTCCCCCTAATTGCCATCGCCACCGCAATGCCCTACTCTYTCCTCCCCCATGCTGCCACCACCCTTTTCTCTTCCCCATGCCGCCCCTTCTACCTCTCTCTCCCTCTCTTCTCTCTCTGCCTTTATCAGATTTTTACAATTTTTTTTTTTCCAATTGATGTTTGTATTCAGACCAGAACTAGCACTGATGAAGATGGCCCAAATTCAATTGATGGTTGCCAACGGATATTTGAGAGCAGCCCACAAGGTTGCTCCAAAAACCAGCTCTGGTAATCAAACCTATGTAAAAAATGATGGGTTTGAAGATTGATGAAGAAAGGAGATATCTGGTTGGAGTGGGGTGGAGTCGGTTTGGGTTGGGTTGCAGACCTTCTGCAACCCCTTTTTTTAATAGTAATTTCTTGTTTTCGTTTTGTTTTTTCTTAAAAGACCTTCGATAGAGGACCTGATTCCACAACTAAGGGTTACTTTCTGGAATAACAACAAATTAATGGACATTAGACATTTCACATAATCTACCTAAATTATTTTGATGGAAGCTTGAATAGGGATGTAAGCGGAACTGGATGTGTTTATTTGACAATCGGGCCAAACTACATCATAGTTGTATTAACCAAAAGAATACCTGTAACTAACAGTAATGCTTTATATGTGCAATTGAGAGAGAAAACTGCAGTTTGATATCATACTAACAAACTGCTCTAAACATGAGTTCGATTCCATGGAACTTTGTAATTCTTCGGAAGAACTCACAGAATGCTCTCAAGCAAAGAAAGAGATTATGAGTGTTATTTGTGAATCAAAGGGTCCACTATTAAACATTTCAAAAAGGAAAAAAACTACCATAACCCCTAAATGAAATTACATTTTGGCAAAAGAAAATTATAATACAAAGAGGAACCACCCTGTATGAAACCTGTAAACACTAACTATTTCCCAGCCAAAGTGATCGCCGGTGTGTCAATACAATGACGGCAAGAGCACATAGCAGCTATAAGCGTAAATATTGTAAAGAGCACAGGCATTGAATGATAGGGTTTAAAGAAGAGCTCATCTTTGCGCAATCAAACGAAGAAGCGCATCGTCGTCCGGAGGGCCACTTATCGAAGTTAGGAAAGGGAAGAAATAAAGAGAAATAACTGCAGCCCCACCACTAGCTCTGCCAATTAGAGCTTCGAGCCTACGGACGCCGTAGTTGGGATCGATGCTACGCCACCCATCAAAAGGATCTGGTAAGGAGCTCGCATAAGGATAGGAGTACTTAAAGAGCGCATCATCAACGGCAGAGTTTGAAAAATAGTGAGAATCAGCAGCAACAGGCCTCGGCCCACGATTTCCATACCTGTGGCAGGTTATGAAATCGATCCTTGATAGGGGCTCTGCAATATATGTTGCTAGGGCTGCGCTTGGTAGAGCATCCCACGGTCTCCATGGCTGCAGCTCCATCTTTCTTCTGCCTTTTCCAGGCGAAAATGGACGCTCCACTTCTATGCATATTTTTCCTTTTAACTGTTCAGTTAGATCCTTTTTGTCTAGGGAATATGGTATACGGGTTATCCACAATAAATTTTTTTTGTGTAAAGGTTATTCACCAAAATAAAAAATAAATAGTCGAATAAATATTATTTTTATCTAATAAAATCAATTTATAATTTACATTTATATTTTCAGTGCATATAAACACAACTGAATAGTATGATACTCGAAAGTACGTGATTTTTTATTTTCACCACTCACTAATATCTTCCATATAATTTTGAAAATAGTGTCTCTCCTTCTTCCTCTTCTTCTCATATGCCTTTTCCCAGTTTCACTTTTTTGCATACTCATCATCTTTGCAACCTATCTTTTAGGTTTTGCATCATCTCAACTTCGTAAAAAGTTCGGATATCTTTATACATTCATCATAAAGTAAAAATATCACTTTACATGCAAGAAAAATCAAACTTTTTAGAGTTTATCAATAAAACAATGATATATATCTTGATATCGTAATTTCGAAAAATTTATTTTTGGTAAAACAATAATGGATCAAAATTTTGATTTCTGGCATTATATTGGTGAGTACGTTCATCACAGTAACCCACTGTGATAGACATATCTACCATGGCTCCCTGTTGTGATAAATGCACTCACTAATATATTGTGCAATACAGAAGGTCATCATGATAGACATGTCTATTACGGGAGGCATTTGTGATGAACACACATTAATATACTCGCATTATAGCAAGCAATCATGATTGAAATGTTATACCACGGTGGCCTACTATGATACATGTATGATTAGTGTGTGATCATCACATACGCTCACCGTGGTAGACATGTCCATCATGATGATTTGTTGTGATGAAAATCGACCAATATACTCATCATAGAAGGCCCATGTGATGAACATGTACATCACTATGGCCTATTGTGATGAGGATATTAGGTGTAGTCCTTCATCACAGCAGGCCATTCCATCACGGTGGCATGRAGTGATGAAAACCGACCAATACATTCATCACAGCAAGCCACTGTGATGAACATGAAAATCGGTCTGCTGTGATGCACGCATTTCATTAATATCAAAAAGTTTCATTTGCATTAACTTGAATTCAGTAAAAGAAAAGTTTGTTTTTTAATTATATCTTGATTATTTATGTTGTATAGTTTCATCACAATATCCCATCGTGGTAGGAAACCTATTGCGGCGACCTGCTATAATGAGAAGTTCTTCAACAAAATATATTAGTTTTAGAAAATCTTATTTTTAAATTAGCTTAAAAAGGTCTTTTGGTTTAGAAATATTTCCAACTTACGTAATATTAGCTCATCACAGCACCTCACTGTGGTAGTAAGTGTATCAAGGTGGATCCTCTATGATGAGAAAAAGTGAGCAAATGTGGATTAATGCTCATCATAGGTGCCCACCTTGGCAGGCAACCTATCACGACGGCCTGCTATGATGAGAAATTCTTCAACAAAATATATTAATTTCACTATATCTTAATTCTAAATTAGCTTTAAAAGGGTTTTTCGATTTAGAAATATTTTCAACTTATGCAATATTAACTCATCACAGCATCCCACCGTCACAGGAAGTGTTTCAAGCGGCTTGCTATAATGAGAAATTCTTCAAGAAAATATATTAGTTTTAGTATATCTTAATTTTAAATTAGCTTTAAATGATTTTTTAGTTTAGAAATATTTTCATCTTAAGTAATAGTAGCTTATCACAACACCTCGCTGTGGTAGGAAGTCTATCACGGTGGACTCTCTATGATAAGCAAAAGTGGATAAATATGGAATAATGCTCATCACAACAGTCCGCTCTGGTAGGCAACCTATCATAGTGGCCCGCCATGATGAGCAATATTTAACAAAAATCATCACTTGTAGTCATTTTTTTGTAAAAGAAACCCTCGATAAGTTCCAAGTGAATGTTATAGTGACATAATTTTTATTTCTATAAGTTGGATTGCCTAAACAACGTGTTGCTTTTCTTTCTACTATAGCACAGAATGGGATATAACATATACCTTAATGCTAAATATGTATAGATCACAAGTAGTCCATTATTTCATTGATATGTAATTATAAATTAATTTTTAAGGTTGTCACTTTAATAATTTGCCAATTGATGTAATAATTCTCATCACAACAGCCCGCAACCTATCATGGTAGCCTGCTATGATGAGAAATTTTTCACAAAAATGTATTAGGTTAGTTTATCTTAATTTCAAATCAGCTTAAAAGGTTTTTTTAGTAATATTTTCAATTTACGAAATATATACTCATCATAGTAGCCCACCGTGGCAAGCATTAAATCACAGCAACCTGCTACAATGAGCAATATTTAATAAAAATCATCACTTTTAATCTTTTTTTTTTTGGTAAAAGTAACCCTTGAAATGTTTCAACTGAATGTCATAATGATATAATTTCTATTTTTATAAGTTAGATTACCTAAACAACGTGTTACTTCTCTTTCTACTATAGCACAAAGTGTAATAGAATACATACTTCAATGCTAAAGATGTATAGATTACAACTAGTCCATTATTCTATCAAATATGTAATTATAAATCAATTTTTTAAGGTTGTCACTTTAATAATTTTGTCAAATCACAGCGTCCTACCGTGACAGACTTTCTCACACGATGGCCTGTTGTGATGGTCAATATTTCATTATTAATGTGCTATTTTTCATAATTTTAATTCGAAATGATGGCACAAAGAGACCTGAACATAAATCAGCCATTAATTTCTCTATGTTCCCATCCGCCACACATGCATCTTCAGGAAGATACTATCTTTCTAAATCCATACCATTCCAATCTGTTTGCATCTCAATCATTGTTGGTGCTTCATTCAAATTGTCTTATGCAATAAGTACTGCTTGTGCTTCACTCTCTCTTAAATTCATACAATGTAGTATATTGAAGAAGCAGATCATCATGGATATAAGTTTAGAAATTCGATTTACATATAGTGATAAAGATAAGAGCACATTTTTTTCTTGAAAATGATTTGGCTTCTTCTTGTTTGGTCTTCAAAGATAAAATGGGAAAGAAAACTCTTAGTTCAGAGCTTTCAAATGAGTGAAATGGAGAATAAAGAAAAAAGATCTTATGGTTTTACTGAGATTTACATGAGGAAGAGAGAAAAAATTGGCGCCTTCTCGGTTGATTATAGGCAATTGGGATAACAAGAGGATATTTTGGTCATCTAAAAAATATATTGGGATGAGATAATTTAGTAATTTAATATAGATGGGTATTTTAGTCATTCAATAATACATTTTAGAATTTCTTTAATAGATAATGTTTTTTAATAATATTATTTAAAGGACGATCATTTTTTCAAATATATTGATTGACTAGGTTCTTTAACAAAGAATCCCTTTTTTCTAAAACATGTTCCGTTTAGAGCTAGACTGTATTTGCTTTTGTTTTTAAACAAAAAATGTGTCTTCTTCTTTGAAAGGCTTTGGGAGTTTTTTAAACGAAAAGGAGAGAAAGTGAGAGAAGAGAATATAAGAGAAGAGAAAGTTTAAAATTTTATTTCGGAGTTTGGAGAGAAAAGTTAAGAAAAGAAATGCATTTATTTTTTGAGTTGAAGAGGAAGGGAAAAAAGGGATCTTAATAGAGAAAAAAATTACAATTATGCTCTCTTATCATTTCAAAATGAAAAGAGAAAAAGAAAAATCAATGGGAGATATCAGAGCATTAAAAAGCTCTAGCATGGCTGAAAGAACACCATTACTCTTGCCATTTATTTTTTATCTTTTTAAATAAAATTTTAGTTTGTAATGCGGTTTCTATGTTGATATTGGATGCTTTAGAGGGAAGAGAACCATAGAAACCACCCCAATTTTGAGCTTCCATGAGGTCAGTTCCTGGAATTGGAGGAGGGGGAAGTTAAGGCTAGGGAAATGGAGGAGAAAGTGGCCAAGGCAGTGGCAGAAATTGGGGGGGGGCGGGGGTGGGGCGGCGCCAAGGCCTGGCGGGAATGGAGGAGAAGAAACGAGGGAGAATGATACATTGGGTAAAATTGGCATCACAACCCTCAACATTTTCTCCCCTTTCTCTTTCTCTCTTTCTTTCTTTCTAGCTTTAGAGAGAAAATAGCCAATTTCTTTCCCTCTAATTCTCTCCATTAAAAATCCCCAGAGGAGAGAAACTTCAATCCTTCTCTCTCCTCTTCTCTCCAATTCTTTCCATCCAAACGAGGAATGCTTTATCCAATTAGGAGTTTTTAGTGGACAGCGGGAGAGAATTAAAGGGATGAATATCGGTAACTTTTTTACTCTAAAAATCTCTCACCAATAGTTAGAAAAAAGGGAGAGAAGAGAGAGTTTTTAAAATCATCCTCCCCTCTACCGATGAAGCCCTTCTTCCTTTAAAAATCTCAAACTAAAAGTTTTATTGAAAGTTGGCGAGAATGAGAAAGAGAGATTTAATTGTTACATCATTTTACAATTGTGTCCTTTATTCACTTATCTTTGTTGAAGGTCGACGAGGATTAAAAGAAGTGACTTAGGGGCAAAATTAAAAGAACACACTCAAAATTTTTATAAACTTTTTCTTCTCTTCATTTCTTCCCAATTATGAAAAGAAAATGAGTTGCTTTCATCCCTCTACTTTCTCTTTGTTTCTTCTTAAAACACCCATGGGAGAGAAAGTGAGAACTTTCCGTTAATTTCTCTCCSGCAAACGAAGCCTTAAAGAATTTATTTATTTTCCTTTTTCAATAAATGGAAAAAAATTTCTTCAAAGAAACTTTCATTTAGATTCTTTTTATTAAAAAACTCTCGCTCCAACAAATCATTTTTTCAATCAAATCCCAATATACATTTCTTCAACAAAATCACTAAATTTCTGTTTTGAATTTCTTTTTCCCTTTCCAAATTCTTTGCGTTCTCTGGTTCGCGATTATGAGAAGTCYCATCCATTGATCCATACCAAGGGATCATTTCTACAGTGTGTAGACCATCTCATCCTTAGAAATTCCCGAAGCCAACTCATCTGATCCTGTTCCTTTTCCTGGGTTCTTCTTAAGCGGAGAAATTTCCATCGGTTCGTCGCTTTCTACAAGAGACGCTGCTCTCCCGAGCAAGTTCCGATGATTTTCACTGCCGGCATCGCAGTGTACTTTTATAGCCACAGGAGGCGCAGTAGAAGCTTTAGCAGAAGCCGGAAGCGCAGTTGCAGTCTTATAGTGAGAGGAAAAAC
Source organism: Rhazya stricta (assembly GCA_001752375.1). Classification (NCBI taxonomy): domain Eukaryota; kingdom Viridiplantae; phylum Streptophyta; class Magnoliopsida; order Gentianales; family Apocynaceae; genus Rhazya; species Rhazya stricta. Next base: position 4,240,200 of record MEJB01000015.1, read on the forward strand.
CGTTTCTCAATCGTYACACAGGTTCTGAATCTGATGAAGAGTTTAAAGGCTTGGGTTTGAAGAGTAGCGGAGGCTCAAACGCCGGGAATTGATAAAGATGGTAAAGAATTGAATTTGGAACTGCACGCCTCGTCCTCTCAGGGATCCAAACGAACCGGAGGACCAAAATATATTTACTTTTTTGTTCTTTTATATCTCTTGCAAATTACAAATTTATCCTTCCCATCCAAACCATTTTTTCAACCAAAAACTCCTCCATTTAAGAAACAAATCCAATTTTCAAATTTCTCGCCTCCTTTATTTAAGAAATTTTTCTTTGCCGATTTTTCATTTTTCCCAACGAAAAGACAATCCACTTACACCCTACAGTTACATTGAATCTTTGCTTGATTAATCTCTGGTTAATGCTATTAACATAATCTTCTTCAACAAATTTCTCGTTAACTGCATTGATATCGCAGACTTGTGTCAGCTATTTACATAATTTTACATTTTTTAAAATTCTCTCTGTATATAAGATGTTAGCATATCAAGGAATAGTCGCTGTGCCTGTGGCAAAACCCTCTCTTGTCAGAGCTGAGCAACCGTTAGCTGCGGATCTCGCCGCTGATCGTACTATTCTCCGAAGCTCGTGCTCCTCTCGCCGACGTGATATTGTCTTCGTTGTCAATCCCCGGGGTCCTTCTCCCTCTCTTCCCTCTCATAGGTATATTTATTTGTTTCTTCAAATATCTTTTGGTGAACTTGAACTGAAATGTGCAGGAGCTAATGGACGGACGGGTGAGCATTGGAAGAAACTACTGCCTTATCTCAGGTCTCGCCTCGGTTCTGAATGCAATGTGAGTTTATTATGTACTTATTTATTTGGAGAGTTGTTTTGTCCATAGATATAACATTTCTGAAGCGGTCCAAGATAAGCGTCAGTACGTGAGTGAATTCGAATTATTTTGAAGTGCTGTAGGATTTGTATTTGCCCTATACCACTATTTAGGATTTTTATTTCGTTAAACTCATCATGTCTTAGGAGGACAGATTGATTGGACTTCCTCTAAATTCCATGAGCTAATACGATACTATAAGCACTTTAATGCTAATAGATAGGTGATTATGCAGGTGTGGATGATTCGTTTAGCTCTGAATGTGACTGGTTCTCGTATGTGGGTGTCTGGATGTACTTAGGGCTTTATAAAAGAGTTGGTTTTTCAAGGTTGGTGGTGATTAACTAGAAGAGAAAATAATTGTAGTGACAATGTTATTGCGTGGAAACATGACATTTTCTTTTCACACTTTAAGTAGAAAGGCAACACTAATATCTAGTGTTATATTTCAGTTTGATATTTAGTAATATGATGATTCTATGCTATCTGTCAACCATGTCTTCATCAGATTTTCCTGTTGTGGAGCTTGTGGCTACTCCTTGCACCTGGTTTCTGACCAGTTTCAGATGTACTTATTTGCTTGTCTATATTGTGTGCAGATATGTGAGTCGTTGACTTCAGGTCCATGTCATGCTATTGACATAACCAGAGAGGTAAGGATCGTGAAATATGTATTCACTTCAGATCAGTTAAAGTACTGCTGCTTAATATTCAATTCTAATGCCAGGCTATCCGGGAGGGTGCTGATGCTGTGGTTGCAGTTGGCGGTGATGGAACTCTTCATGAGGTGCACCCTCATACGCTTTTGGAAAATATACTGTCACTATATATAGCTAAGTTTTAGAATTCTCCCATCCATAAGAACCAAGCCTCAGGTTCTACTTCATAGGAAAGAAAAAAAGAAGAAAGAGACGAAAGGAGAAGATGCATCATAGCTTTGAAAGTGCGTCAGATTTAATTGACTTCCACATGCCCACAAAAATGCCATGAAATCAAAGTTTCACAACATATTGCTGGCTTAATTGCTTTGAATTAGTAGTTCTCATTTTGTTTGAGTTTTTCCATGAGAAAATGTTGCTAGCTTTGACAATCATTATAATATATCAGTGACATATCTACTAACATGTTAGCCTAGGAAGCCCAGATGATTCTGGTGGTTTTTCCTTAATACTAAAATTCAATGCTATTTGATTATTTCTTTCATTTATCAATGTTTCKGCTGCTTTCTCGCTGATATAAGAATATGTTGTTAGGCTAAGCAGGATTTCCATGCATGTTTCTTGAATAAGTGATAATATATCATGTATGCAATGAAAGTATTTCATTTTCTGCTGCTACTAAAAAGCACATAACGCTTTAACCATTACATGGACCAGCATTCATCAGTGTTGCAAGTTAGATTTTCCCACCAGTTATGCTGGATGTAGGCATCTCACCTTTTTAACTTTGCAGTAGGCAGAGGTATTCTCTCGTCTCTGCTCATTTAATATGACTTGTTCACTGATTTGTACATATTGTAGGTTGTCAATGGCTTCTTCTGGGGTGGAAAACCAGTTTCTTGCAATGATCCCAAATCTAGCAGTACCACTGCTCTTGGTGTAAGTGATAATCAGCATTCCAAAGTCAACTTTTGACAGTTTTTGGACTTCTATCTGCAAAGTCAGTTCACATGCTAGTAGGCATTATGAGCTGCTTGATAGAATTTTAAAGAGAACAGAATGATATGTTATCCTTCTCTACAGCTTATCCCTTTAGGAACTGGATCTGATTTTGCCAGGACATTTGGCTGGTAAACTTGTGCCTTTATGAATGGCTTTTAAATTTTTAGTTTTTCCTGGGAATCTTGAAAATTATCTGAAAACTATATACTTTTCTGATCCTTTGAATAGGAAAAATGATCCTCATGATGCAGTTGAACGTATTGCTAAGGGTAATACCATAGACACTTGTTTTATTAATAATTCAAATGATTTGGGACTTCAGAGATTCCATTTGGAATATTTTAGCGGCCACAACGATGGACCTTTTGCTTCTAATTTTGTGCCTCAGCTTGTATGATGATGCAGGGCTGAGGTCTCGGATTGATGTTGGTGTTATTAGTGGAGAAAATGGAGAACCTCATTACTTTGTAAATGTTGCCGACATTCACCTGTAAGGATGATATCTGATGAAAATGTTGAATGAATTTTTTCTATTGTTGGTTTTATTGTAAAGGACAATCTCATTGTTGCCCTGAAATTTTTTGCAGAAGTGCCAAGGCAGGTTATTATGCATCAAGATACAAGAAATTTGGAAATTTGTGTTATGTTATTGGTGCTTTACAAGCTTTTCTTGGGCATCATAACCAGGATATGAGGATTAAGGTTTGTCAAGTACAGGGTTTCTTTTGTTTTATTTTTTCAAATAAATGTTAAAATACATTTATGTAATAGAAGTGCTCTATCTTTCTCAATAACAGTGTWGACAAAGAAATTTGGAATTTGTTGTGTACAATCAGTTTTCCTGACATAATGCAGTATGATTATTTTTTCTAATAGTCTTGTAATTTTGTTGATCCAGGTAGATGGAGGGGAATGGGAATTATTTTCCCAGGTAACAGCCCTTTGCATTGGCAATGCTAAATTCTTTGGTGGTGGGATGAAGATCTCACCAAATGCATGCCCATCTAGTGGGAATTTTGAGGTTGAGCAAAATCATTTGTCTTGTTACTATGGGAGAATAAAGTTTACCATTTCAACGATGGTTAAGGCAGAAATTCTGCTCAACTTCTTGTGCAGGTGGTTATCCTTCAAGACTTCAAATGGTATGACTTCATTCTGAAACTGCATAAGCTGTACAATGGGACACACCTTTCAGTGAAAAATGTATTTTCGAGAAGGTTTGTTCTCCTACTGTATCTAAATCGTTTTTCTTATTTTGATGCTCAATTTCTTATTCACCACTCTAGATATGTTTCAATTGTCAGTTATTAAGCCTGTACTGATAAAATTTGCTTCTTTTCTAGTGTGTGTTCAATTGAGGTCGAAGAAACTGTTAAAAGTGGGAGTATATATGTCCAGTCAGATGGGGAATATCTAGGGTTCCTTCCAAGGAAGTTTTGTATTTTGCCTGGTGCACTTGAGATGATATGCTAATAAGAAGCTGAAGAGTTATTATTATGTGAGGTTGTGTAGATTTCATATTGCCTTCGCTCTCCTGCTCAAGTGACTCTAGGTCAATGACTTGGTTTCTGTAAGAGCTGTTTGCTTGCATCTCATGACACGGAATAAGGTTCTTGTGGACTCTTTGTTTGTTTTTGGAGTTGTTCAAGGATTTCAGAAATAAGAAGTGTTTGCACTAATGTGCACGGGCTGGTAGAAGGCACTAGGACGAACTGACGTGACAGACCATTTTGATATTGGTATTCTGTACCATCTTCTTTATGGTGAATTTTGTAGTGCTTTGGAAACTTGGGAATTGTAAGGGTTGTAAGTGAATTGAAGGCCAGGGTAGATCTCTCATACTGTGCTAGCTGTGGGCAAACATAACTATTTTGTGGTCATTGTTCATATGAATGTTCAAGTCATTCTCATGTAAAATTGCAGATGCAGAACTTATTTTGGAGCAAGATGGTATTTAAAATCGATTAAGACTCTCTTCTCTGAATTTTGATGCTCTTACGAATGAAAAGGAAATTACGAATTGTTAGGCCACCCAAATTTGTATTTCCCTCAGTACTCTCTGGGTCAAAAGGGTGGGCAGGATTCAGTATCCAAAGACAGAAGAAACGATTTCTTTTTTTTAACTATTTTATGGCCAGAGTTTTTCCAAGGCAAAAATATTTAAAGCAAAACAAATCCAACAGGCCCTAGCTCCAACTATTGATTGACGTAGTCCCTGTGTTGAGAATAAGGGTAGGTCTCTTCATTCTCTCTCGATTCTTGTGATATGCATATCTTTCATATTATCTTAATTTTCTATTATTTTGGTTTTCTGTATGTAATTATCTTATTGTATTCTATATGTAATCTTCTACGGGATGTGCTTCTACGTCAGAGCCGTTTTCGTTTGCTAAAGAAAAATTGTTGAAAAGCAACTTAAAAGCTTAATTATTGTTCTTCAAAGAAGTTGTATGAGTTGTTTATTTTTCGAAAATGACATAATGCCCTTTATACTGAATTACCGCATATATTATGTCGAAAACAATTCTGAAATGCTATTTCACTCTTAAGTTTTCAAGCAAGCAAATTTCTCATTTTCTTCCTTCTAAATAAGAAGATTTATCTTTAGTATTATAAAAATTGAATCATAATCTCTCGAGACTTTGCATTGAGTACCCGATTATTTTTAAAAATATAATCAAGACTTTGAGCTGAGTAGTGGATTATTTTTAAAGAAATAATCGAGTGTTTCAACAAAATTAAGATAAAATGGAAAACGAACAATTGAATTAAAACTACTTGTGTAGAAATAAATTAATCAAGAAACTTGATGTAGTGCATGTAATTCTTTTATTCATATTGTTTTTATGAAATAAGAATATTTTAGTGATAATGAAAAATTAGTGACAAGTTAGTGATATCACTCTCAAGCCATGAAGCTGAATATGTGTATAATTATAAGTTAAATTCCTTCGACCTTTCCATCACACTAGAGGGGCTCCCAATGCAAAATAAATAGATTGAGTTGAGATTTTCGTCCACCACCAGATATTTGAGTTTTCAAATGGTGGCACTTTTCTCGTGAAGATGTTTTGGTGGTTGAAAAAATCTCTAGTGCTTAAAAATTTTACAAGCTCGTGATTTTTCTAATGGTATATATATATTTTGTTAACAAGAGAAATTATTGTTGACAAATCCTGTTCCTATGACACATTCTTCAAGCATAAGAGGAGGTAAAACACATTAAACAAGTCCTATATAATGAATAGACAATATATTATTCAACAATTGAGTAAAAAATCGACTCTCCATAAAAATCGAACCCGCAAATTAAATATTCAGCACGATCTTTAATCCTTTAACTTTTGTTGCTCTGCCATGGCCCAAAGGACTCCTAATTGTAGACTTACTTCTATATGATGGGGATCTGCTCATATTCTGAGCTTTTAGATGGCTTCAGGATTCTGACTGTATGTGTTCAGAGAATGGAGTCCAAATTCTGATAAAAGAAATCCTCATGTTGCTTTCTTTCCTTAGGTAGTGTTGCTTAGAAAGTTTGTTCTCTCTATGGATCAATCGAGGTCATTGTCAGTTGACTAGCCATTAAATCAGCTTAAAGATATTTTTGGCTAGCTAGCTAATGGGCCAGCTAAGGTTAATGTCCATTGACTTTGTTGAACTAACAACAAGTTCTGATTCGACACATAAAGTTATTAGTCGTCGAATGCCAAAGATGAAGAAGGATGAAGCCAAGAAGTGTGAGACCTCAAAGAATGCTAAAATAGGTTCATGATACACTCCAAAAAGCCTCTACTTGGAATGTGAAGCAAGTGTTTTGAGAGGAGAATATTAAGAATTTGTATTGGTAGTGTGTTTTGGTTAACAACTCAAGCATCAAACTACAAAAGCGAATACCCTCAATCTTATCAAAAGCAAGGTAAGATTGAAAGAAAACTGTAAATAAAGCTATAATAAAGGTGCAATAAAGTTAACAAAATGCTGTAAACAAGCTTTTGAACAAGAAATGAGAATGTGAATCTTTGTCTCATTCTTCTCTATTTATGCACATTCGAGTCCTCTAGAATGTTTCACTACTAATTCTGTAGAGCGAAATAGTTATTTCTTGACCCTAACATGATGCTCTTAAAAAATCACGAGGTTGTGCAAGAGGGATCATGGGATTTTCTTATCCTTTGCGAATAAAACCCTTATTATCTCTGTGATCAGCTGGGATTTTAAGATCAAAAGTATTGGCGAGGCCATCAGATGCATGATCGTTTTTAGTTGACTAAAATTTGATGTCAAGAATAGTAATTCATATTTTGCAATATCCATGAAAATCGAGTACCTTTGTGCTTTATTAGCTGTAATATAGCAAAATCTGTCAAACTATTGATGATAACACCATGGAAATCTTAAAGTTATAATCGTGGCGACTCTTTTGGAATTAATAGAAAGTCTGGAGAGGAGTAAAGACGAATTGGAATGGATCTGAAACTACAATTTGGGTTTCCCATTTATTGGATTTTATATGTTGTCGTCATGCATGTACTTGATAAATGGTTGAGCAAAAAGTTGAGAGATTCTATGGTGAAGTACTGTCGTTTCCCTAAAATAATAATCATTTTTTAATTTCTTTTCACATAAGGAAATCTCTTCCGTCTGTTAGGTTCTTCATAATGAATTTTCTCTTCTGGATCCATATCATGGAAATTGAAGGTTCGAGTCGACAGCTGCATGTAAGGTAGTTTCCTTTACTTCGAACGACTAGTCAACTCCATAATGTGACAAAACAAATCTCTGAAGTTTATCTTCTGCTCCTCGCCAACATTATGTCAATATGTAATTCAAATCAGTTATGTCCTTATCTTGCCGATATTGCAGAAATTGAACCACTACAAATTCAACTGTTCTCTCATATAAGTCCAGGGCATTCACAGACGGTTAACCACCCTTGAACAGGTACCTATTAACCTCAACTCGATCCACTGAATATTTATTGTTGCTGTGATATTCATGTACCTTTGTTATGCAAAAACCTTCATCCTGTAATTTAAAGAATTCATTGATCTTGCTTGCTGTAAAATCAACTTTCTTACCCTTGACATATGACCGAAAGATCAAGCTTCCATTTCTGTACTCTTGTGCGAACAAATTAGCGTAGAAAAGCCTTACACGATATGAACAACAATTGGTGAATCCGAAAGCTTATCCCAATGTTGTTTCTCAAACAAACTTCGCAAGTTAGGGAGTTTTGTGAGCTCTGTGGCTTGCCAAGAAYAATGTCTCTTTTCTCCAACTTGTCATTATATATATTTTCGAACAATTTGCATATAAAGATATTTGGGTTCCGGACACGAGTATCGTCCAATCTCTTGTCCGCCAATGATTCTGAGTTGTAATCGAGAGAGATGTCCATTCTCATGCATTCTGCAACTGTCATTCGCATGTATTGCTTGATGCAGATGGTTTCTTGGTGCCTACCATTGTCCTCCTCCTATGTCGGTAATTGATGGACTGTTTCTTTGAAATCAAATGTTCACTATGTAAAAAACAACCTTTACGAATTTTGACAATGACCGGTTGTTTAATAAAAGTTACAATCAGTAAAAAAGATAGTTGCTATCGTATGATTCGGAGATCGAAAAAGAGGTTTCGAATCGAGACTTTTATGGGGCATTTAAGAGATTAGGGTTTATGGGGGAGAAAATGAAGTTGGGGAATGTTTGTGCCTTTGAAGATTCCAAGTGGGTTGCTCGAAATGTTGAGTTCAATTTATATGGTCCCAATTTGACCTCACAATAATCAATTGACTTGTAATTCACAATCGACTAATATTAGATTACATAAAATAACTACTTATATTCTTTTATTATATATCGATCTTATATTTATATGTATTAGGATTTTATAGAGTTAAATTGATAAAAATATAGATATAAATGTCCATTATTGTGAAAATATATTACGACCCTTCACGTTGGCCTTGTAGAGCATCAAAGATGGTGAATTTACGAACTAATATGCAAATATGAATCCTCAAAAACTTTTGAAAATAAGGTTAGAGAAAAATCACGCTCAAACAGATCCCCATTTGACCTTAACAGGCCTCCATTTGAGTCAAATAGGCCTCTGTTTGGGTCAAACAAGCCGTGTTATGAGCCAATTTCAGAAAATCAAGTAAGAGGCAAATAGGGGCTGATTTGGAAGTCAAACCGGCACCGGTTCAACCTCGCATCCAAACATACAACGGTTTGGTGTTTTAATGGGTTGGTTCGAGGGTTTCTAAAGGTAGTTTTGAGGGTTTTCAAGATATAAATACCCGAGTTTTGTCTAGAGGCAACCTTGAAGAATACATTGGAACACTTAAAAGGAGCTTTTTGGGGGGAAAAAAAAAGAAAAAGAAGGCTAACAAATTGAAGATTCATTGAGCTTATTGCGTCTTCATGACATTTTTCATGTCATTCTTCAATTCATTATTGCTTTTATTCAAATCACATTGAATTAAATCTTTTGTTCTAAAAACCATGATGTAACATTTTCGGATGTTGTATTGTTGAATTAGACATTCTGCATATTTGGTATTTCTATGTATATTGAAGCATTGTTATTATTCTTAATGTTTAGTTATATTACTATCCATCTTTCAATTTTTTTGAACTTTATTTAAGGCGATTAGAGATAACACTTTATTTAATTGCAATTAGGTCAAATAACAAGTGTCATATAAGCTACATGTAAAATAGAGATATATTTACATGGTTTTTGCAATATTCGGGAACTATATGTTTAACGCATTTTTCTATGTTAAATTAAGTATAGGGACATAGCTTAATTACTTAGAGAAATATATTGTTTATTAATATGTTGTTTAGTATCTTGAAAAATTATATTCGATACTCATAGATTTAGTTGGTCAATACTTGATATACTAATTTGGAAGCATCGATTAGATAATATGATTGAAGAATTAACTCATGTGTCTTCAACTTTTTATCTATTGATTTCCTTTTAAATAGTTTTGTGTGATCATCTATGATTAACTGGAATTTTTTTAGTTAGTTAATTCTCATATAAATCAGTCTGTTGGCTAGATAAAGTTTAGGACTATAAGTGAATCGTAATCAGGATTTAATTATCTATGGAATCAACGTCCTTTTAAATTAGTCGATATAACCTGTTACACTTTTTAGGAAATTTTCATATAAAGTTTTTTATGCCATTGCTAGATAATTAACATTTTGATATCATTTTTCGTAATCTTGACTTTAATTTAGCTATTTTTGTTTGCTTTATWTTTTCAGTTTTGAGTTCTTTTGGTGTATATCCCGTTATCTTCTTGTTAATTACCACACGATCTTGAAATCAATAAAATTTCCAAGAAAAACACCAAGGAGGCAAAAGTAAGGAAGGAGAAAGAAGTTAGTGAGATGAAAGACATTCCCCACCTATGGAGTACATAACAACAATGCCACAGCCAATTGAGGAAATAATCAAACATTTTTCCAGCACAGTAAGACATCTTAACCTTGAGGCCGCTTTGAGATTATCCTATTCCATCATTGAATGAGGCTGAATCCATTATTCAAAGATCAATGGTGGAGGCTAATTCTTTTAAGAGCAAACTCGCCATAATTTTAGATGTTTCATAAATCTGTACAATTTGATGGGTCGGACGGTGAAGATCTAAACAAAACATATTCAGAACTTCTTGGAGATTTGTGAAACCTTCAATTATAATAGAGTGAGAATAGATGCCATCCAACTAAGGCTTTTCCATTTCTCTTTGAGGGATAGAGGCAAAGACTGGTTAAATTCTCTACCACAAAAGAAGTATTACTTTATGGGATCAATTAACCATGAAATTTATGAGCAAATACTTCCCTTTGGCAAGGCTTTGAGGCTGAGGACTGACATCTCTACCTTTGACCAGTTCGTCAGTGAGTCACTTTATGAGGCTTCGGAGTGAGTTAAGGATATACTTCATGTCCACATCATGGTCTACAATAATGAATTGTACTTCATACTTTTTACAATGGTGTGACTCACACTATTTGAACTATGTTGAATACAACCATAGGAGGAAACTTGATTTCTAAAGATCAAAATGAGGCTCATAAGATCATTGATAGTACGACCACCAACAAATTATCAGTCCAATTCAGCCAGATATCAGCCAAAGAGAGTTGTAGGGATATTGGAGTTAGATGCCATAACCGAATTATTTGCCTAGATGGCGGCCCTAACTAAGCAGGTAGATAACCTGAATTCTCATGGGGCATCGTACTATAGTTGTGGAGGAGGTCAGGGAATGTTGATTTCCTATATTTGAGGAAAGTTGGTCAATCTTTGGAGCAAGATTATTATGTCAACAACAATAGATCAAACTTCAACCCCTTCTTAAATACTTACAATCATGGTTGGAGAAGTCATCAAAATTTTAATGGAGAAACATTCAACAGAGAAACAATCAAGAAGGGGAGAGACACCCATCTTCGGACTATCAAAAAAAAAAAAAAAAAATCAACCTCCCGCTCAAGAAAGGCCATCTAAATGGAGGATCTTTGACTAAGTTCATAGAAATAACAGACAAAGATTTCAAAATCAAGAGACTTCAATAAAGAATCAAGAGGCTTCCATCAGAAATTAGAGATGCAAGTGGGAAAAACTGTAAATTTTTTATCCAATTGTCCCTAAGGTACCTTGACAAGTACAACTGACTAGAATCCTAGATCACAAGTACAAGCAATAATTTTCAGCTGCACTAGAACAAACCCTAGCTATGCAAAATTTTTGCAAGCAGGGGCGTCCCTGAGCTTGACAATATAGACGACCGCCTAGAGCCCAAACAAATAGTGAATTCAGGGGTCCAAAAATTTTATTAGTTCTTATATATTTTATATGTTGGATAAATCTCAATATTTTAGTTTTATCCAATACAAAATTAATTKATGCTAGGTGTAATAAAAAGCCTATGATCCAACAAATCATAATTTAATAATTTCTTTAGCAACACAATATTATGTCGTCCAATCAATGAACCAAACCAAGGTATGTGACAACTCGCCTGCCCCTAGGTATGACTGAGGCAAGCACAAGCCATCCTAAATATCAATAAAACTTAAGTGGAAGCATAGACTAAAATGCATATTACAATCCATAATACAATCCTTTGGGATTAAGTATCCCATAATTAAAATAGAGGGCTAGTCTATTACAAAACTTCACGATATGATACAACCAAAAAATCTGAAATAATACTCCTATAGTAATTCGCAAAATAGTAAAATCATAAGCAGCTTTTATAAAGCATCGTGCAGCTCTACGACTCATTACCTATAACGAAAAATATGAGAAAGCTATGTGCAAAGCTCAGCGAGTCATGCATATGTGCAATATGAGTTTTATATCAAGATCACTATTCAACAGCATAGTTGCCATAGGAAAAAAAAAATTACAGGTATCAAGCATGATAATCAAGTTTCAACAATTTTCCAAAACCTGCAATCAGTAAAACTTGTCAAGAGTGAAATAAGAATTTCCATAATAAAACTTATCAATTTTAAGTAAAAGCAACTCAATTCCACAAAACTTTACCATAGAGATAAACTAAGTACAACGTCAATATTACCAACCTCATTTCATATTTACGCATACGATTTCAACAATGGAACTTCGTACATAAGCAAGAGTACTCGCTAGCTGGGTAATAGAGATTTGCTTGTCCCTAGGTTAAACCTCTTAATCAGGGATACACTCGTCCACAATCAGTCACGGACACCTAATAACATGACCGTCTGCCTGGCGCATTCCTGGTCCGCCGCATGCCACTCTAGACTTTGGCCAAGTTTTGGCTAACTTAGATACTGATATCCAAGTGGTTCAAAAGGTTCTCATACTAGAGACTAGTCAAGCACAATACTTTTTCTGCCAGACTAGTTATTCAGAGTCAGCTGACAAAGTACTCCATCCAATTCATCAGTCAAACAAGTCTTAATCAAGTTCTATTAAGCTCAGTGTATTTCCATGAGCAGCAACAAGTTCAATTGTAAAATCCATAAGATGCTGCTATTCATTTCATGTTAAGTGTGCTTTTTTTCATAAGATAAATCAATATACTTTTTCCAAGATTCGTGTAATTAGAAATAGATTTTTCTAAAATCAAGATACCATTCTTGAAATGCTCAATAAATCAATAATTTAAAGAAAGCCTTTGAAACTAGCTTTAGAAACAAACTCACGAAAGCATTTATGCGAGAAACATTTTAAAGGGACTTACCTTCGAGTATGCTTTCTTAGGTGTCCAGTTAAAGCTCAAGACCTAGATCAAGTAGTAAACGTACCTTCAAATAAGACACCATCAAGTTCATATACTTTAATATCTATAGTAGGGCTAACCATCATACAAATTCTAATCAAGTTCCTAATGAATCCATTATCTCATTTATTCGGGTTAATCAATGATGCAAGCAAAAGTAATTTTAAAACCAAGTTTTGAGTAATTCAACAGGAACAATTTAGTGACAAAAGTACCTTAATTGCATAATAAAATGATTCTGAAGGAACTTCTAGATTRTATGGAGTCATTTCAAGGCATAGAAACTCAACAAAAACAACGAATGGATAATYTGCCCAAAATTGGCAGGCATTGAGGGTTTTATTAAATCACRGGTTGTAGACTGAATTTATTTATGAAATTTTTGATAAAATGATCCTTAGACACAAATATTTCTAACTATATGCATAACCATCAATCCAGATTTAAGGTTGCAACTCATTAAGGCCAAAACAATGAGTTTAGTGCAACCTGACCACAAATAATCACTKTTAGCTTCCAAGCTTAGGTTTTACTAAGGAAATGCTAATGAAATTATTCTTATTGTGTTCCTAAAACAACAAGGATTACAACCATGTTAACCTCAGCATCTAAAGATAGGTGGTTAAATGCCAGATTTCATCACAATAGCCGGGTATAGTATGAAAATACTAAACTGATAGGGTCTTGGTAATTTGATCATATCTTAAGTTCCTCTATTCCAAATGTAGTGAAATAGGTATTACAACGCTCCCAAGAAAACAATTTTCAAACCATATATCATATGAATTATTTATACACACAATTAGACCAAGTACACAAGATAGTAACGTAAAACACATCCGAGTTAACCTAGCAACCAGTTCTCTTTTTTTTTTTTTGGTTAATATCATACACTTTAGAAAAGCCATTATCACTGCTTAGGTCCTGTTTTAATCTTAAGAAGTAAGGCTATAACTTGATATAATCCAATCCTATTTCTATAGTTTGTCCATAGAGCAAATTTTCACTAAAACAGTTCAAGGAAMCAYGATCACTCCAAAATTCCAGCTAGCATCATCTTAATTCTATCACATCAATAGCTAATCRAATGAACATTTTATCATGCTAATTCTCACTAATTGCAACCATATTGATAAATTAAATTGATAGATACACTTGAAGCCCATAAAGCTAGATTGGTAGATATGAAAAATGCCACTTAGAACTAGGATATAAAAGTAATAACAATCCTTAAAWAACTATCAAAGAATCCTACAATCCTTACTCAAATCAGTAGCATATTTCAACCTAAACATGCTTTCTATAGACGAATTTAGATGACATACYGTAAGAGTGAAAAGAAAATACTAGGTGTAGGGTGAGAAGAAGAAGAATACTCTTTATGGTGAAGGAGAGTGGGTTGCCGAGTGAGAGAGAGGTGAATTGGAGTGATTATTTTCTAAGGAAAAATGACTAGGCTAGCYGGCCAAGGGAGGGGATATATATATATAAAGAGTGTAAGCCTTGGAGAGGTGAATTAATTTTTCTTCATGAAAAAGGAATAGAAGTCTTGGAAATCTAGAATTAGATAAGTTTCATTGGTAAGCTCCTTTAGGCAGATAAAACTTAGAAAAAGGAGTAAAAATGGGGAGAAGATGTAGAGAAATCAAGTAAGATTTTAGAAACAAAAGTTTAATTAAGATAGGACAAAACATGAGCATGCAATTTTGGTATAAAGTTAAAAGGRTATGACAAAAGACATGCAAAAGAATTAAATTATGGGGATTAGGGAGTGGAAAAACCGGTTAAGGAAAGAGGATAAAGGAATTGAAATTCAAATTTAAAGAATAACAAGACAAGAGTCATGCATGCATTCTTGGATTCATATGTAATGGTGAGCATCTAGACAAATTGGAAGAAATAAAATAGAATGAAAAATCTTTTAAGGAAAATGGCAACCATGCATACGTGGGATTTATAGCGCAAGTTTAAAATTAGAATTTGGAATACCTAATTAAGGGATTTCAGCCAAGCTAGGGGTTAAGAATGAAATGTTATCAAAATTTGGGTAGGGTTCGAAATAAAAATTTCGGTTCAGGCAAGAAAAATGTGCTGATTCATTATTGTTTAATCTAATCTAATCTAATTCTCTATTTGGACTTATCATGACTAAATAAATAACTAGCTAATTTTAAATATTCTATATCATCTAGAATGGTTCCTATAATCTCATAACTGCATATTCCAAGGGTCGTGACCTAAGAAAATTAAGGTCGTTACATTCTCCTGTCTTAAGAGAAATTTTGTTTATGGAATTTTTCCATACGTAGGAATAATTCTGGATACTTCTACTTCAGAAATTCCTTAGTTTCCCATGTAGCTTCCTCGATTCCATGATAGTCCCATTGAACCTTGACAAGACGAATTTCCTTATTTTGGTGCTTCTTGGTGTCATTTTCTAGTATTTTCACGAGCCTCTCCTTATAGGTCAAATTAGGTTGCAACTCGATTTCTTCATCATTCAAGATATTGGTCTGGTGTAGGGTAGTATTTCTTGAGTTGTGATACGTGGAACACATCATGTGTTCCAACTAATTCTGTAGATAAGGCTATTTTGTAAGCCACTGCTCCCACATTTTCCAGTATTTCAAAGGGTTTCAATGTATTCAGGATTCAGTCTGCTCCATCTTGGATACTTAAATATTCCTCAGTGAGGTCTTCAATTTCAGGAAGACTTTAATACCAACTTCAAATTCTAAATCTTGCCTCCACTTGTTGATATAGCTTTTCTGTCGACTCTGAGCGGCTAATAACCTATCTTGGATTAATTTCACCTTTCAACATGCTTTCTCCATATCCGGTAACTGGTATCTTTTCTTATTTTCCTTCCTCCAATTTCATCCCAAGCAATCAGTGATCGACATTTCTCCCATAAAGGACCTCGTAAGGGGTAATTCAATCGACAACTTATAGCCGTTATTGTAGGCAGATGCATATGCTAAGTTATCTATCCACACTTATTCTCGAAATCCATGACAAACGCTCGAAACGTGTCTTCTAGGTTTTGGATGGTCATTTCAAATTGTCCATCTATCTGGGGGTGAGCTATTGTACTAAAATTTAATTTCATCCCTATTGTCACTTGGAATTTAGGTCAAAGCCTAGAAGTAAACCTCGGATCGATATGATACTATGTTCATGGGAACCTTGTGCAATCGAACGATCTCTTGTACATAAAGCTTTGCCAACTTTTCTAATGAATACTTGATATTGATAGCTATGAAATGTGCTGATTTTGTCAAGCGATCCATGACTATCCATGCAGTAGTCTTACTACCACGAGTGTTAGGTAATCCCATAACAAAGTCCATGGTGATATAGCCCCATTTCCACTTGGGTATATGTAACGGTTGGAGTAGTTCTCCTGGTCTTTGATGTTTAGCTTTCACTTTATGGCAGGTCAGACAGGTAGGNTTTCCTTCCTCCAATTTCATCCCAAGCAATCAGTGATCGACATTTCTCCCATAAAGGACCTCGAAAGGGGTAATTCAATCGACAACTTATAGCCGTTATTGTAGGCAGACTTTCCATATGCTAAGTTATCTATCCACACTTATTCTCGAAATCCATGACAAACGCTCGAAACATGTCTTCTAGGTTTTGGATGGTCATTTCAGATTGTCCATCTATCTGGGGGTGAGCTATTGTACTAAAATTTAATTTCATCCCCATTGTCACTTGGAATTTAGGTCAAAGCCTAGAAGTAAACCTCGGATCGATATGATACTATGTTCATAGGAACCTTGTGCAATCGAACGATCTCTTGTACATAAAGCTTTGTCAACCTTTCTAACAAATACTTGATATTGATAGCTATGAAATGTGCTGATTTTGTCAGGCGATCCATGACTATCCATGCAGTAGTCTTACTACCACGAGTGTTAGGTAATCCCATAACAAAGTCCATGGTGATGTAGCCCCATTTCCACTTGGGTATATGTAACGGTTGGAGTAGTTCTCCTGGTCTTTGATGTTTAGCTTTCACTTTATGGCAGGTCAGACAGGTAGGCACATACCATATGATCAACCTCTTCATGTCATTCCAGCAATGATGTTGTTTGAGATTGCGGTACATCTTCTAGTCTCTGGCAGATTGAATATTGACTACGATGARCGTAATCCAAAAAGCTCTTCTTCAAATCATTGTTATCAGGTACATATATTCTGTTTTTTGAAGTGTATCACTCCTTCTTGATCAATATTTAAATTAGGTTACTTTCGGACTCTACCTTTTCTTTTAATCTTTTGGTCTCTTCATCCAATTCTTAACTTCTTTGATCCTTTATTTGAAGCTGAGGTTGTTGAGATACTTGCTATCAAGATTGTCTTCTCCCCGACTTTAGCCTCGGAAGACATTATTTGTTCTWAGTCCTTCACTTCTTGAAGTCTTAGCATTGATAGCTTTACTTTTTTACTCAGTGCATCTCCAACCACATGTGCCTTCCCAGGGTGATAGTTGATTGGGTATCTGTACTCTTCTAGGAATTCAATCCACTGTCTTTGTCTCATGTTCAAATTCTTCTAGGAAAACAAATATTGGAGATTCTATGATCTTCATAAATCTTGTATTCTGCTCCATGTTTCTACATTTCTTCAGGGCGAATATGATAGCACTAATTCCAGATCATGAGTAGGATAATTCAATTCATGTGGTTTAAGCTTTCGGGATGCACATGCGACTATTCGGCCTTCTTGCATCAGGACTTCTCCCAATTCTTCTCCAGAGGCATCTGTGTAAAGTGCATATTTCTTTCCTACTTCAAAAGTATTAGTACATGTGCAGATGTTATTCTCMTTTTTAGCTCTTGATAACTTTGTTCACATTTTTCACTCCACTTGAATGGCAGGTTCTTCTGGGTTAACTTAATCTTCGAGAAGTCTTTGATAAATCACCGATAATATGTAGCCAATCTGAGACTCTGGATTCCTGCAGGAGTTTTGATCCTTTTCTAGCTTGACACAGCCTCGAATTTAGAAGGATCGATTGCAATTCCTTCTTTGAAATGATGTGCCTCAGAAAAGAAACTTCACGCAGCTAGAACTGGCACTTGCTGAATATAGCATACAACTTATGCTTGCTTAGCTTTTGCAATACGAATCTTAGATGCTTCTCATGCTCTTCTGGACTTCTAGATATCTTAGGCATGAGATTCATGAAAGTGATTGGTGCATTCATTAGCCCGAATGACATTACCACAAATTCAAAATGCCCATACTTAGTATTAAAAACAATTTTTGGGATATATGTTTCTCGGTTCCTAACTTGGTGGTATCCCTGTCTCAAGTCCAGCTTGGAAAAATATCAACACCTTGTAGCTGGTAAAACAACTAATCTATAAAGGATAAGGGGTACTTGTTTTTATATTTTCCTTGTTTAGACCTCGATAATCTATAGATAGCTGAAATGTAATGTCTTTCTTTATGAACAGTACTAGTGCTCCCACAAGTTAAACACTTGGCCTGATGAATCCTTGTTCTAGAAGCTCCTGCAATTGTTCTTTTAGCTCTTTCAATTCAATTGGAGATATACGATACAAAATCTTGAATATAGGTTCGACCCCAGGGGTCAAGTCTATTATGAACTCTACGTCTCTACTAGGAGGTAGTAAGGTTAATCTGATGGAAACACATTGGTTTATTCCTTCACCACAAACCCTCTTTCAATATTGCCTACATTAGATGGTTGGTTTATCAGGTAGGCTAGATATCTTTGGCATCCCTTGCTTAGCAACTTTTTGCCTTCCACTCCCAAGATCAAGGAGGTTCCAGATCTAATGGTATCTCCCTACTTTTTGGCTTTCACTGACAAGATCGAGGGGGTTCCAGATCTAATCTTATCTCCCTGTATTTCCACTAATCTTTCTGGCATGGGGAATTTAACAATTCAATTTCTGCAATCAAAATTGCGTATGATTAATTTCTAACCAATCCATTTCTAGAATAATGTCATAGTCCCTGAAGGGAAATAATATCAATTCTTCGAGCAGTAATGCTTCTTCTACATATATCTCACAGTTAGGCTATAACACATCAGCAATAATATTTTCCCTCTTAGGGGTACTCACTAGAAGTTTATATGATAGCTCAGTAGGAGTGGTTGGAAAACATGTC
Source organism: Rhazya stricta (assembly GCA_001752375.1). Classification (NCBI taxonomy): domain Eukaryota; kingdom Viridiplantae; phylum Streptophyta; class Magnoliopsida; order Gentianales; family Apocynaceae; genus Rhazya; species Rhazya stricta. The sequence continues at coordinate 4,259,186 of MEJB01000015.1, forward strand.
ACAAAATGAGGAGCGATAAAAGAATTCATAGATCCAAGGTCTATTAAAACTCGAGCCTTATGAGTGAAATGTAGTAACGTACCTTCCTCTATATTGGTGTCTCCACTTACATCCTTCTTTTCTTAGGTGAATACTCGTGCTTTGACCCGAGGCCTTCTTGATTGGTTTACTGTTGGAGCTCGTGGTCCTATAGGTCTAGCTTATCTTATTCTCTGTGGAAATTCAGTTTTGTGTTGACATTTTCAAGTTTAATTCTCAAAAACTACCAGATAGGATGCACATGTTATTCTTTCTTTGACATTGAAACTTTGTATGTCCAGATATACCACAGTAGCTTCAGGTAGGGCTAGGGCACGTGGCTGCACTAAGAATTCATTTTCCTCTCTTGGAATTACCAAGTTGCCCTTGCCATCTTCTCCCGCTAGGAAATTTTAGAAATGAGCCTCCTTGTCTTGGCTTTGTTTTCCTACTTCTATCATCTTATCACTATCTTCTGTACGGGTTGTGGCTTCCACAACACCGTGTAGGAAATGGGTGGAATAGGAGCCAAGGCTCTCTGTAGTTCAGGGCATAATCCCTTGACAAATTGCCTAGTCTTATTCTCTTCCGTGTCGATCAAGCGCAAACAATGCATGGATAGCCTTCTGGATTTGGAGGTATGCTGACTGACAGTCATGCTATCTCGACGCAAGCTCTGAAACTCATCCTCCCTTCATTCCCTAATCCAGCAAGATATGAATTACTTTTCAAATTCATCATCATACCTTGTCCAGTTCATTAGATTACCTTGCCTTTCCCGAACTTCTCAAATTTAGGCCCACTATTCTCGAGCATATTCTCTTAATCTGAATACTGTGAATGTAACCTTTCTCTGATCTGTACATTGCAAAGTACAGCATATGTTTTCCATATGTTCAATCTAACATTATGCTTTGTCCTCTTGTTCTGCATCCCCAAAGAATTCTGGAGGCCGAAATTTCATAAATCTTGGCAAAGCTTCATCTCTTTTTATGTTTTGCTAGAGTAGTGCTTTCTCTTGAAGGACTATTTCCATCAAAGTAGTCATTATATCAAGAGCATGAGCCATCTTTAGCTCTTCTGTAGGTATAGGAGCAGTCTGTTTAGGGGAAGTGGTTCGCCCTCATGTTCCTGTTCTTCTATGCTTACTCCTTGGTTGCTAAGGGAAGCACGCGGTCTACCTCTACCTCTTGATTTAGAAGCATCTTAACGATTTACCAAATGAGTCTTAGGGGGTCATTTCCTGCATACATTAGCTCAAATTCTGCAACTCAAACAAAATCAGTACCACATATCTATCACATTAGCATATTAATATTCTATTCGTCCCAAACGAATGTTCTCAACTACTAGGGTGGGTTATCTATAGCTCTCTATAATCAAGATAGCACCGCTAAAGTTCAAACTTATAACAAGCTGAATCGACCCAAAATAGTACCATAAAAGATCATAGCTCTCTTAGCTACAAATCAAGAATTACACAACTATCCTACAAGTAGGATTCAAAAAAGAAATAAGCGGATGTGCTTTTTCTACCGTACAAAATGAAAAAGCCAAAAAAAGTACAAGTACACATGCAAAATGAAGCCTATATTCCTATCCCTAAAGTTTCCTCTAAGGTAGGTCACAAGCTATGCAACTAAACAACTCAAAATCTAATAATGACCTGGTGAGAGGGCATGTGTGAGGGTCTAGCTGGCTGATCAGTCCATGTAGGCCTCTACAAAGAGTCATTTGGATAAACGGGCCTATAGACAAACTCCGGGTTGGCCAATGATAAGGCTTTACTGGGTACTTGGGCTAAGTAGGCCCTCTAAGAGAAGCATCTAGGTGAGGAGGGGATTTAACCGAGGGAAGAGAAGTAGAACATGCTCCCTCCTAATCGGGTCTCTCATATTGCCTCATGCAGCTACACATTCATCTAAGCTCATGTTAGAGGTGCCAACCACGTCCTAACTCCTTCCGTTTCTTGCAAGCCTAAAAAAAAAAGCGGTCATAATAAGTATAATCTTTTTAAAGCAGCCCGCATCGATTCTCTAGTGTCTTAGATGCCTAATAGACAGTCTATTCCTCAAGTTCTCTAATCCTAGTTTCCAAAGCATTTGTTGCTGTATTCTTAGGCATCCTACAATATCATCAAAGTTAGCCAAATAATAGTTATGACATAGATATAATCCTTTACTAAGATATACTAACATAATTCAAACTTAAAATCCTACACAACTTCTATAGATTATAACTTATCCTTTGATACCACCTGCGGCAACCTGCTCGCCCCTAGGTATGACTGGGACAAAACGAGCCATCACTTGTCTCTCAACAGCCAATGCTAATCCCAAATATCAATAAAGCATAAACTAAAATCCATATTATAGCCCATAATAAAATCCTTAGGGATTAAGTATCCCATATAGGGCTAGTCTATTACAAAACTCCACGATATGATACAACCATGAAGTATGCAATAAATACTCCAATAGTAAATCAGAATATAACAAAATCATAAGCAACTTATATAATCTCATCCTGAAGCTCTACGACTTATTACCTGCAACTAAAAACGTGATAAAGCTACAAGTGAAGCTTATCAAGAGCACCATTCAAAAGCATAGTTGCCTGAGGACAAAAATGCAGGTATCAAGCACGATAATCAAGTTTCAATAGATTATATTTTCGAAGACTTGCAATCAGCAAAACTTGTCAAGATGAAATAAGATTTTCCATAATAAAACTCGTCAGTTTTAAATAAAAGCAACTTAATTACAAAACATTATCATAGAGATAAACTTGTGTCGGGTCAAAATTAACAGCCTCACCTCATATATACGAATGTGATTTCATCCTTATAAGCTCGTAAACAAGAAAGAGTATCCATTAGCTGGGTAACGGGGATTCACCCATCTCCGGATTAAACATCCTAATCAGGGTTATGACGGTCCGCAATCAGTCATGGAAATCTAATGACTAGACCGTCTGCCCGACGTGCTCCCAATCCATCACAGGCCACTCCAGACTTTGGCCAATTTTGGCTAACTCTAATTCTTTATCTGTGTGGTTCAAGAAGTCCTTGTACTGTGGACCAACCAAGCACAGTACTTTTCCTGCCGGACTAGTTATTCAGAGTTCTGCCAACAAAGTACTCCATTCAATCCATCAAGTCTCGATCAAGCAAGTCTCAATCAAGTCACATCAAGCTCAATGTATTTCCATGAGCAGCAATAAAATTCAGTTGTAAAAGTTATAAGATGATGTTGTTCATTTCATGTCAAGTGTGCTCTATTTCATAAGACAAATCAATGCACTTTTTCCAAGATTTGTGCAAGTAGAAATAGATTGATCTAAAAGCAAGGAAACATTTTTCAAATGCTCAATAAATCACTAATTTAAAGAAAGCATTCCAAACTAGCTTTAAAAACAAACTCACAAAAGTATTTATGCAAAAATGGTTTTAAAGACTCATCTTTGGGTACGCTTTTTTAGCTGTCCAGCTAAAGCTCTGGAGCTAGATCAAGTAGTAAACGTGCCCATAAATAAGATACTACAAAATTCATACACTGTAATATCTATAGTAGGGCAAACTGTCATTCAAATTCTAATCAAGTTCCTAACGAATCCATTATTGCATTTATTCATCTTAACCAATGATGCAAGCAAAAGTAATTTCAAATCTAAGTTTTGAGTAATCCAACGGAAAAATTTTGTCACAAAAGTTCCTTAATTGCAAAAGGAAATGATTCTCAAGGAATTTCTAGACTATATGGAGTCACTCTAGAGCATAGAAACTCAACGAAAAAAGTGAATGGATAATTTGCCCAGGATTGACAAGCATTGAGGTTTTTTTCATCAAATTACGAGTTATAGACTACATTTATTAATGAAATTTTTGATAAAATGATCCTAAGGCACAATGCTTTCTAACCATATGTAGAACCATCAATTTGGGTTTAACTTTGCAACTCATTAATGCTAAAAGTGTGAGTTTAGTGCAATCTGACTACAAATGACCTCTCTTAGGTTTCAAGCTATGTCTTGGGTTTTACTAATGCAAATAAAATGAGAATCTCTCTTATTGTATTTCCAAGAAAACAAGGATTACAAACATGTAAGCCTCAGTATCTAAAGATATGTGGTTAAATACTAGATTTCATCACAATAGCCGGGCGTAGTAGGGAAACGCTAAACTAACAGGTTGTAGGTAATTTGATCATATCTTAAGCTCCACTATTCCAAATGGAGTGAAGTAGTTCTTAAAATTATTCCAAGACAACAATATTTCCAACCATATATTATAATAAGTTTTTACACACACAGCCAGACCATAATTTATACAAGATAGTAAGGTAAAACACATCTGAGTTAACCAAGCAACCTGTTTTTTTTTTTTTTTTTTTTTTTCATATCTTACACTTTAGAAAAGTTATTTTCACCACTTAGGTCCTGTTTTAATTCTAAGAATTAAGGCTATAACTTGTTCTAATCCAATACTACTTCTATAGTTTGTCCCATAGAGCAAATATTCACCAAAACATTGCAAAGAAACATGATCACACCAAAATTTCAGCAAGCATCATCTTAATTCTACCACATCAATAGCTAATCAATTGAACATTTTATCATGCTATTTCTCAATAATTGCAAAAATATTGGTAACTTAAATTGATAGATATGCTTGACGGCCATAAAACCATATTGGTCGACATGCAAAACGCAGCTTAGAACTAGGATATAAAAGTAATAAAAATCCTTAAACAACTACCATAGTATCCTACAATCCTTACTCAAATCAGTATCATATTTCAACCTAAACATGCTTTCTATAGAGAAATTTAGATGATATGCCTAAGAATGAAAGAAAATAATCGGCGTGCCTTGGAAGTCTTGACGAATGAAGCTAAAATGTGAAAATAGCAAGGAGAGAAATCCATGAAATTCCAACATCAACAAGATGTTATGATAAACTTTAAGACCTTTTTAGCAGCTTGAGCGCTTCAGCAAGGGTGTAGGGTGAGAAGAAGAAGAAAATTCTTTATGGTGAAGGAAGGTGTTGTCGGGTGAGAGAGAGGTGAATTGGAGTGATTTTTGCTAAGGGAAAATGACTAGGATAGCCGGCCAAGGGAGGAGACATATATGGAGAGTGAAAGTCGTGGAGAGGTGAATTAGGTTTTCTTCAAGAAAAAGGAATATAAGTCTTGGAAATCAAGAATTATATAAGCTTCATTGAGAAGCTCCTTTAGGCGGATAAAACTAAGAAAAAGGAGGGGAAATCGGGTAGAGGAAATAGAGAAACCAAGTTAGATTTTAGAAACAAAAGTTTAATTAAGATAGGACAAAGCATGAGCATGCTAATTTGGTTAAAGTTAGAAGGATAGGACAAAATGACATGCAAAAGAATTACATTATGGGGAATAGAGATTGGGAAATACCAGTTAAGGAAAAAGAATAAAGGACTTGAAATTCAAATTTAAAGAATAACAAGACAGGAGTCTTGCATGCATTCTTGGATTCATATGTAAAGGTGACCATCTAGACAAATTGACAGAAACAAAATAGAATGCAAAATCCTTTGAGAAAAATGGTAGCCATGTATATGTGGGTTTTATAGTGCAAGTTTAAAATCAGAATTTGGACTACCTAATTCAGCCAAGCTAGGTTTAAGAATGAAATTTATGCAAAATTCGGTAGGATGCGGAATAGAATTTTCGGTTCAGCCAAGAAAATGTGTGGATTTATTATTGTCTAATCTAATCTAATCTAATTCTCTATTYGGACTTATCATGACTAAATAAATAACTAGCTAATTCTAAATACCCTAGCTTATCCAACACGTTTCCTATTATCTCACAACGACGTATTCTCGTGACCCAAGAAAAATTTAGGTCGTTACAAGGTAATGTCTCCCTAGCTAAACTACATTCTACCCCTCCAACTAACTATTTCTAAAGAACCAACAAAAGACAATCTTCATCTTTATCTTATCATTTATTTCATTGGCACATAGGTACGACCATTTTTCTTCCTTTTGTTAGTGTTTGTCGAATGATAATTAAGGCTGTTCTTAATGTTTGTATACTAATATTCTTTATTGTTTAATAATTGGTATTTGGTAAAATATTTTCTTTAATTAATTTTTCCTCTTCAAACTAGAGGAAATTAAGGATTTCTAAATATTCTCTTCCTTACTGAAAAGTGATATTCAGTGACCAATTTTTATTCTAGTTAGAAATATTTTTCCAAGGAGAGTCCAGTAAGGAAATTGTATGTTTTGTTATGGGACATAAGAAAACAAAAYGCTAGACTTGGAACAATGCTACAATAGAACCATTTTTTTTTTTAATTTCCAAGCAATATCATAGAGAACTAATAGCTAATAGGTAATTGGAGTTGGAGCAATGGAACTTTTTTTTTTAATTTTTTTAGTTTCAAGAAATGGTGCCTCTGAATAGTCTGTTTATTAGAGGATTGAGGATCGAGGATCGAGGGCCTCCAAATAGACTTTCACCTACAGCCCCCGAATTCTCATGGCCGGCTTTGTTTACGAGACATCTTATCCCACAAAAGGAAGTTGGAGGAAAATGAGATTGTTATGCTACTGAGTGTGAATAATAATTCTACAACAAATTCCACAAAAGCTTTTTGTGATTTAGGAGCTAGTGTAAGTTTGAAACACTTGTCTATCTTTAAAAAGTTAGGAATTGGGAAAGTAAAATCAACAACAATGTCATTGTAACTTGCTGATAGATCAAAAATTTATTATAGAATAATAATTGAGGATGTCTTGGTAAAAACAGATAAGTTCATTTCTTGCTGATTTTGTTGTTCTGGACATGGAAGGGGATAGAGAATTACCTTCGACTTTAGGTAGACATTTTTTGGCCATAAGTAGGATCTTTAATTGATGTGCAACAAGGCAAAGTGATTTTAAAGGTAAATGATGAACCAGTAACTTTTTTGATGTTTTGGAAACTATGAAATATTCTAATCCAATTGATTCTTGATCATTTATTAATACTATTGATACATCATTGGAATGTGCTTGTCAGAAAAAAAAAAAATCAAAATATCTATTGGAGTGTTTTTCAAATAACTACAGATGTAAAGTCTAGTTGAGTGGAGAGATTGGAGGTGGCACCACCAAATTAGAAACAAACTGCCAATATGAGCCAAACAAAAAGAAAAGCCCTAGAAAATATAGATGAAGAAGGTATGAAAGGCTACACATAAACTAAAGAAACCTACTTGAGCAGTTTATTGGATGTCCAGTTCAAGACAATAAAGAAGCTCTTCTTGGGAGGCAACCCAAGCCTCAACATGAAAATCAGGAAAGTATCATCCTCTTTTATTCATTATCTTCTATCTATTTTTACATTAAGGTCAATGTTGAGATTAATATCGAGGAGTTTAGTTCGTGATTTTTTTTTGCTTTAGTAGGTTGTTTCTATCTAGTTATTTTATTTATTTATTTTTGGTATTATCTTGGTCTTAGTGTTTGTTTTTTCTTATCCATAAATTGCCTATTTGATCTGGATTTTGGATATATTAGAACTATGAAACATATTAAGGACTTTTAACCAATAACCTATTGATTTCCATCTTTGCATGATTTTTGCAATTTTGAGCACAAATTGCCACATCTTTGTATTATGGAATTTGCTTTGTTTATTTCTTGCATTATAGGGGTTGGATAAGGAGAATTAGGCACTCTAGAACTTACTTTGGTACTCTTTGAGGTGAAATAGAAAGGTATTGTAAATTGACTTGGAGGCAATTGTGGTAATAGGCGTTTTTTTTGGAACGTTTGAGTCTTACATGTTTGCCAAACTTAATGTTTCACCGTAGTTTTGATTTTTAGCCTTCTTAAGATTTAAGTTGTCTCTTTTTGAATAAACTAGATAAATGATCATATTTTGATGAGAGCATGCATTGATCATAGCTATTTTGTGTATGGTGAATTTCCTTGGGGGACTAGTTGATGATTTTGGAGAAGGATGAAGGAATTGATTAAAAAAAAAAAAAAAAAGGGTATGTGATTGAGCATAAGATGCACTAACATAAAAAGAAGAAAAAAAAGAGTTTTTATTTTATTTTTGTAAGGTGAAGCATAAAATGCAATCACAAATGTGATAGAAAAGAATTGGGATAATAGATAAAATGGGATATTCACGTGCCTTGTATGTTGGGTTGATGAAAAAAAGAGAAAAATGAGAAAAAGGAGATAGGGAAAGTGTTGAATGAAAGGGTTAGTAAACGGGAGAAGAAATTTTGGTGGGTGTCATATGTTATACCTCTCTTTTTCATAAGCTCTCTCTTTGTTTTCATATATTCTTACCCCAATCATTTGACCTAGCATTACAAGCTAAAATGTTATATCTAATCTTGATTGATTTGCGTTACTTTGATTCGTGGAGAGTTGTATGAATAGTATACCTATGGGGTGATCTAGTTATAACATTGTCCATAAAACATAGTCAATTATTTTTGGTGAAGTGCTTTTTGTGATACTTAGAGTGGCTTTGATACATACACATTCTATATGCTTTGATGGACATTGATATGTGAATTACTTGTAGCTTTATGATATGTGGATTAAATTCTCTTGTGTTATGATTAAGAGATTTATGAACAGTCTTCTTTGTGTTGTTTGGTATTGTGTCATTAGGTCTTCTTATTTTGTATTGCACAGGGACAAGCAACAGTCTAAGTGTAAAGGAGTTTGATACATTAATCTTATATCTATATGTATTAGTGTTTTATAGAATTAAATTGAAAAGAATATGGATATAAATGTGGATTATTGTGAAAATATATCATCACTCTTCCATATTGGCCTTGTAAAGCATAAAATGGTGAATTGAGGTACTAATATGTAAATGTGGATCCCAAAAGCTTTGAAACAAGGTTAGAAAAAAATAGCGCTTGAATAGGCTTCGTTTGACCCAAATAGGAGCCCAGTTTGGCTCAAATAGGCCCCTCATACAAGTTAATTTTTGAAAATTACGGGGACTGGTTTTGGAAGCCAAACCAGCTCTAGTTTAAGTTTTAAAGGCCAAACCAACATCATTTGAGTGTCTATCTAGTGCCAGTTCACTCTCGCATCCATATAGGTGTCGATTTAGTATTTTAATGGACTGGTTCGAGGTCTATAAGGTGGTATTGAGGGTTTTCAATTATAAATATGCGAGTTTTAGCTATAATTGATATATTTAGTGCACGGAACCTTGGGAAATATAAGAACATGTAGAAGAAGCCTTTTGAAAGGAAAAGAAGGCCAACATATTGAATATTGATCGAGCTTTTTGTGTCTTCGTGATGTTTTTCTATCTCATTCTTCAATTGATTGATGTTTTTACTCGAATCATGTTGAACTAAATCTTTGTTCTAGGAATATGTTATAACTTTTCAAATGCTATGTTATTAATTATAGGTTTTTCATGTTTGATATATCCATATTTATTGAAGCATTGTTATTATTCTTAATGTTCGATTCCATGATTGGCCATCTTTCAATTATTTCAAACATTACTTGAGGCGATTAGAATAACATTTTTGCAATTAGGTAAAAGTAACAAGCAACATGAACTACATGTGAAATAGATATATATGATTTTTGCAATTTTTTAGAATCATATTTTTAATGCATTTTTTAGGTTAAATTAAGCATAGAAATATAACTTAATTACTTAGAGAAATAAATTGTTTATATCTTAAGAAAGTATAGTCGATATTCATGGGTTTGGTTGGTCAATACTTGATATACTTATTTGGAAACGTTGGCTAAATAACATAGTTGAAGAATATAAACTCATATGTCTTAGACCTTTTATCCATTAATTTTCCTTCTAATTCATTTCATGTAATCATCGAGGGTTAATTTGGTTTTCTTAATTAGTTAGTTCTCATATTAATCAAATGGTTGGCTAAACAAAGTTTAGGACTATAAGTGGATGGTAATCGGAATTTAATTCTTTGTGGGATCGATATCTTTCTATATTACTAAATACAACCTAGTACACTTGCTAGAAATTTTTGTGTCATTTTAACATGTCATTCTACTATTTTTTACTTATTCATATCTTTATACTATTTACGAGCAAGTATTTAAGTTACACCACTATTGATAACTCGAAAGCCGGCTAAGAAATGCACGTGTCACTCGCAGGTGTTTTATTTGAAGGGTTTTTTTTTTCATCATTTCAAATTAATTTTTTCAAAAAAAGAATAATTACAACTGACACCCACATCAGCAATCCGACCTAGGCTCAAATCCAATCCAAATCCCATACAATTAAGCCAAATTACTCTTTTTATGAACCCTTCTTACTCATTTTGTTTTCTAATGAGATTAGTGCAATCAATAGCCACAAAGAGTGAATCTTTGGAATCACAAAGGCCCCATTTGATCTTAACTCTTCCTCTGGTTTTGTGTAGAGGCATAGAATGAAAACCCTAGCTTCTATTCACATTTTTCGAGGTCATCAAGTCGGCAACTGCTGCTATAATGAAACTAGTCGACGTGCCCTTAAGGACTACCCTTGGGCTCAATATACTTTGCTAAGATTAGCACTGATGGCCCTTGTTGAACCTTTTTTGGCAGCATCAACAAATGCATAATGGTTTGATTGGAACCTCAAGCAAGCTATGCCTTGGCCGAGCTATTTTAGAGAAATTATCATGTCGTGGAGATGGAGAAATAAGGCTCTATTTTAAGAGTCTGAAGGTCTCTTGAAAATCTTGCTAGCTTTCCTCCAGAACTTCATACTAAAAAATGAATGATTTGATGAAAAAATCTTCACTGGCTATGTGGATCTAAAGAAAGAATTCATAGAAGATCTTGAGGAAGGTTAAGATCTAGAGATGGGGATGACCCAGATGGATTATGATTTGAGTGCGTTTCTTGAAGTAGGGGGAGGCATATTTAATTGTATGAGATTCTTTCAAATACAAAAAACATAAGTAACAAAGGGTTCAAAGGAAGAGTAATTTGGTTTAATTGTATGGGATTTGGGTTGGATTTTGAGTTTGTGTCGGATTTGGTGATATGGGCGTTTGTTGGGACTTCCTGAGGACAATTAATTTGAAGTGACCAAAAACACTTCATATAAAGCGCATGTGGGTGAAACGCGTGTCTCTTGAACAACTTCTGTTGWGGTCAACGGTGGCGGAGCATAAGTAATTACCTATAAACAGTATAAGGGTATGAATAATAAAAAAACAAAGTAGAATGACATATTAAAAGAACGTAAATAGTTAAGAGTGTCATTTTGCACGATTTTCATTAAAAAGAAATTTCAACAAATTATTTACCGAAATCCTTTCTTTGATTATTGAAAGCAAATCAATTTGTTAATTGAAGTAACAATCAACTAACATATTTATGCAACTCAGGTAAAGATTGATCATAAATGAATCGTTTGTTGTTGGCTCGATTAATAGATAACTAGTCGATTAATAATTTATGTATAATCAATTTAATTATCGACTCAACGTAGGCAGAGGATGACGAAAATTGCAAAAGTTGAATTTTGGTTCAACTAAAAACTTTTAAGTCGAGTAAATGTGAATTTATAATCAAATATGAAATGATAAAAAACTATATGTTGCAATTCACAATAGCATAATAGGTAGAAGAAAAGCGCCAAGGCATATAAAGGAGAAATAAATAGATGAAATAATTTAAATAATCTGATTCAAAAGTTGTAAACATGTAACATTAATTCGTACAATATGATCGACCATCCGATTGTAAAGAAATAGAAATGCTACAGTCCGATTCAAACCACAATTTAATCCATATATTCATCCCATTTCGGAATTCGTGCTTGAGCTGCCACAATGGGTGGAGGCTCAAGATTTTCATCATCATTTTGGTCAGCAGATGTAGAATATAGATCCTCCATTGTTTCATTGGGAGAGTTTGCAAATAATTCATCACCATTGTCATTCTCTTTTTTAAAATTATACAAGAAACATACTATAAAAAATGTTCTTTATCGTGTTAATATGTAAGATGGCATCGAGCCTCTAAGCTTTAGAAATATTTTCTTCAAGGCATTAAAAACTCTSTCCACAATGTTTCTGCAAGAAGAGTGATGATGATTGAACAATTCTTTTTTATCTAAGAAATGTGATAGTGTAGAAATGTCTCTACGATGCTAATTTGTACCCTTATATGGTGCTAGGAGTCCTGGTTGATTTGGTATTCGAAATCGACAAGGTAATATTTATCTATTGATTTGTAAGTTTGAAAAATATAGTTACTAGTAAGTCGGATGTATAATGTTTATATATGAGTCATAATTTTGACAAAAGAATTTATACCAGTCAATGGGAATGGAAATTATTTGACCGTTTGCCAATTGTATCTCTTCATACTCGACAATCGTGAGCACTTCCTTCCTACCCGATGTAAGCATAAAATAAATGCATGTCATGATCAAGCACTGTGAAAGTTTTGTGTTATATGATTTTTCCAATTTCAAAGGCCTCAATTCGGTTGGCAAGAGCCCAAATACACGTGCAATCTATTATAATCCTACCATGATAAAATCAAAATATTTAGAAATTTATTAGAAAAACATAAATATATCCAAATACCTTAACTAACATTCTTTGTTAAAATAGATGCATACCAAAAGTACCTTAAACTACGAGAAATATCTAAGATTTTAAAGGATTAGGGATGTATTTCATTCATGTTTTGATGATSTATGAAGTGCCGTGCAAGCTTAATCAATATCCAATATATATTTTGACATGTCGAGCACATATCTTAGTTGAATGTTGGAACCTCTCTGCAAGGTCAGTGTGGTGGTTTCCTCTTTGCAGGTTTAAAGGAAGTGTGAATAAGAGATATGTGGCGGAAGGCTGAATCATTTTGATATTTGTGAGAGTGATATTTATCTTTGGTTGAATTAAAATCAATGAAAAAGGAGTTGGGTTGCAATGAAGTGAAAGATTACTATACATACGTTCCTCAACAGGAGTGGAAATGTTTAGTTAGTGACAAGGATGCATTAGAATTAAATAAGCTCATAAATGATAAAAGAATAGTTGATATGTATGTTGAACACGTTGAAAATGACGATAGTATAGGACAATCATCAAATTTTACAAGGTAGGTGGTAGTTTTATCCTCAGTGAATCTGAGAGTTAATGAATTAGTGAATGTAGCTGATATAAATGAAGTTAGTGATTTGCCGCATCTTGATACTGACTTTGGGGATACACATCATGATGCTTTGGTGATAGACGATAGCAATTTGTACAATGTTGTTGGGATTGAAGAAAATAATAGAATACTAACCAAGGGCGGTACAAGTACAAATATTGAACATACTCCAACCTTTACCATAGAAAATGCCTTGCTAGGAGAGATGATAAAGGGTCTAGTCTTAGGGATGGAACTGAGGATATAGAGAATGATGATGTATATTATGATCTAAAAGACCTATTCAGGGGGGTATCCAACAAATTTTATTGATAGTGACAATGATGTATCACTTAATGAGGAAAAAAAACTGTTGAGGGGTCAAGAGATACAAGAATAAAGGCAAAAGCACCCAAACATGATCAATTTAATGTTGCTAATGATATGGTTGATCCATAATTCATCTTGTGCTTGGAGTTTGACACAAACATTGAAGATAGTTGTGGTTGAGGTTGCAATCATGGGGGAGGGAGGAAAACAATTTGGGCAAAGAAAGACAAGATGAGAGTTACAATAGTGTGTCAAAGAGGGTGTGACTATGTTGTTTATGCTTTAAGAAAGAGTTTAGAACACACTCTTGAAGTTAAGACCTTTAAGTCTCACACTTGTAACAGGTCATTCAATATACCTCTCTTGAAGAGGAAGTGGCTTGTTAACAAGTATACCTATAGGATCAGGTCTAATATCCTAAGTGCATTGTCCCCACTTTGAAGTCTGAGATAATAAGAAAGCATGTTACAAATGTAAATAGGAGTATGATGTATGGAGTGAGGAGAATTAAGGACATGCTTGAGAGTGAGAAGAAGCAATAATGTCACTTTGGATTTGTTCCAGTGAGATTTGTAGATCAAATCCTGGTTCAACATACATTATCAAAGCTAGGTCTTTGTCTGATGCTGCAGCTATGTTTCAAAGAATCTATATTTTGCATAGGGGCATTGAAAAGGGGTGTGTTTATGGGTGTAGACCATATATCAGACTTGATGGGCGTTTCTTTAAAAGTTGTTTAGAAATTCTGAACAACTGTTAGGGTTGATGCTAATGGGAAAATTTACCCATTTGCATATGTTGTTGTCGAAGAGGAGATGTACAAAAGTTAAAAATGGTTTCTTGAAAATCTGATCGAAGACCTGGGGATATAAAACAATCATCATTGGACATTCATGAGTAAAAAACAAAAGAGATCATAGCAGACCTTAGAATAATGCAAAACATAGACACTGCAATAGGCAACCGTACAATAATTTCATATTCAAATATAGGGGTTGGCTTTGAAGACATACTTGTATGAAGCAGGAAGGGCCACTAGAGAATTGGATTACATGTTGGCAATGGAGAAAATGAGATTAATTGATCCAGCAGCTTATGATTGGGTATGTGCTAGACCTGCAAGGAATTGGTGCAGAGCTTTTTTCAATACATATTGTAGGGTTGATCATTTATTGAATCACTTGTCTAAAAGTTTTAATGGGGTTGAGCAAGTGATGAAAGTTATAGGGTTTCCTATTCTATATTTGTTGGAAAAAAAAAAAACAAGTCGTATTTGATGTAGGGCATACAGAATTAGAAGATTGCTACATATGTTGAGGTATAAAGGTCAGATTCGCCCTTCTGTTGTTGAGAAACTTGAAGACATTAAAAAATAGTTTGCTATTTATATTCCTACATGGAATGGGTGTTTCAAGTGTAAGGTTCAAGATTGCCATTCAAGTACAATGATTGTAGATTTTGAGTCAAGGACTTGCAGTTTAGGGTTTGGGATGTATCAGGAATCTCATGTTGCAATGTTTTTGCTTTTTGAAACTTTCTAAGAATCTAGCTAGAAGATTTGGTAGATCAACTTTTTAAAAAGGATACTTTTTTGACGACATATAAAAATATGCTAAACCCAATAACGGACAAGTATATGTTGTCAAAAATATTAGAGAGTGAGCTACTCACCTTAAGGTTACAAGGTTTCTTGGTAGGCCAAAGAAATTGAGGAGAAATTTAGTAGAAGAACAAGAAGACCGAGCAAGTAATGGTAAACTTAATATGATTGGATTGTGAACAAATGTGGATTTTATGAAGGTGTAGAGCATAACAAGAGGGATTTCAAGAAGGTAAATGAGATAAGGTTGAAAGAGAACTTGTGCAATACTGTGGATGGAGCTTTTCACTTGAGAAAAACAATTGTAGAAGGTATCATAGGCTTTAAACAATGTTGGAGAAGTTGAAGTATTGGTCATTCCATCTACTAGCTATGTTGTTGAGAACTACAAGAGTCTACCAAATCCAATTCCAACTGCTTCTCAGACCCAGGCCAAAGAGAAAGTTTAAGGCTGTTATAAGGAAGACCTTCGGTGGGAGAGGAAAAAGACCAATAACAGTGAATGATGAGGTGAGAAATTCTAATGGTCGTTGCAACCTTTGTTTTTCAGATCTTTCACCCTTTGAATTTAAACAAATTTTTTCTGCTTGCAGCCTTTCATTGGCTGGTTTATGTATTTATTTATTTAATGTTTTTGTAAGGACGAGCTACAAATCCATCATATGAAAATGCACCACTTCCAATGTGTATTCTTATTTTGACTATTGTCCTTTATGAAGTGCTAGTTTTGTCTTGTTTTTATTATTTTTTTGGTTTATTATAGGGTTTGAAAACTTGAGAAAAACAAATGGAATTGGTAGATCATTTAACCTGCTACCAACTAGGTATCAATATTATTGGCTTTTAGCTCCACTTCTAATTGGTTTCAACCATGCAATAACAATAAATATATTTTTTTTTCTATGACAGGTGGAACCAATAAGCTACAACAGGCTAGAATATGATATTATTTCTATAAATTCCCGAGAGACCTTAAAGCAAGCTTCCGTAACTTCATTCAGTAATAATGTGATCCAAGGCTCTTCTTTTAGGTGGCAAGGACATGAGTGTGCAACCATAGGCAACCTAAAAGTGACATATAAAGTAAATAAAAAGATGGTGAACCAAGGTGATGGTGCTTTCACATCTTCAATGGGAGACCTTAGAGATCATTCCAAACTTTTTTTAGAGATAATGATACAAATGCTGCTATGGTACAACAATAACGACATCTATGTTGTTATGGTCATGATATGCTAATTTTTATAATAGTTGACGCCAAATATATATTTTTTGTTACAATTACATTTTTAATAGAATTAGATTTTTATTCGTAATCAAGTCATCTACCATCTTATACAAATTGAATAGATAGAAAAAGATATTCTCGAAAGTAATAAGTTCTCGTTGAACAACTCGTATGCACTTAGACATTTCATGAATCCTTTCCAAAGCCTCTCATGCCATGACATCATCGCTACTATTATGCTGCAACAATAACGACATGCATGTCGCTATCATGGTAATTGTTAATATCTAATGCTATCAGTACTTCCGATCATCATATATTCATGCTTAATTTGAGTTTATATACTCAATGGACACTTTTGAAACCATTCCAAAATATTTTTTTAAAGGTAACAATATGGATGTCATTATGATGAGGACAACTAATTTTTCGCAACCATTGCTCCAATCTTATTTTTTTTCTTTTTTTTCCGTAAGAGTAACATTTTTAATAGAGTAGGTCCTTCTTTGTAACCAAGGCATCTTCAATCTTGATTTTTTATGATTTCATASGTATGGATCCTAGATATGATGAATGTCGTATAGTTAAATGTCTAACTTGTAATACAATTAGATAAAAAGACGTATTTTCAAACATAATAAATTCTCATAAAAGCTCCTACGCACTTCACATTTTGTGAATCCTTTCCAAAGCCTCCTATGCCATAACTTCATGGGTGCGASTATGTTACAATCTTTATCATGGTAATCACGAGTATCTAATTCTTCCGTGACCCCCTATCCTTATATTCATATTTAGATTAAATTTATGTAATCAGTGAACACCTTAGAGGCCATTCTAGACTTTTTTTAGAGGTAAAGACATCTATGTCGTTACCGTTGGGATATGTCAATTCTTCGAAACTATTGTCCTTTTTTGTTAGAATTATATACTCAATGAAGTTATGTTCTTATTTATTATCAAGACATCCTTAACGTTTGGTGATTCCATAAGTAAGGTTAATACATATGTGAAAATTCTTATGATTGAATGTTTATAAAGAGATAGAGAAATATATTTTTGAATATAATAAGTTCTCATTTTAACACCTCTTAGGCATTTCGGAATTGGACGTATCCCTTCCGGAGCCTTCTTTTTCATAATGACGTGGTTGGTGTTAGGTATAACGATAAGAACATGCATGATGTTATCTACAAATCGATTTTCTTTTGATGTAACATCAATTTAGGAATATTATACTTTTGCTCTAATGGAATGAAATCAGTTCATCTTCATATACAACTTGTTCAAAACTATTTAGTTCCATAATGGTATGCATGTTTATATCCATAGGTTGCATTTTGAAGTAACAACAACCTAAGAACACCAAATTTTTATTTAGAAAAATAAAATCAGTCAATCTTCACATTTACGATCCGTTCAAACCGGTTTTGTTCAGTAACGACATGGTTGATGTTATGTATAACAACAATGACACGCATATTTTTAGCCATAAATCACTTGCCTTTTGAAGTAACATCACCTAGGAACACTATACTTTGACTCTAATGAAATAAAATAAGTCCATATTCACATTTACAATCCGTTTGAAATTATTTCGTTCTATAACCACATGGTCGGCGTTATGGTATAACAAGCTATCACTGATGAAGATTGAAGGTGATTGTTAGGTCAACTGATGGGTTCTTGGGGTTGTGAGACCTATAAGGAAACGTCAAAATACCGCAAGTCCAAGGTTAGCTAGAGTGGAAAGCTGAAAAATATACAAGGATCCGTAACTTTGATTCATTATAGCAAAGCATAGATGCCGGATACTTACATATTTGCACCAACGAAACGATTCATGGGGTTGAGTTGAAGGATTATCCCACTCCCAAAATTCCTAATAGCATTCTTGTTGCTAGAGGATCTTACATACTATGTCTTGTGACTTATAAATCAACTAAAGGAACAGTTTGAATGAACAAAGAAGGGAGAGAAACAACTATGTACATATCATCGGTAAGGAATGTCTGATGCTATCATTTCTTGTAGACTTCGGATTGGAGCTTTAAACTTTTGCATCACCAACAAAGCAAAACCTTGAGCATCAAAACATGGTTGTGAATGGAAAAAGAAAGGGAAAGAAAGGTTCTTGCCTGAGTTCCAACACGCGGTTGTGAATGGGAGAGAGGAATTCTCTGTAGAAAAGGGAATTATGTGTCTATCGCTCTTAGGGTTATATAAGTCAATTAACCATTTTTTTCTTTTAGAATTAATTTTACTTCTCTTATTTTGGTCAAAGGCATTTTGCCAAAATTTTATCTATGGGAAAGCCATATACCTATACCCTTTTCTTTTTTAAAATTTATTTAYGGCTATTATGACATTTAAGACAAAAAATGTGCTTGCATTGCATAAATCTTTTCAAATCCTATTAAGAGGATTTCTTATACGACTCGAATGAATTTATGATGAAAAAATTACTAAAAAATTTTCTTTTAAAGAAAAGCCAATGCATAAAATTGGAGCATAAGCGCTTGTGCTACTATACTAATTTTGTAATGTTTTACTATATTAAGTGCATCTTAATTCTTTCTATAAAGACTTAATTTGTTCAATTTTATGGACGAATTAAGTTATGAAATGACGACTAGCAATGCACAAAAAGTAAAGACCAAACACACAGAACAAATGGAGTACATATGTAGCATGTGCAATGACCAAAGCAACAGGTCAAAATCTTCAAAATCCAATATTTCAATGAAAGTTTTGACAAATTTTAGTAAAAATAAATATAATAATGACATAATAAAATATTGATGTTTAAATTTTAACATTTTTGTGCCACATATCTACCTTAATTGGCTGGAACTTTTTTWWTTTTTTTTTTTTGTAGAGAAATAAATTTTGAGAGGGAAAATTTGTTTAAAACAGAGTAGGACAAAATCGAAAAACAAAATTTGCGATAGAGTGTTGCGTTTTGCAATTTCTTAAAATTATTCTTTTAAATAAAATATATTATTCTTGTAAGAAAAATTGAAGAGATTAAGGAATCACCTAGATTAAMTTAAACCTGTTTGGTTAGCAAAAAAGGAAAGTCGTACCTAAATTTTGATTCTTTGGAATTGAAATATGGGTATTGTAAATTCTTAAATATTCTTCAATCTTATTTGAAAGGTAGAGAAATATCAATAAGAAAAATAATAAAGAATATCTAGTAAATGCTTGATGTAACATTATTGCATAATTAAGAAGAGAATTTATACATTAAATTGTCCAAATTAGTCAATAAATAGATATTTTAAGATGTGAAGAAATAAAGTTTGAGACTAGAAAAAACAGAGAAAAAAAGTAAATAATATGTCTCATTTAATTGTCAAGGATTTTGTACTGAGAGAGTAATTTGATTCCTCATTATTAAATTTAGGTATTTGGAGAATTACTTTGCTATTTGTGAAGAAATTAGATTCCTCAAATCTAAAAAAATAATTGCACAATCTCAAAAAAATAATACCTATAAGGCGGTAGTATTCTGATTACATTTCTCAGGATTTGAAAGTAAAAATACATGTCATAAGTTTTAAAGACATTAACAACCTTTTTTTTTCCCCCCTCCTTCCTCTCGTTCTTCTCCTCCTCCATGATTAAACTCTTCCCTTAAAAATCATCTAACATTTTACCCAAAAGAAAACCTCTAAACTCTTCGCTACAAGATCCTCTGCTCGAGTCAAGTTCATGTTTAGTTTCTTTTTTGTTTGAATTAAGATGCTAATTATATGAGAGAAACTCTTGATTTTTATATTCATTCTAATATTTTGTACTAAAAAAATTTCTCCTCTGTCCAAAAATTTATTTTTTAATAATTTTCTCATTATCTAGCAAAACTATGTTACTTGATTTACTATAGATTAAATAGTTATATTTATTTACTTAATAAAAATAAACTTACGTTTAATTTATTATATTCTAATGATATTTTAAATAGTAATTAATATTATTGAGCCTAAGGCTCCATTTGTATTCAAATTATTAAATTCACTCACGAGAAAATATTTTAAATAGTAATTTAATATTATTGAGATTAATTCAGACAATTTGATACAAATATAAATTTCTTCCCCATTCACATTAGATTCCCTTGCAAATAAGATAAGTGAATCTATATGTATTTTAATTCCTTAAATCTTAATTCCGTGAATCACAATCCACGTACAACTTTACTTCCATATCAATGGAACGAGGCCATGGAGTTATTTTTGTCCTATAGGTAAGAAGTTATTAAACTAATGCATCTGAGTGTATTAATTGATAATTATTCAGCTCATACTTGATAGCACAATTCAACACATAAATCTAAACGAATTAAAACTTGAGTACCAAATGAAAACAATTTGGTATTCTAATTTATAATATCTCAACTCCTACAATAAATTTTAAAGTGATAATGTTTTGACTTATTAGTGAATACGTTCATGATATGTTCAGATGTACGAGTTTATGAATTTAATAACTTTTTATCTATTAAAAAAATAACCCTATTCTTACCTTTAATTATATACACTTATAAATCTTTTAAAAACTTATAAATTTGAATGAAGGGAAGGATAAAATTATAAAAATGACAGTACTAAGAGTTTTGTTATATTGATTATAAAATGCTCTAATAAAATTCATTATTTAAGTTGGGACATCTGCTTAATAGACTTTAGTTCTTCGGATTCAAGGTTTGGTCTTTTGCTTTATCAAATGTAGCCTAAGGCCMGATTTGATAATGCAATAAAAGTTTATTAGATTAARACCATTTGATAAGTSAATCAATAAAGAGGTTACTAAATCAAGACTATCTTATAACATAATTTGGAATGTTTTAATATTTTAAGAGCTTCTTAAATCCTCTTATATATTGTAAGTGATAAAGATTCTAACTTAACACTTAGCACTTAATACTTAATACTAAGTTCATATATTGAATTTRATAAACTTTTATCCACTAAACAAAATTTAAGATATTCAGTTCGATTCTTTCCTCTATTTTTTCTTCTCAACTATTGATCAATATAAATAATTAGAATATAAATTTAAAAGATAAAAAAGGATAAAAGTGTAAATTTGATAATATTCGAAGTTTTCCTAAATTGATCATCAAATGTTCTGACAAGATTCAATTCAAATTCAGACATCATTGTTTAGACTTCACTTTTATCACTATTCATAGTCAAATATTACAGATTAGATTTCCATGTTTTAGTCGTTATGACTTCAAATTTGATTTTCTTAGACGGAGCTTGAATCAAGACCTTGTCATTTAGAATTTATAAAATAATTTATCAAACCATTTTAATCTAATAAATTTCTAATTTGTTAGATGGGGCCCAATTGGATTAAGCAATAAGAGTAATGAGAATATTTGACTTTGACAAAAATCTAATTAGTAGTAATATTAATGATTGAGATTTGTTTTGGTACACTTTTCTACTATATTCAAGTATCTAAACAAGACGTGTATATATTCATAACTCCCTACATCTCTTGCCCTTATTGTGGTAGGAAAATGTGAAGATCTGGAGCCAATATTAATGGCTAATCTTTTTCAAGAAATTGGATAACCATTCATAAGAATATTACGTGCATCTTATTAAATGTCATTTAAATGAGTATTCTAAACTCTTTTTTTTTTTTTTCATTTCAATGAGTATATATTAATAAATCATAAATCCAAAATCTTAAACTCTCAATACTAGAACCTAAAACCTTAAATTCTAAACCCCAAACCCTAAAACCCTAAAAAGAAAAAGAAAAAAAGAAAAAGCGAATAAAGAGAAAATTAATGAATAAAAAAATTAATATTCATTCAAATAAACAATATGATAAATAAAAACTTATTTAAATGATATTTAATGATAACCATTTAATACTCCTATAAATGATTATCCAATCCATTAAAAAAAAATTATSGTTTAGTGTYATTATTAATTAGATTCTTTTTAAAGTCAAATATTTTTATTATTTATTAATGCTTAACTACAGCCTAACATTTATCATATCAACTTTAAATGGTGAAAGTAAGATATGCCAGTGTCATAACACCCCCAATTCGTATATCAATCCACGTCCTTAAGGCCATTCGTTAGCCGATCGCTAAAATATCTATCCCCATATCGTATGCTCAATCAAAAAGGATAAAGAAATGCAGGAAAAAATGGCAGACAAATTACATCCTAGCGCCTCTGTTTTGAAGTCTGGTTTAGTCCTCAACGAACTATCTTCTGATAAACAAGAACGTCGACGCGCAGACCTGCAAGAGAGCAGCATACAACAAAAATTAGCCCAATTTTCTTCCCAAAATTAAGGTGGCAGGCTTTTTTTTTCAATGTGTCCTCTTGCGCTTACGATTATTGTTTTGATTACCACTCGATGCACCAATTTTAGAATTCCCTGGATTTGGAAGAGCAAGAGGAGGCATTCCCCTAAGGGTGGGAGGGTGTGCAGGGTCAAACGATATGGTGGAGGCAATGATGGTTACAATCGTAAGAAATTTACGAGGAATGGATCAATCGTGAAGGGAAAAGAAAAAAGAAATGAAGGAAAAAAACTTATTGAAGACTTAAAAAAACTAACATGCATATTTTCAAGGGAGGAATCAAAGCCAGGAAGGAAATCTAGAGTAATTGTAAAAAGACTGTAATATCTAATGTGTAATACCGAGAAAATAAACATGACTGGCATGCGGAAGGCTGTCGAAAGGCCAGAAACTCCAAAAGGATCTAAGAGCAACATAAAATATATACATACAAAGTACCATCTCCAAAGAAAAATATCAAATCGAAGAAAGACCATGATGTGAGAAACAAATATGACTCAAAATTATTGTTCGAAAGTTTTCTTGTCCAACTAGGTTATGTACAAGTTGCAGATTCTTTTTCCAGACTATAAGGTCTCTCCATCATAGGCTTAATCGAGACAATCTTCAGCAGTGGTGCTATCTGCCCCATCATCCGAGGAAACATCGCTGTTGGCATTAAATGTCATAATAAGCTGTAGCAGGTCACGTCCCACATCTGAATTTTCTCCGCCAGGCTCAGGACTTGTCCGCCTCTGCAGGGAAATCAACTGCAACATCAGGTCTTCAGGAGAAGCCAGGCGGTACATCCAGCGCCGTGTCTTGGGTCTCCGCTGGAAACAGAAATTGCAAATCAATCAGCTAAATGAAGACATCATCATCCTTGGCAAGTGCCAAGAGTACTATCATCGTCCAAAAATTCWCTTCATCATTGTTGGTCATCGAAGCCRTCATACTCATCACTGGAATTGCCATCATTATCAAAATAATCCTCTTCCTCAACAATATCATCAAATGAATCATCACAGTCATCAATAGCACTGTCATAAAACTCCTCATCTATGCCATCTTCATCCTCATCATATAATGAATCACAACTACCATCCTCCCCATTCTCATCTGTATCATCATAAAGATCTTCATCTTCATCTTCCCCTTCCTCTTCCTCATCATCATCACTAAATTCCTCACTCTCACTATTACCACCGCCTCCATCATAATGTAAATACTCATCATCGGAGTCATCATCAACATCAAAACCACCACCCATGGGAAAGAAACATATTCGACCAGGAATCAGTACCTTATCCAAAGAAGTATCAGTGTAGAAATTAGAAGACCCTCCGCCGTTACAAGATATCGYATCTAATATAGTTCACATAAAGGCACGTCTGTCTCAACTACTTTTTAGATAAGGAAGCAGGACGCTAAAGGTGAGCAATCATAGCTTTAATTTGAAAGCTTAATGTGTCACATTTCCATGGTAAAAGATCACTAACTTCCTCATCATCTAGAATGGGCATTAATCTTTGACTATAATAAGTGGAGAAAATCATGAAAACCAGAAGGAMATTTAAATAGAAAACAAATACAGTAAAAGACAGGTTGATAGCTGGTCATTTTGCAGACACRAGTTAGTAAAAATTGTCCATCATCCATCCAACTAAAATACTGATCAGCTGTRAAGATAGTTTAAGGTCTTATCAAGCACAAATAACACTACCCCTCAACACTGTTTCACCAAAATGATCACTAAGATTTTCTCACTTAGAATGTGGTGAGGAAATACATCGCAAACAAAACTTTTCAGAAGATGCAGGATAGAAGAAGGGGAACCCCACCCCACCAACCCAAAAAAAAAAAAAAAAAAAAAAAAGAAGAAGAAGTCTCTTCAAGATTTTCTCACTTAGAATGTGCTTATGTAATACATCTCGAACAAAATTGTTCAGAAGGATGGAAGGATAATAAAACAGAGAAGTCATTAAAAGCTCATTATCTACCTAGGACCATAGAAGACCAATAAGYTCGCAAAGACAATAGTTTGGAACACATGGTAAAATATACAATAACATTGCTCAATCTCCTTCAGTAAAGTTCCTCAAATCAAATAGGAGTCTGAAACAAAATATTTTCAGGGTTAATCAACTAAATTTTTGGTGTTCCCACCTAGTTTCTTGAATTAACTGTTCAAAATTTTAGAAATGCACAAATTAAAAAAAGGGAGATAAGTTATATTGTTCAATACCCACAATCAAGAGTAAAACATTCACATCCAATACATAGGTCAAAAACTGCAACCCCAAGACAAAAACAAAGTTGCTGCATGGTGATATGAGATGTCAAAAGTTCAACACACACCGACAATCTTTTGCTTGCATTAAAATGAAAAAAAAAGCATACCTATATCCTTCCTAGATCCTGTAGAAATTCAATCCTTGTCATCTAGGTTGGCCTTCATGCAATAAGTATGATGCATATTCTCATAGAACAAATAATATAGATTTAAACACCATAAGAACATCTAAACCATGTCGTCCAGTAATCGGTTTTCAATACCATTACCATCACTCAATACTCAAATCTCCCAACTAGTTTTGTGACATAATGCATATATCAGCCAAAACATGAGGACACCACCAAAAAGAGAACCAGATTTTGTATGCTTAAAATAAATATAGTATGATATACCTTTTCAATATTGGTTGGAAGTGTAGCCCTATCAATTGCTTTTGGGGTCCATATCTTTATGTCATTCTCAATTCCACTGCTGGCAAGCACAGTGTTATAAGGATGAGGCTCAATACAATTCACCACATCCTTATCAGCTTCCATAACACGAAGAAGTTCCCCACCCTTCTTTTTCCAAATAAATATCCGTCCACAATCTGATCCACTCACCACATACTCACACTTGGGCCCAAAAAAATTCACGCCTTTAACAGTCTCACAGTTCCTGTGCCCCTTGTAGACTTGAGGACCATCTTTTAGATCAGAATTTATATTATCAGGGCCTATTTCAATTGCATCACTRCAACTGGATGCAGGAGAAGTTGGAATTGGATGAGGTCCCAATCCCATATCCTTTGAGAAAAGATAGATGAATTCATCATTGTATGAAACAAGAAGTTCACTCTGGTCTGAAAATGCCAGCCCCGTTATTCCAACAGCATCATCACCAAGTAAATGTGGGGGACAAAAGAAGTCAACAGGCTGACCAAAATCAGTTGAACCATCCCATTTATATTTGCGGATGTCATAAAGTCGAGCAAACTCATCTGCTCCAGCAACGGAAAATAGATTTGGATTTCTCGGATCTATTGCAATTGCATTTAGATGAATGACTGTCATGAAACTTCTTTCCCTGACAGGTTGACAAGTAAAAAGTTCTGTGGCAACTCCAGTCCTCAGATCAACCTGTCAAATGGATCAGTGTCACTCGCTAGACTAGAAAGCTCAGACAAAGCAAGAAGGAAGGATAAGAAAAGGACAATGTAGCCCAGCTRAGAGAGATTTTGAAAAACAGACAYATAAATCGTATGGCACACTGACTTATATATTGGAATTTGAAATGCAGCAAATGAACAGAGAACAGCTGAGAGCTTTTAGCCTAAGAACCCTATATTGCAACTATATAGAATGTGGGAAGTGGAATCCCCTTAGTTGTGGAGGGTTAATTCAAGTGCAGCAAAGTTTGCTGTATGAGCTCCCTTTTACAGACACATACACACAAGCAGAGGAATAGTAAATTGTAACTTACATGTTGAACTAATCCATCTTCACCACAGGTATAAAATATATGAGGACTTCCAGGTTCAATGGCTAACTTATGAGCGCGTCCATGATGTTTTGTTAGCAATCTTGACTCCACATCACCACGTTCTAGAATTTGAGCAAGTCTTACCTGAAATCGACAAATATGCTTCATCAGGAGAAACTAAAATGACTTAGTCAAAATCAAAAAATGGTATAACATCCCCCCATTCATTGAAATTCCGCAAGAATTTTACAGGGCACAGGATTTCATTACCACATGAATAAATTTGAAAGAGAAGAAAATGAAGAAGATAAAGAACAAACCTAGAAGGACCATCACACCAAGGTCCCCAAAGTGGTTGCATTTAGCGAACTTGAATTAATTTTACTGGCTTCTTGAATTGTACTAAGCACAAAAATAAAAGAAGTAATATACCTGCCCATCAGCAGCACAAGTAACAATGCTTCGGTCATCTGTGTATGGCATCATTTTTGCTTGGAAGACATTATTGTGATGCCCTGAATGGAATGAGAGCTTAACATTTCCACTTTCCCAGTCCCACAATATAACTTGCCTGTCATCAGATCCTGAAATGAGAATGTCACCATCTGGACTGAAGCTAACAGTGTTCACGCAACCTCTATGTTTTTCAAGCTTCCGCAAGATATCAAGACGTAACACAAGATTCTGAAGAGAAGAGAACATTAAATGAGTAATGACAGAGTCAATTCAGAAATTGGACATCTGAAGCATCTAATAACATTACAGTTTTGAGACACTCCTTGATGATTGAAGAAACAAAACAACTACAACTGAGTGGAATAAGCTTATGTGGAAAACAATATCTACTTGCCTTTTACAATATCTTGAAAGCAACAAATCGCAGTAGCTAAATCTGAATAAAAGTCTAACTTCAGCACTTATACAAAATTACACCCTATAATTTTCCATCTTTTATATTATGACCTAAGAACATGCACAATCAACTACAGCTACCAAATTGAAACTGCTTCTTAAGCAGCACTTAGAATGCCAACATGAGGGATGCACGCAAAATAAAATGTAAGCATTTTCTCTTCAATAAACTTGAGAAAAAGCAGAAAAACATTCTCACTCCAGCAATGTCTACTAGAAAACAGTTAACAGTCCTTTCCCCTTCCTCTCTAGCTATAAAATCAGCAGCACATTTTCAGCACTAGACAAGTTGAACAGGACATATAAATTAAGAGGATATTCTAGGGGCAAAGCTACATCGGCGAGACTCTGAGATTGTTAAGGCTGTACTTGGACTAGCTCTTCTTTGCAGCATGTGGAAGATGAGAAGTTTTGTAATTTGAAATTCAAATTGTATTGATAGAATGTTGATGAAAGAAGAGTTTGTTTCGCTGTAGAAATCACTTGCATTACAAGTTATACAAACATAACTTCAGAAGACTTTTGATAAAAAAATGGATTGAACTTCATTTCATGTTTACCATCTATGCGCAATGAATCGAACTGAAGTGAATCTGTGGAACAATAGTTGATTATTCTKGTTTATCACTGCCAAGCATGTACAATCAGCACATGATTAAATCTCGCTTTCTTCTCCTTTTACCATTTTTGCTCCAAATCCGTGTCCCTTACCTTCTCCTCGCACCAACTTCTCCCTCTGCAGTTTTCCACACATACATACAGTCTTCACATGTTTGCCTCACCCCACCCGAACCCGGAACTAATCTGGGAAGCCTACCAGAAAAGAGGTAAAAAGGACCAACATTTCTCAAACAAAGAAAAAAGGAATCATACATGCCAACTCCACTCAAAGCTTGCTACTATTAGAACCACGAAATCAGAATTATCTGATTCGTATCATTGTCGAACACAATCCACAGCTTCATACCTATTGTCAAATCTGCTTTCGACTCTCCACCGTGTTTAGACCCTTTGCTGCAAATGCCCTGATACCTCTTTTTGCTCCTCGCAAGCTTCCAATGCATTCCAACCTCAATATGTCTACCAATTGGCGCTCAAACCAAATCCATGACTGGGACCTCCACCGCATTTCGGGTGTACGGCGGCAGTGTACTGCCATTGTCCTCTATCACCCATCAGAAAATGCTTGCAAAGAAGATTTTTTTTTTAATGTTTGAGCAGAGAAGGAATCAAAACTGTTTAAGCTTTTTTTTTTTTCCCCTGGAAATATTTCCTGTATGTGGAATAGATTTCTTCATTAGGGATGTAAAATGAATGACTTCTTCGTTAAAGAAGAGATGTGTTTTTTGTCATGGAGTTAAAACAAGTGACTTCTCCAACTTGGAATAGTTCTTTGCTTTAATGTGGAGGTAGACCAAACAGGGCCTAAATCTTAAATAGGTTACCTAACTTATTAGCAAGAGCATGAAATGCTGAAACACTTTCCAACTGTAAGTCCTATTTAAACAAGTTCAGCTACTTACTGCAGTATTAAAACAAGGAAGAAATTTAACCAAAAAAATGCAATATGTACAGCCATCAGCTACGCCTACCAGCAACTAAAACCTAGTTACCAAACTTCAACATAAAAACTGAATTCTCAGTTGAATTTCAAGATGAACATTCACATGTATGCAAGGATATTTCTATGACCAAAAGATTCAAAATTTGAAGATAATGAACCTAATTTGGATTGGATGATGGCACTTTTGTATTGATTATCCAAAACAGCAAATGAAAGCAATGTGATTCTAATCAAAATTAAGTGTCTCTATGCTCTATCATTGTCACTCMGAACAAGAACTGATTCTCTAAAGAAGTGCTATTCCATTATGCAATTGAAGATGCAATAGTCTTTGCAATGTTCAATAAGGACTGTAAGAGAAACAGATTAAAGATGATCCAAAAACCAGGCCTGCCAAAATGCAGGATTTTTGTCGGTTCGCAGAATTGTGGAAGTAGTTAAAAGAATGAAAAYGTGCACAGAAAAGATAACAGTCATAAAGCACTCAAATTCAGACCAAGCAATAAGGAAATGAACTCAGGTACGTGGGGAAACCATCAGCGAATCTGGGTACCACATCAAATATACATCATGACGGCATAAACTATGAAAATACATCAGCGGCAAAACATTGAAGAATGACCAATTTATATATATGGAAACAAAAAAGTAAGGCTGTGGAAACAAGCTCAGACAATTAGATACTCAAGGGCTCAAAATGCTACATAAATCAATCTAACGCAAATTGATGACGATTAAGATTAAGAATTCATATTGATGTACATGACCTGTGCGTAAACAAATACATCTGCACTCATACATGACAAGAGGCTATCTCATAAAATTACGGAGTCGAAACCAGTAACGCAAGAATTGGTCAACAAMTAAAAATTTCTCAAAGCCGATTATGTATTTATTTAAAAAGAAATAAATTCAGAATTAGGTTAAGGCAATTGAAGAAAAGGATAAAGGGATTAAAACCTCAGAGGCGCCAAGACGATGAGCAAAGTTTCTGTTGGAGAGGTCGCCGACCTCTCGTCTAAAAACGTCGACCACCGGCGACTCGAAATTCGTTCGTGCTCTCTTCGTCATCAAAGCGAAGACTACCGACAACAATGAAACTCTAGAAGGAAAAAGTATAGATTGTGTTGTAGAAAGAACTACGATAGGTATACTACTGCACTTGTCAATTCAACCCGACTCATAGTGTTGGGAAACGCGAGCTCGGATCGGCAAAATATACATATATATAAATAAAAAATTGAATCGAGGGTAATTGGGCCTCGACTCGAGGATCTCGCCCGGTATGCTATGCATGCCATTGAGGACTCTATCTTGGTTTTACTGTTTGGTTAAGGTGGTATAGTCCTAATGAAAAACTCCAAAATTGATCCAAATATATATATATATATGTGAAAAACTCCAAAAGCCCACATTTCATTAATTTTTGGAATGGAAGATTTTGGAGAGGTATATAGTGGAGAGCAGGAGACAAGGGTGTAGAGTATCAGAGAGCTGGAGGTTAGATTCAAGCCGCCCGATTTCTAATATTTGTTACTTTTAAAGTTAGTGGATTCATATGGGTCATAGTTGATTAGCTAATTTTCCTACCCATTAATTAGTTAAAAGGTTGGGCATAATACTCAAGAAAATAATTTCTTATGTGGAGTCTCTAGATGGCTAATTCTTACGAGATCAATTGATCCAATAAATCCGTCAAAACAATCATCGAGAGTAAACTAGTTAGCTAATTTAGTTGATTCTATGGAAAAGAAATTAGTCGTCCTGTCCAAATTGGGTAAGGCTACCATCGATGGAATGGCTAAGGGAGTAATAATGGAAGGTGAGAACCACTCTTCTTTTATAATCATGTTTGATCGAGTCTTACGAGAGGGAATTCTTTACATTTTTTCATTATCTTTGAGGATCATCATTCTAGGCTTTCGAATCCTTTAGAACACTTATTTGCTATRTTTTACTACTACACCAATTAGATCATAACACAACTTTATATATTTTACCTCCTAAGATAGAAAAGAATGATTAAAAAGGTTAATTACATATAAACATCGTGTTCTGATTAATATTAGAAGTTACATAATAGGAATGATGGCGTACTAAAAGATCTTTAACCTCATTTTAAAACAAAAAACGAAAACTCATAGGGTAAATTATAGCAATTCTCATCATAACTGATAGGGTTAATTGTGGAAGTTTCTTGAAGAAC
Organism: Rhazya stricta; assembly: GCA_001752375.1. Lineage (NCBI taxonomy): Eukaryota > Viridiplantae > Streptophyta > Magnoliopsida > Gentianales > Apocynaceae > Rhazya > Rhazya stricta. The sequence goes on from MEJB01000015.1 coordinate 4,290,267, forward strand.
ATGAATATAAACAAGAAGAAGAACGCATCCATAACCCAAACATCAAAACCAGCATTATATACTCTTATTCTCGATCAAGAAATTTGTTTTTACCATTTTTAATACTTTTTATCATTATTTCTAGTCTTTTTACCTAAATTAGCCTTGCCTTTTGTAAAATTCAGTCTTAGTTGGTATTTTGGTGCTTAGGTTGTCAATCAATACCATATTATTTATTGAAATTCTCATTTTTTTTCTTTTTAAATACTCAATTTACACTCTAGTTTGAGACCTTTTGAAGTATTTCAATAACCTATCTTCAATATATATATATATATATATATATATAAAGACTTACAAATTCGATGTGGCTAACTCTTCTTACCAAACTAGAGTGTGTTGGTTTCGTATAACTAGTCAGTTGATGCCATTTTATAGCTTGTTGGGTTAGTTTAGCTAGTCAAACCACGTCATCTTAGTTGATCAATCGACAACGCATATTTGAGTCAATAATATCTAATGTATTAATTCAATTCTCAAATTAAAAATTTCTATAAAAGAAATTTAGGAATTTCTACCAAGATATAGAACTGCAATATTTTCATGTAAATGTCTTCTTGATGTTTCTTCAAATGGGAATAAAAGGTACAAACCTGAAAACTGTGTTTTTGTTTTCCATAAAAATAATAACTTGCTCCTGAAATTGTAAAATTGAAAATGAAAATTTTACAAATGATTTATTTAAAAGCATTATTTTGTAGTATTGATTATGTATTTGTAAGTTAGGGTTAAATTGATTACTTAACAAAATATATGATTTAATATTTATTGATTTCTAGATAAATTGCAAAAGATAGCATATGTTGAAATTAATTTACTTTATTTCTGTTTCTTGTGAGACTATAAAGAATGTATAATTTTTTATTTCATTATAATTGAATACTCTCCCCTTTCTTTAAGGTGTGTCATATTAAACTTTTTTTTTTTTTTTGGTCAATTGAAAGTGCGTCATGTTTCACTTATCAAATAATAATTGTCTGATTTATTTGTCTTTATCTTTATTGAATTTTCAAAGCATTACAATTCGACTTACAAAAGTAAAGTTTATTCTTCCCCATCTCATCATATTCTTTTTCAAGATAAAAGATAGAAATATCATTTTAATAATAATTTTAAACTAATTTATTATTTTAACCTAAGATGCTACGTACATTATTATATTAGTCATCTTTTAACCCAAAAGCTAGAATATTCTCATTAGTTTCTTGCTCATCCTGTTATCTTCCAAACATCACATCTTGTCAAGGGGAAGGTTGGGTGCCCATGAGAGAAAATATTTAGAGTTTAAGGAAGAAAGAAACGAAAAAATTATTTAAAATTCTTTATCATAGTTTTTTAAAAGAAAACTTCTTTTAAAAGATGAGACGCCTATTTGATTTATAGATTATTGCATTTTTAAAGAACTGTCTTAGTAAGAAAAGTCTAATGCAAATGCAATTCTTTGATATATTTTTTTATTATTTTATTTGTTTCTCTAAAACTTTATCGGTGAGTGTTGAAGAGCATGTTCCCCTAAGTTTAAAAGTGAGTAATTTTAACTTTTTTCATTATGACTTATGATGGAGAAATTTAAAATCATCAACTTTTAAATTTAGGAGAATAAGTCCAAAATCTTAGTTTAGAACGTCCCCTTGATCTGGCATAATTTATTTTCTATCCCTTTTATTTTATTTCTTTGTACATAAAGCTTTTTGAATTTCTTGATTAATTAATATTTTTGGTCATTTTTACTTTTATTTTTCTCCATGCATAATAGGAAATAGGATAATTTTTATCCCTCCTGAGTTGCATCATTGAACAATATGTCATGTATTTTAGATCCCTGAAAATGTTATAAATAATATGTACTTCTATATAGCATCTCAAGACAACTCATATAAAATTCAAATATACATGCATAGGTATATGGATATAAATAAAGATAATAAAACTACTCAAGAAATAATATAATTACCTCTTTGTCAATCAAGATTAGCTTCAAAATAAGAAGATTTCCAATCCATTATTAGGTTCGATGGAACTTTTATGAACTACTTTTACTTTGATAGACCATAAACTCTTAGATGCACACAATTCCTTTTTAGGCTTTGATTCAATGATGATGATGGGGTTTCTTGGTTGAAGCTTTCTGCAAAATTTCTGAATGACCGTGTATTTATAATTTAGRTAAAATATGAGTTCATGCACTTGGAAAAAGCATTCATTAAAACCCTGTTTAGTGTTTTTATACATTTTTAAAATTTTATGAGTTGATTGATTTATATTTTTAATTGTCAACTAAGTATTAACATTTGTACCATAAACCTCTTTGTTCTCTGTTGATTGGTTTATATTCTTAATTGTCAACTATTAACCTTTGTACCCTTAGTTATAAACCTCTTCATTTTTTGAGCTTCATTATGCTCATTTATAGAGTTCTAGTTAGTGCATTTAAAAAAATGTATAAAAAACTATTTAAAGAAGTGTTTGACTTGTACTTGAACACATGCCCCCAAATTAGTGTGATGGCGTACAGCATATTTAATTTGTGAAGCTGTTTTCAGCTTTGAAGATGATCTTTTGGAAGATCATATTGGTTAGAAGACGGTTTTAGAAAATACGTATTTCCTTAACAAATTAAGATTTTATTATTATTATTAAGTAGTTGAGTTTTATTAGGATTTATGAGTTTTCTAATCCTATTTATATGGGTAGGAATCGGAACCACAAGTGTTGGGAGTTATTTAGTATTTCATTCTATTACAGACATTGTGTTTTTGCTCGATGATGATGTGCTAAACACCTTATTCCAGTTAAAGTACTAAGGAAGCATTGATTTAAGAATAATTGTAAGATCTAAATGTTTTTCATCTTAATTATTTGTAAGTATTTATTTACTGTCTGTTTTTCGGGAAGTTCAGGTATTTAGTTTAATCTATAATTTGAGCTCATTAGTTGATTATGCTTTACTTTGCAGCCAATTAAACTGACAAATCTATAATTATTTTTTGTTAGGTTTAATTAAGTTGTAACTTGATAGGGTTATGCAATTCTTATCATGTGAGTAGAAAATCTAACCCAAAACAAACAAGTTCTRAGGTTGTTGGTTACAAATTGGGTCTTTCTAGAACTTAATACTATTGGAACACAAAAATCCTAAAGTTTTATGAGGATTGTCTTTTAAATTAGAGAAGATTGATTGTTAGCGGATTCCTGAACAACTATAACCARTTTATTTACGATAATTAAGTTATCTTGTATCTATGRTTGAGTACATAGAAGCAGTGTGGAATTATTGACTTTATCARATCCTTATCATCTGTTGTTTCCAACTCTATTTGCTATCTATTCATTTTCTTGTGATTTGTTTRCTTTAAAATAATTGGCAGTTTAGTAACCTCTTCAAAACCCCTATTGTTCRTGTTTTACCTTAGAGAAATTGACTCGCCRCTTTAATAAGGAGACGACATTACTCTCTRCTATATGATTTTATTCAATTGTGGTAGTTAATTATTTTTTRCAGTTTAACGACGCAYCGATTTCTCAATCTTCYTTCTTTATTTAACATTTCARCTTCAAAGTGAAAAAAAACTTGTCAACGTACAGTTATATGTTAACTRCTACGCTCTGCTTTTTCGCTATGCAAGAAGCCATCTTTATTTTTCTGCGGCATTTTCAAGAACTAGTCAACTAAATGTTACAGAAAGCTGCACCTSAAAGTTAGGAGSAGAGCAGGTAAATGGAAGAGAGTAGCAAGAAGCAGAGCAGGTGAGAGTAGTTGCACAATTAGATTATCAAAACGATATCGTTTCAATAAGTTCTTGATTTGTTTGATTTTAAGTGTTGAATTGAGAAACGTGACTAATATCTTAAAGTGCTAGGCAAATGTATGGCTTATAACAAGCTTATATGACGATCACCTTGGATTATATGGTTGAATTCAAAGACCTATTTCTTAATTCAATATATAAAATGATGGATGGACAATAAGATTTATWAAAATATTAGAGCTTAATTAATATTTTGCTTTTAACTAAGTTAATAAAGGAAATACTTAACTTATAAAAAAATTACAAGTTATATGTCATAATTTTACAAACTCAATATTTGACTAGTCTAGTAATCTTTTAATGATGTTTTATATTTATAAAATTTAAATATATTTTGATGACATTTCATATTTTAAAATTTTAAATTAAATTTAAATTTAAATTAAATAAGGTCATTATTGGCATTTTTTKKWAAAGGKWAARGG
>MEJB01000015.1:4294544-4354258 GCA_001752375.1 Rhazya stricta
AWTKKYCMAAAAAAWTCTCGCAAATTTAAATTTAAACATATATACAAATATTTTAAACTAAATTGAAATACCTATGAAKTCAACTTGGTTCGATTTTGTATRAAACCTAATGGTACTCGAATAATACAACTCTCATTTGACCATTTCTAAGTTTTAGAAACTTGTTGATTGTAAGACTCATCTATCCCAACGTCCAACGGTACAATGCTCTCCCCTACTGACACCTCCCCAATGCTTACTGACAACTCAACTTCGCTAGAGGAGGTAAATCAGCTCAATCTGAAAATGACCCCCTTTTGTCGAACACTAAACCTTCATTTTTGGCAACAATCTTACCAAAAGCCGAGCTAAAAGTTTTGCTAGAATTCTCTAGTAAACACATATAACACCACCTCTATCATGGATGAAGATGAGCTAGACGACATGTTCCATTAGAACTCCTAAAGGGCTTCCAATATGTTGAACCAGAATCCAGCCAGTGGCCCACAGTTGAGATATTACTTGAGAACTATAAATCAACTACTTTAAGTTTAGGAGATCAAGCCCAACTTGATATAATGGAAAAAAAATTATACTTTTATTATTAATACCAAACTATTATTTATTTTAATAGCACTTTATGGCACATCATTAACACTTACTACTCTTTGTGTGCAAATAAATTTGGAAACACTTGGCTTCTAGTAGTTTTCCTACCATACTTACATAATTCTGGTGCTTTTGAAGCATAACGTAATGCGAAAAGGGTAGTGTCTTCCTATCTAGTCAAGATATAAGACAATGCTTATGTAGAGCTAATTGCCATTCTCAATTGATATACTGTTCTTGTGGTTATCCTATTAGATTGTACAAGCTTTTTATAGGTTTTAACTTAATCAGCAGCCCAGGTTGAAAGGAAATAATAAAATGAAGAATTAGCTCTCTATATAATGCGAACTTTCTTTTYGTATCTAGAGAGTTCGGAGTTCAAATTTTAGCGCACAAACTCCCTTCTTGATAGTTTGGGCCTGCATTTTCTGGCAATGACTTTAAGGTTGTTATTTGAGATGTTTATTTTGCATTATATAATGTTAGAGGTGTGTTTTTTAAAAGAAAATGTTTAGAAGTGTTTTTTGTCTAGTTATTCTCCTAAATTGCTCCTAGCCTCATAATGGGTTAGAATCAGCATTAGAACTGGGATTGAATACATTGTAAATATTAGTTTAACTATATAGAATTACATGGACTTTTATACTTTTGAGAAGTTTAGGCAATATTCTTGTGAACCAGATTAGGTCTGAGATGCTAAATTTGCACTAGGAAAATATAGAGAGCTATGGTTTTCTCTTTTTTATTGGATGATAGCACTACTTTGATTGGTTCTTTTTAAACTTTTTTTAGGATAAACAAGGTAAGTTGATCATGAATTTAATGATTTTCTAGTTTTTTCTCTTAAATTTTAAATCACGTGATTTCTGTCCTTAGACTTCTAAAATTTATCAAACGTTGCCCTTCCATTCAAAACATCCATTCAAACCCTAACTTAGACCTATTTTTAAGGTATTTTGGTAATCTCAATTTATATTATCTTAACAATAAATTTTTAATTTACTTTTCATTTGTCCTCTTTCTACTCTTTCCTTCTCCTCCAAACCCCCTGCCATCACTGCCGCCGCTACCATCACTTCTGACATCATCTCATGTAACCGTATCTCGTGTTCACCTTCTTCCCCTCTTCCTCCAGAAACATCAGCAGAAGCTAAAACGGCTGGGATTGGGTCAAGGTACATGGCTATTCTCAAGAACTGACCGTGTTTTTATACCTCTAGCTTAAGGCATTTTAGTGGCTTCAACCCAAATTGAATCTAAATTCTTGCTTCTTTCCGATTGTTTTTCTATCCTTTTAATTCTCTTCTTTTTAATCAATTTATACAATAAAATCCCAAACCCAATAGACAAAATCAATCCAACAATTCTTGTTATAAATCCTATCTCCTACCATTAAACAAAATCAATCCAACAATTCTTGTTGTAAATCCTATCTCCCACCATTTCCATGTCCTCTCTTTCCCCTCAGTTGATGAAGGTGGAATTTGTACATATTTGACAAGGGAGAAATGACCTTCATCCCTTGTAATACACGAATTCGTCTCTGTCACATTGCTGAATTTAACCTCTCTGATGGTGCCAAATCTGACACATTTCTTTGCAACATTTGTATCTCTTGGCCATTAAACATTAGGAAAACGGACCAAAATTGGATCTTTCATGGGTTTAAGCTCTATTGCTCTGTTTTGCTTTCACTGATGTTTGTGGGAGATGATGGAGAACAATAATGGAGGAGAAGGGGAAGAGAGGAAGAAGGAGAAGAGGAGATGGGGTTACTTGAGATGATGGTAGAAGAGGCGGCAACAGCGGTGACTGTAGGAGGTTAGGAGGAGGAGAAGGAAAGAGAAGGAAAAGGAGAAAGGAAACAGAAGAAATGAAAGAAAAAGAGGAAAATAAATTAAAATTTTATTATTAAGATAAGTATAAATTGAAAGTACTAAAATATCCTTAAAAATTGGTCTTTGTTAAGACTTAAACGAAGATTTTGGCCAGAAGGGAAACTTTAATTTTAGCCGTCTGAGAGTAGAAACCACACAGTTTAAAGTTTAAAGGGCAAAATTCAAAAATACTAAAGTTTAAGGTCAATTGACATGGTTTACTCATTTTTATGTGGTTTAAAAGACGATTATATATGTTAAGATTGTTTACAATAGCTTGAACACATCGTGAAAAATCAAATACTAGAAGAGAATAAAATATCAAAGGTGGATGCAATGACTTTTAAACTTATATATTTGTTTGTGTGATGGAAGCTATATTTGGCACCTCTCTTTGGTTGTTTAACCTTGAATAAATGCTTTGGTTATGTGTAAAATGTCCAATTGATTCTTATTGCTTGTGACAAAACTTAGATTAATTGAGCTTCAAAATTAAAAGTTCTCAAATGGAAATATTAAAAAAATTTAATTATTTTTTATAGATCATAATACTGAAAATAGATATGAGGATGCATTTGATCATGCTTATAATAAAGTTGAAAGTGAAAGTTAGAATGATATTTAAATCAGAGCATGAGACATATAATGCATATAATGTCTATATCATTTCATATATATTTCTTTGTTCATAAATCTTGGCATAAAAATGAATGAAAATGAATTAACTANTATATATATATCATGTGAATGAATATCTAAGGTACTTGCACTCATGCAAAACGAAAAAGATAAATATTAGAATATTGATGTGGATGCATGAAATGAATGAAATTTAAAATCTTGAATAGATTGTAGGATGTAGTTGATTTTAATGATAGTCACAATCATCAGATGACTGATGATGCACAAAAAACATTTTATCTCATTTGAAAGGAAACTTAGACCAGCCACTAAACAAATCATTGGCTTCAGTTCTTCTAGTACATTTGTTTGCTATACCAATTAGAGCATCGTGTGTATATATCTTAACTCCCAAAATAGAGGGGAAGAGGTGTTCGAGGGGTTAGAAGATATATACATATCATGCTTTCATTGGTGTTAAATGGTGTGTAGCAGAAAAGTGTACTAGACGATCTCCAACCTAAATCAATGCTTCACTGAATGATTTTGGTGTTATCGCTAAGAAGGCATATAGGTACTTGGTGAAATAAAATAGTAGAGTAGAAATATTGGTTGCATGGAAGAAAATATTCAAAATCTTCAGCAATTTCATAGAGGAAGCTTGATTATATGTGGAGATGCATAATCTCTTATTAAATTATTTTTAAAAAGGAAATTAGAATATACAAAATTTTTCTATGGTAATTTTAAGGTAAATGATGAAGGTAGACTGCCTCATGTCTTTTAGAGGGAYGAACAATTCAAATTGCACTATGTTTTGAAGACGTGATGATTGTTTATGCAACATATCGAACAAATAAGTGGAACGCGATTTTTGCTCTATTTATTGGTATGAACAATCCTGGAAAAAAATATTTATTTTGGATGTTCTTTCATGCATGATGAGATTAAGGGACATTTGAATGGTTGTTTAGATCATTTCTAGATCTTATGGGTGGAGAAGTACCATTATCCATTTTCATTGATCAAATTCATTGAATAGAGTTGTGATAACAAATGTGTTGTCTAATATGTGTCATCGCTTATGTGAGTGGCATATTGAAAAAATAATTATTGTAAAAAAGATCTCTCATATTCTTCAACAACCAGATTCAGAAGATACTTTAATAAATTGTTTCGTGAAAATGTGAATCTAAAAATGATTTTCACTTTACTTGGCAAAACATGGTTAATAAATTTAATGTTGGAGAGAATGATCAATTGAAGAGATTGCATGGATTGAAGGACAGATGGTATCCTGCATTTAATTGTGACATATTTTGCTGTGATATTAAGTCTAGCCAAAGAAGTGAAAGTGCAATAGAGTTTTCAATGAAATTACTGGAAAAAGGGTCTAACGAAATTTGTTGAACAGTATGAGGCAAGAGCAAAGGGATTGCATGATATTGAGTCTTGTGATGATTATAAAACTTGCAAAGGGATTGCATGATATTGAGTCTTGTGATGATTATAGATGAAAAAGAGGTAAGCGTAAAAAATACAAATATAGAAATACTCGATAAATTAATAGCATAGTGCTGAAACACTGTGAAAATACAAGTATTAGAGTATATGATTGATTTTGAAATTGTTAGTTCATTGATTTCTTCTTTTATTATTTTCTTGTCTTAACTTTATTAAATGGGTGAGTATGTTCACCAATTTAATCATTGGATGGTCCCATCTCAAAATTCAACAATTAAGGGTGATCAATTATGAAGGTATGGAAGCAAAGAAGTAAACTATTGAAGTTTAGATTGGAAGATAGCTAGTGAATTGATTTAATGAAAATAGAATCATCTAATATATTTTGCAAGGAGCTCCATAATATGCTCTACTTTGCAACATGTGTTTGTGACCTTCTTTGACTAAGAATGAATTCACGTCTTCATTTATCATTTTGTAGAGAATGAATTTACTTCTTCATTTATCATTTTGTAGGGAGCTCTGTAATATGCTATACATTACCAATTAGCATTGCATAAGCACTATCTTATATCTGGACTTAATAGTTGGTTCAAGATAGGAAGATATGACCATTTTTCCGTTATAGTATACTTCCGAAACACCAAAACTATGCAAGGATTGAAGGAAATTTCCTAGGAGCCAAGTGCTTGAAATATTTTCAAGTTTATTTGCATGCAAAGAGTATAAGATCAATAGATTTTCATATGGCAAATCAAGATACTTTCTACAAGTAATTTGAACTAACTCTAACACTTTATCGAACACTAGGATTGCATCCAAAAGAGAAAGATCTTAACAACAAGAATTCATTTGTAACTTTGAAGTTTGAATCTTTCAAAATGTATGGACTAGCAGGAAAGCTTTAATATTTCAAGATTAAACCTTCTCATACAAAAGATAGACAAGGAGGACTGAATAAATCATGCAAAATAATGCTATAATGTGGTAATATATTTTAGTCTATAAATTAAAGTTAAAAAGCCTCTAACCTCTACTATGGTTGATTATGGCAGGAAAACTCCAACAAAATTTCTTGGATATTAAAGAATATTGAAGCGGGGAGAAGGAACAGGAAGAGCGACAAAATGAAATTTCTTAGGTGGATGTTTTGAAAAATATTTGAGATGAATGGCTTTGATAGAACATTAAGATATAATGATCCGGCCTTTTGATTTTTGATTAGACTTTTCATTATACGTGATATACATCTTATTACTCGGTTGAACTTAACTAGTGGATGGTTAACTAATTAAGCTAGATCCACCATAAAACTTCTTGAGATGAAAGGTGACTTTCCTCCAATAGTTAAAGTTGGAGCTATTACAAGAATATGATGAGATTTCTAAAATAGGATAAAGTCTTGTGGTTCCAATGAGCATGCACTCAATGATTCATGGAGAGGAAGAAAAATACAAGATATTTACACATGATAGTTGGCTGCCTCAAGCATGATATTGGCAACTGGTGTAGGCAACCTAATGAACTGAAAGAGATTGTAAGTAATTTATACACTGCTGTCCAATGCCCTTCAAGAGTTCTTGATGACTATCAGTTCCCATCACTTAATCACGAAGATTAGAGATACTTGAATTTACTTGTCTCTCCAGCATAAATTAAGGAGGCTACCTTCAATATGGGGACCTACAAAACATCGGGTTTGGATAACATGATCCTATTATTTTACTAGAAATATTAGAACATCGTGCGTGAACAGGTCTGTAACTTTGTAAAAAACATATTTAGATGAGAAGATCCCCTACAAACTCAATGAGACTCTTACATGTCTCATTAATCATGACCAATTTGAAGTAATCACTCACTTCTAGCAAATTGTGCTATGTAATGTGCTCAACAAGATAGTAACAAAGGTCATTGCTTAGGCTCAAAATTCTCATGAGCAAGCTGGTAGGTTGAAAACAGTGCAGTTTCATTCCGAGAAGATATACTTCAGATAATATTGTTATAGTAGAGGAATTGTTGCACCCCTATGCGCAACAAGCTGGGGAGGAAATGAGCTATGGCATTCAAAATTGATTTGGAGAAAGCTTAACAAAGTTAACTAGGAGTTCCTAGAGAAGGTGCTTTGCAAAGTCAATTTCAGAGAATCACTAATAAATCTCATCACGAGCTGCATAACCACCCACAAGTCTTATTATACTATGAAGTGGGAAAGGCTTTCCCCATTCTCACCCAGMTAGGGGATTCATCAAAGGGACCCACTTTTTCCATACCTCGTTGTCTTTTGCATAGAGGTATTGAGTCAGGTCATCAAATAAAAAATGAGATAGGCCAACTACAACCAATTTGGGCCTCCTAGAATGGTCTCAAACTATCTCACGCATTCTTCAGAGAAAATCTAATATATTTGGTGAGGCAGCTAAGCAGTGATGGAGGTGGCCAAGACCAGCCAGGAAAAAAGGTAAATTTAAGTCTAAAACTTTTATTCCCCTAATATGCCTATAAGTTTTTCTATAGGTTTAACCATAATTTGTGGAGTTAAGCTCATCGATGATCATGTCAGCAACTTAGGAGTGACCCTAATTCACAAAAGAGTCAACATTGCTACTTATTCATACTTGCAAGACAAAGTGGGAATAAGCTAAGCAATTAGAAATCTAAAACTATCTATAACAACTAAAGCCCTTCTCATCTAGTCATCCTCTCCCATATACCAAATTATGTATGTAGATAGTTAATATCCCTAATTCCATCATTAACAAATTGGAGAGACTAGACTAAGATTTCCTTTGGGGATTACCACCAACCGACGAAAATTGAATTCATCAATTAGCAAAAAAGAAATTTGAAATAAGGAAGCAAGTTGTTTGGGGATCAAAATTATCCAGAACATGAACCGGACTTTACTTGCAAAGTCGGCATAGATAATGTTGAAAGATCCTCATGAACTTTGGGCCTAAATTCTCCTAGATAAATATAGCAACCATTTAGTGTATGGAAGTCACAAGTTTAAGAACATGGAGAGCAATCATGTATGTTCTAGAACTGCTCAGATATGGATCTAGAGACAACAATAGGGTAAGAATCTACTTGTGTACCAATTGTTGGATTTGCATGGATCCTAGAGGACTACCTCCTCAAACCTCTACTAAAATTGGAAAAAGTTAGAAGGATATGCAAGTATTGGACTCCCAACCTTAGTTAGGATTTCCATCTTCTTAACATATAACTACTAGAGTCATACTTAGAGGAGATTGGCTTGGTTATCTCAGACTCCAATTTGGATGAGAATTGCCCCAGTGATAGGAGAAATCAACAAAAAATTGGTTTATCCTTGTTACGAGAGGCTAGTACTTAGAAGAAGACATAGTAGAAGCAGATATGGAAGTTTCAGACGTCGAATAGATATTCAATGCTATTATGAAAAATTAAGCTAGATGGTCTCAAGACAAATTAATTACTAAACAGAAGAGGTCCCATAACATTGGCATTACACCTTTTATGTGACTAAAAACTCAAATCTACTGTCCACATAGCCACAATTAATTACCATTGGGTAAAGTTGCAAATATCTTTAGGATGAATGAAATTCACAGTGAATTACATAACAATCTGAGGAAGAACGATCGTAGCATTCCCAAGGATCTTGGAGGATACTTTTTGCATTTTTATGTATTGGACCTGGAAGTGAAGGAACTCTTCTTTGTTTGAGCTAGAATTCCTTCTACCTCAATTATAGATGCGACATGATTGCGCATGTGACTAGTACTATCAATTCCTACACATGCTTGCTGAATTATAATTAGCTTTCTCTTTAATGAAAAGTCAACTAAAAGAGAGAAAAAACTCAAGCATCGTTTATTCAATAAATAGACCGCCGGTTTGGTTGTGGCCTAAATCAATGCCTCCGTCCACCTTATTTTTCATGCTCATGGCATAGTTGCTCTATCATTAGATTCCTAATTTATATGAGCATTTCACTATTTCCATCATTGGTGATTTTAGAGGTATCCTTCAATATTGAGGTGATACAAAATGCATTGTAATTTGCCACAAATATATCCCCTATCGTAACTTGGAGAAAGGATACATCCCTTGAAATACTTCTTGTAAGAAATTGCAATATGAATCCAGGAATTTTCTTTGAATTTCTCGATATGATTTTATGTCTTTGCATTGCTTATATACATAATAAAAAGAAAGAAAACAAAATGCCAACTTCTGCTAAGCTACCTGACTCGTCCACCTAAATTACATGAAAGAAGATTTATAAATATATATCACTATGGTCACCTAAGTAACTTTAGTAATCTTGTAATGCATGTTCATGACAAGTGATATTTGATAACAAAATACCTGTACAACTGAGATGAATTCGTTATACAAATGAATGGTTGTGAATTAGTCTTTCTTTGTGTCTCATAGAACACATCTAATCCACTGATCCACTGCTTCATCTTCTTCATTGTTAATTCATTTGAGACATATTCTTGTTCTGAAGAGTCCAGTAAGTCTGAAAAATGATTTTTCTGAGGAGTAAGAGTTTTAGCATCCTTCCCCCTAAAGTTGGTTGGGCCAGACAACTTCTAAACAGAAAAAAAAAAAAATGGAAGAAGCGAATGGAAGTGAGTTGAACTAACAAACTTAGTGAAAATGTCAGCAAGTTGGGAAGAAGAAGAAATAGGAAGGGGTTTGACAAGATTAGATTAAAACTTCTCACGGATACAATCTAACTTGATATACTTAGTCCGCTCATGAAAGATTGGATTTCAGAAATAAAGATGGCAGATTGATCATTGCAAAAAAGGGGAATAGGAAAAGAGAGAGTGAGTTTAAAATCAAATAGAAGATAGGAAAGGCACAGCCAAGCTTGTATTTGTAGTGAATCCACCTATTAAGTAGTCATATGATAGGAACTCCCAACTCTAGCAAATACAGCTCTTTGGATCATTTCTTTGCATGTACCTGCAGTAGCATTCAAGTAATGCCCTTTAATTTCATCGATTTCAGCCTGTGCTTTATAAATGGCTTCGGCACAAATTAAGAAATGATCTCTACAATGCATAAACGGTTGGGAGTTCACATTTTCATCATCCTTGGTAAAATCAAGTCTACCACGAAGACATTCATAAAATGCTTTACCGTAGTTTTTAGCGGATAATCCAATTTCAATTTAACAGTACATCCCAATAGRGGACAATCATATTTGTTCAATTTATCTCTCTTAACCTGGATGCCATGAGGCGGGCCTTGGAAGGTTTTAATATAACCCGGATGGATTTGCAAATCTTCCAGACATAGAGTGTGTAGGGCTTTGAACCCAAATACATTACCTACAATGGAAGTAAACATGTTAGTAATAGAACCTTCTTCAAAAAGGTCTAAGGGGTAAGCTACATAAGCAATATATTGATCTTCTTCTCTTGGAAAGGGCTCGATGTGGTAGCATCATCCTTTGTAATGATCAAGACTGATAAGTCCATCGGTCCACACAGTTGTCCATGTACCAGTAAAAGATTCAGTAGCTACCGCAGCCCCTGCTTCTTCTGGTGGAACTTCGGTTGAGGAGTTACTCGGAATGCTGCCAAGATATCAGTATCTTTGGTTTCGTATTCAGGAGTATAATAAGTCAATTTGTACTCTTTAACACCAGCTTTGAATCCAACACTTGCTTTAGTCTCTGTTTGTGGTGACATAAATCCCTCCCTACAACTCATGAATTAAGAATTCTCACAACAAGGTCTACTCAACACGAATTAGCTGTTAAAATGAACCCTTTCATAGGAATCTTTCACAAAATTCCCAACAAATAATAATATTATCAACTAATCTAAATATTTGATTGTTAGACCATGTGATTTGCCAAATACATCATTAATGTATAATTTTTCATATATATAGCGACCCAATTTTTCTTTTTTACCCAACTAATAAGAAATTCCAGAAATTCCCCTTGCTAGCGGTATATGTTGTATATGTAAATCCTATATGTGAAATCATTCAAATTGGGATTTCTTGCTCAAAGATGTATATCTTATATATAAGATGTAATAAGACATTCTACCAAATCTATTTCTAGAAATAGGGCGAATGTATAAGGCAATAACAAAAGGAAAGGGGAATAAAATGGATAAATAGTTGGGGAGCCAAACCAAATAGGCTTTTGGGGGATATTTTGGGGGATAGAGAGACTTGAACCCTCATGATTTTTTAAGTCGACGTATTTCATTGTTGCCAACATTGACATGTAGAACGGGACTCTATCTTTATTCTCATCCAATTAATCAGTTCTTGAAAAGATCTACAAAGTTTGGAGTGGATCATTTGATCAATGAATACTCGGTTCAATGTGGATTCGAATCACACCAATTCTTCCATTTTTTATAGAAAAAATACGGATTCATTCAAGTTCGCATAAATCATTTGATATAGTATTTTCAATGCGTAAGTATATACGTTTTACTTCATTCTTTCTAAATTTTTAGTGGAAAGATTTCTCTACCAAGACCAAGGTAGCCAACTCCATTTGTTAGAACAACTTCCGTGGAGTCTCTGCACCTATCCTTGTTTTCATTTTTTGAACCCTTGTTTGTGGAAAACGGGATTAATGCTCAGGATTGTCCTTTTTATTAATTTCAGGGTTTCTCTGAATTTGAAAGTTATCACTTAGTAGGTTTCCATACCAAGGCTCAATCCAATTAAGTCCGCACCGTCTATTGATTTCGCCATATCACCTTCCTTTTTTAGGATTTCATTGTGTTATGATGTCCTTCCCTTTTTCTYTCATTTCTATTGTAACCTTTGAATTCATTAGATATTGATTCCTATCTCGAAGAAGACTTTTTCTTCTTTGGTTTCTTACCTATCTTCTTTCGGAGACCCTATTTGGTCCAATCAAATATGATTTTATCATTTTTGGATCCGCAATTCAATATAGCTTGATATATATATATATCTGGCAACCTTCCCAGGCAATCTTCAATACTTAAACGATCGATTTTTTTGTTGTCTTAATTTCCGCTTTTACTATTTTATGAATGGAATGAAAGTGGAGGAATGTCTCATTAGTTCGAATTAATCGTTCCTAATGATATGGAATCAAATAATATAATAATATATAAAATATAGAAGTGTAATAAAAATAATTTCAAATGTCATTCAAATTCAAAAATGACGAATTTAAATAATTTAACTATCCTAAAAAAAAGAATTTCTTATCTAATATAATAATTTAACTATCTAATATAATAATATATCATATCAAATTTAATAACATATCATATCAAATTTAATAACATTCTAATTGTAAATTGTATTAGTGACTAGTGATAAAAAATTCAAATTATATATCGCTATATTAATCGCTATGTTCTATAATATTCAATATTTATTTGAAATTCTATATTCTATCCTTTTCTATTCATATCGATTCTGAATAGATAAGAAATAATAGTTAATACCTAAGATTCCAATATTTTATTATCAACATAATAGAACAAATATTAACTCCTCTTGTGAAATAATTCACCGAACAGGGGAGGGCCCTAGGATAGTCATAGTAAAGTCTTTTCCAATGCAATAAAATTATGTAGTGTTTATTTATCTTTGATAAAGGGGTATTTCCATGGATTTACCTTGGTATGATGCTCATACCATTGTATTGAATAATCCCAGCCGATTAATTTATGTTTATATAATGCATACAGCTCCTATTACTGTTGGGCCGGTTCGATGGCTCTGTATGAATTAGTAGTTTTTGATCCTTCTGACCCTGTTCTTGATCCCAATGTGGAGACAGGGTATGTTCGTTATACCCTTCATGAGTCATTTYGGAATGACCAATTYATGGGACGGTTGGAGTATCAACGGAGGGACTATAACGAATCCGAGTATTTGGAGTTACAAAGGTGTAGCTGGGGCACATATTGTGCTTTCTGGTTTATGCTTTTTGGCAAGTATCTGTCATTGGGTGTATTTGGATCTATAAATTTTTGTGATGAACATACAAGAAAACCGTCTTTGGATTTGCATAAAATCTTTGGAATTCATTTATTTCTTTCGAGTGTGGCTTGCTTTGGTTTTGTTGCATTTGATGTAACAGGCTTGTATGGTCCTTGAATTTGGATGTCCGATCCTTATGGACTAACAGGAAAAGTACAACCTATAAATCCAGCATGGGGTGTGGAAGGTTTTGATCCTTTTGTTCCGGGAGGAATAGCCTCTCATCATATTGCACCAAGGACATTGGGCATATTAGCGGGTCTATCCCATCTTAGTCCACCCACCACAATGTCTATACACAGGATTGCATATGGAATATATTAAAAGTGACCTTTCTAGTAATATCGCTGCTGTCCTTTTTGCAGCTTTTGTTGTTGCTYGAACTATGCGGTATGGTTCAGCAACTACTCCGATCGAATTATTTGGGCCCAGTCATTATCAATGGGATCAGGGATACTTCCAGCAAGAGATATCGGAGAGTTTGTGTTGGGCTAGCAGAAAATCAAAGTTTATCATAAGCTTGATCTAAAATTCCTAAAATTTCTAAAGTTTATCATAAGCCTGATCTAAAATTCCTAAAATTTCTGAAGTTTATCATAAGCCTAGTCTAAAATTACATCAAAAATAATCCGGCTAAAAGGGGATTATTTAGGGTGGGCTCAATGGATAATGGGGATGGAATAGCAGTTGGATGGTCAGGACACCCCATCTTTAGAGATAAAGAAGGACGTGAACTTTTTGTACGTCGTATGCCTACCTTTTTTGAAACATTTCCAGTCGTTTTGGTAGATGGGGACGGAATTGTTGGAGCGGATGTTCCTTTTCGAAGGGCATAATCGAAGTCTAGTGTTGAACAAGTAGGTGTAACTGTTGAGTTCTATAGTGGGGAACTTAACGAAGTGAGTTATAGTGATCTTGCCACTATGAAAAAATATGCTAGACATGCTCAATTGGGTGAAATTTTTGAATTAGATCATGCTACTTTGAAATTCGATGGTGTTTTTTTATAGCAGTCCAAGGGGTTGGTTTACTTTTGGACATGCWTTATTTTCTTTGCTCTTCTTCTTTGGACACATTTGGCATGGTGCTAGAACCTTGTTCAAAGATGTTTTTGCTGGTATTGACCCGGATGTGGATGCTCAAGTAGAACTTGGAGCATTCTAAAAACTTGGGGATCCAACTACAAGAAGACAAGCAGTTTGATACAAATACTGCTTTGGTATCTTTTGTCTCTATTCTCTTTTTAGAATTTGTCATAGGGTACTAGAGAAATCTTGATTTGAATCATCACTTTTTTACTCTTGTTCTTTCTTTATCTACGAGCTGGTCCCCCAAAAAATAAACAAATAGGTACGAAAGTTATAATTGCAAACCGCGATCAAATCTATGGAAGCAGTGGTTTATACATTCCTTTTAGTCTCAACTTTGGGAATAATTTGTTTTCGCTATCTTTTTTCAAGAACCACCTAAAGTTCCAACAAAAAAAGTGAAATGATCTTTCATTATCTCAATTGAAGTGATGAGCATCCCAATAGTGGGACTCATTACTTCAACTAGTCCTCATGTTCCTCAAACAGATCTCTTAGTTGTTGAAAAGGTTGCCCAAAAGCCGTATATAAGGCATACCTAGTAAAACTTACAAGTAAATCGGATATAAAGATGGCTACTAAGGTTGTTGTTTCCATTCTTATATAATTTTGAGACCCAATGGATCTATGATAAGATCATTTATTTACAATGGAATGGTATACAAAGTCAACAGATCTAAATGAATACAATAGGATTTATGGCTATACAAACTATTGAGAACAGTTCTAGATCTAGTCCAAGACGAACTAATGTAGGGAGTTTATTAAAACCATTGAATTCGGAATATGGGAAAGTAGCTCCTGGGTGGGGAACAACTCCTTTGATCCTCGCAATGGCTCTATTTGCGGTATTTTATCTACTATTTTAGATATTTATAATTCTTTTGTTTTAGTGGATGGAATTTCAATGCCTTAGATCTATAAGAACCGCAAAGTTCTACAAAATGAATCATTTAGAGCTCAGATTCGAGCCCATTCTATTTGGGGATTTCGATCGCAGGATTTCTTTGTTTTTGTATTTCCGGGATATGAGTGTGTGACTTATCCTATTCATAGTACGGAGAATGGGTCTGTCATCTTGATAGAGATGGTTCTACTTCGTCGAATATTTATTCTAGTATCTAGAACATGAAACATACAAAATAGATTTAAGAAATATTTGTGATTCATACTTAATGTTCAAACCTCGTATCCGAACTCCAAAAAAAATTTCAAAGAATTTGAATTTTAAAATCGAAAGATTTTTCTTCTATTTTCGATTTTGACCAAAAGAAATATGTTTCTTTGAATTTTGAGTCAGTCTAGCTATTCATGGAATAAGTGATGGTCCAAAGGTTCTTACTTGGGGAATCTTTAGTATTTTTTTATTGAATCATCGTGGTTCTAGTATGAATTTGAGGTTTTAAAATCAATTTATATTCATAGGGTTCTTAACAAGAGAATTCCTATCAATACAATAAGAAATAATAAAAATCATATTATGCACAATACACAAAAACAAATAAATAGGAAAAAAGAGGATTCAAGAGGTCCGTAAGGATCAACATAAAGACGACTGGGCCAAATTGAGATTTTGGTACTATCAGCACAAATCAAAAAAGAGCTTTTGCATTTTTCTTCTTTCATACCTTCATAGAAGATTGAATCAAAGATTCAAAATCAAAAAGTTTCAAGCTTTCCATTACATATCCGTTGCAATTAGTATTTGGGTGTTTTTGCTTGAGCTGTACGAGATGAAAGTCTCATATACGGTTCTCAGAGGGGGAGTTCCACCTATCTCAATAAAGTCTATGATTGGTTCAAAGAACGTCTCGAGATTCAGGCAATTGTGGATAATATAACTAGTAAATACGTTCCTCCCCACGTCAATATATTCTATTGTTTAGGGGAAAGTACGCTTACTTGTTTTTTAGTACAAGTAGCTACCGAGTTTGTTATGACTTTTTACTATCATCCGACTGTTAGTGAAGCTTTTGCTTCAATTCAATACATAATGACTAAATCTAACTTTGATTGGTTAATCCAATCAGTTCATAGATGGTCGGCAAGTATGATGGTCCTAATGATGATTCTGCATGTATTTTGTGTGTATCTGACCGGTGGATTTAAAAAAACTCRTGAATTGACTTCGGTTACAGGTGTGGCTCTAGTTGTATTGATCGCGTCTTTTGGCGTAACTAGTTATTCCTTACCCTAGGACCAAATTGGTTATTAGGTAGTGAAAATTGTAACGGGTGTACCTAAAGCTATTCCGGTAATAGGATCCCCCTTGGTAGAATTATTGTGTGGAAGTGCTACTGTGGGACAATCCACTTTGACTTATTTTTATAGTTTACACACCTTTGTATTGCCCCTTCTTACTGTCGTATTTATGTTAATGCACTTTCCAATGATACGTAAACAAGGTATTTCTTGTCCTTTATAGAGAAGATATTTCATAGATATTTGGAATCAATCATTTATCCCTTGGAGGAGGAATAATAGTATTTATTTTATTGCTATATATGTGGATTATTAAAAAGAATAAAACATGTATTTGGATATTTACCTTAAACTATTCCTGTCAAATAAATAATATTAGGGTAAGGTGTTGAGGGGAATTCTCTGGAGAAAAAATGGATTATGGCAGTGTGTGACTTGAACTATTGATTAGTCTGTGTAGCTATATGCCTGCCACGTTGGGATTGGAATTTACAAACCAAATGTGTCTTTGTTCCAACTGCCGTGTAAGCCCTATATAGAGGATAGGCTGGGTTGCTTGAAGAGAATCGTTTCTATGATCAGATCCGATTCATGTTGTACATGAGCGGCTCCCTAAAATCCARGATAATAAATGAAATAGATAAAAGATAATATATAGTTTATTTATTTCACTTACTTAATATTTAATAGTATAGAAATGCATTCATTTCCTCTGCATTTACATGATCATAATACTATTGGAGTGAAACGGGGGTCTAAAGAAGAACAAGGGCTAGACTATATTAGTAACAAGGAAACCCYTTGTGTGTATCTCCAAATATTTGGGGAATAAATACCAATTGCAAGGTATGAGACAACCTAGAAAGCACTTGGTCATATCATGATCAACTTTTGTAAGCCTACTTGGGTATTGAGTATTTACTTGTAGAACTGAACTCTTCGGAATTAATATTTCCAACTCCAGAAAAAGAATTCAGTCAATTTGTTTTTACATTTAATCATTCATATATAGGTTATAGCTAACATATAGATTTTATCTGGATTCGTTTGGTTCTTTTGATTCTTTCTCGAGCCGAATGATGAAAAATTATCATGTCGGTTCCTTTGGGGGATGGATCGATAAGAATTCACCTATCCTAATAACAAAAAAACTAGACTTGAATGATCCTGTATTAAGAGTTAAATTGGCTAAAGGTATGGGTCATAATTATTACTGAGAGCCTGTGTGGCCTAATGATCTTTTATATATATTTCCATTAGTAATTTCAGGTACTATTACCTGTAACATAGGCTTAGCGGCTCTAGAACCATCAATGATTGGTGAATCGGTGGATCCGTTTGCAACTCCTTCGGAAATATTATTGGAATGATATTTCTTTTCCATATTTCAAATACTTCGTACAGTACCCAATAAATTATTGGGTGTTCTTTTAATRGTTTCAGTACTCGCGGGATTATTAACAATACACTTTTTTAGAAAATGTTAATAAATTTGGTTATGGAATATTTCGAATAAATTCTGAAATTCAAAGCAACCGTTACCCAATAAAAACCTAAAATTCCTAATAATAAACCAAAATCCCCTACTTGATTTGTTACAAAAGCTTTTTGGCAAGCATTTGCTACAAGAGATCATGTGAACCAAAACCCTATTAATAGATAGGAACACATCCCAACCGATTCCCAAAAAATATAAATTTGTATCAAATTAGAACCAGTAACTAATCCGAACATGGAAGTATTGAAAAAACTCATATAAGCAAAAAGTCTCAAATATGCTTGATCATGAGTCATATAATTATCACTATAAATAAGAATCATAATTCCAGTGATTAATATTGACATAATAAAAATAAGTGGATCTGTCAAATAGCTGAGTTCTAAAGAAAAATCGTTATTAATGATCCAAGACCATACATATTGATAGATGGAATTGCTATTTATTTGTTGAATAGATAGATTTATTGAAAAATCATGACTCTACTTAACAATATAACACTTTAAAAAGACCACATACAACGAAAATTTTTTGTTGCCGCCGAAAAAAGAAGAAGCCCCACCCCTATTAATATAGGAACAGGAAGTGGAATGAAAGGTATGAGCCACCCATATTGATATATCTGTTGCATAAAAGGCTTTTTAAATTCTTAATTTACTAATTTATTATCTCCGATTGACCGGATCTTACCTCTCTAAAAAGAGTCAATAAAAGTCAAGATATGAACTAAGTTAAACTAATTTAAATAGAATTTTACAAGCTTTTGTTCTTACTTTACTTTTTCTTAAATTATTATTTTTTATTTATTTATTTTTAAAAAATAAAAATGCTTCAAATATTCCATTCAAATCAAGAAGTTACATTTGGTCAAATGATATAAAATAGAATAATTCCTAATTTCTTTTTCAAATTTGAAAATTCAACCTACACTTTTCCGTACCTCAAAAGAGGAAGTTATAAGATAAAAACTAATCAATAGTTTCAAAAGAACAAGTGAAAGAAAATATTAATCAATCCAATGAAAATATTAAAGTTCCAGCAGAATCTCCATAAATTACTCAATATCTAAAAAATAGTGAGAGAGAGAAAATATTAGTATAGATAATATCATCGCGTTTAATATGATGCTTAAGATAATGAAAAATGAGGAAATTGACCACAATTCATTAAAAACTGTCAATATTTGAGATGATCAATCAAATGAAGTTGAATTTTTTAGAAAAATGAAAATTATTTGGACATGTAGTTCGAAATCTTGAAAAAAATTATCCTCGAAGAGTCTTTGTTTAAAAAAAAAAAAAAGGAATGAAATACAAAACAAAACTCGCTGCACATGATTTCTTTAGCTATGTAACAAAGACTTCATATGCGGTGTCATCGATGTAGTCTCATGTATCATATGACATGTACCTCAAAATTTCCTCAAAGGATTTAAAGTGTTGTTCTAAAATTATTATACGAATTAAAATAATTCTGTAATATAACTGTTTTACCGACTAACGAAAATAACATATATAAATTTTTTGCTTGTTTTTCAAAATATATTTTACAAAATGAATGTAAATAAATTTTGAGTATTTTAAAAAATTCAAAATCATGACTTGAAAACAATAAAGAGCACGTATGAGTTCCAATTCTCCAGACTCCGGTGACACTTCTTGGACTTCCGAGCCCAGTTCTTCCCAATATTTTTCAGCTCTTTATCAGCGATCGCTAAATTGGAGAGATTCAAGAGCCTTATGGCTGGTTAAAAGACATTGTACTCTGAACACCCCGGCTGCGATTCAGCCTAAGGAGAAAAAAAAGAAGGAGCCCATGTCGGAACGACGCAGTTAGAGACCTACATGACTTTTTAGCATTATTTGTTTCTCCGTAGAAAGGGAACGACACGGTAGACCAACCTCCGCACCTGACGGCAGTAATAGATGACGAAATTGGGAAGTCTCCAACTCCAACTCCAACTGCCGATGATGCCTATGTTGCTGCGTCCTGGATATGGTCTCAACCGGCAGCGGTTATCCATATGTGCTCTGAGCAAACAAGGATATCGTTTTCTGACCTCCCTCGCCACCACCTCCTGCGTCCATGACTCCTCTGCCACCCAACGCTCGCTTCGCAAATTCGTTATCTCCTCACCCAAACACGTGGCTCTCGATACACTATCTCACCTCCTCTCCCCCACTACCACCCATCCTCATCTCTCCGCTATGACCCTCCCGGTAAGTTCCTTCGCCACTCTCTCTCTCTCTCTCTCTCT
Source organism: Rhazya stricta (assembly GCA_001752375.1). Taxonomy (NCBI): domain Eukaryota; kingdom Viridiplantae; phylum Streptophyta; class Magnoliopsida; order Gentianales; family Apocynaceae; genus Rhazya; species Rhazya stricta. Next base: position 4,314,141 of record MEJB01000015.1, read on the forward strand.
CTGTCTCTGTCTCTGTCTCTGTCTCTGTCTCTGCATATGTGCCTGACTACTACTCGCGTGGACGTAGTAGTTTTGGGAGTTCAGTATCATCATCAAAGGCCTGTTTCTCGCAGTTGTACTTGTTCATTACCGAGGCTTCATGGTTCAATTGGAATGCTAAGCTAGTAGCAGATGTTATAGCTGTAATGTACAAGCACGAAAAATTTGATGAAGCTGAAACCTTGATTATCGGAGCAATGAAGAAGCTTGGCACCCAAGAGCGAGATATATGCAACTTTTRCTGCTATTTGATCGAGTCAAGCGCTAAGCATCAACTAAAGGAAAGGATTACTGATCTGTACAAGTATATGAAGCAATACTTTTCTCGTTCGTCTTCTATTTACGTTAAGAAACGAGCATATGTATCAATGATCAGCAGCCTGTGCGAGATAGGGCAGCCTCGTGAAGCTGAGGATTTGATGGAAGAAATGAGAGGATTGGGGCTAAAGCGATCTGGTTTTGAATTTAGGTCTTTGGTGTATGCATATGGAAGGATAGGATTGGTTGAGGATATGAAGAGAAGCGTAGTTCAAATGCAGAGCCAAGGGTTTGAAATGGATACGGTTTGTGCAAATATGGTGCTTGCAACGCTTGGAGCTCATGGCGACCGACTACAGATGGTTTCATGGCTCCAAAGAATGAAAAGTTCAGGGGTCCCATTTTCTATTAGAACTTATAATTCAGTCTTGAATTCATGCCCAACAATTATGTTAATGCTGCAAGACCTAAAATGTATTCCCCTTTCTGTGGAAGAGATGATGAACAGTTTATCCGAGGATGAAGCTAAGGCCGTTCAAGGGTTGGTGGGATCGTCAGTTCTAGATGAGGTAATGGAGTGGAATTCTTCAGAGCTGAAGTTGGATTTGCATGGAATGCATTCCACTTCTTCGTATCTGATTTTCTTGCAGTGGATTGATGTGCTCCGGTCCAGGTTTGCTTCTGAAAATCAAATGGTACCAATTGAAATAACAGTGGTTTGTGGATCAGGAAAGCACAGTGCTGTTAGAGGGCAATCGCCAGTAAAAGCTTTGATAAAGGAGATAATATTGCAGATGAAATGCCCTCTGAAGATTGATAGAAAGAATGTTGGATGTTTTGTTGCCAAAGGAAAAGTTTTCAAGGACTGGTCATGTTGTTTAAATTGAGCTACATTACTGCAACAACTCGCAACTCAATTTTCCGGCGACTGTTGACTCCGACCAGTAAATATGAACTATCTGACATGTAGAGATCGACAAAACTAAATACATCCAATCAGGATGCAGGCAGGTGTTCATGCTCAGCAAATGGCATTCAATCACCGTATTCCAGACCTCAAATGGCAAACATGATGCAGCTCAGATGTTAAATCCAGGTCTCTTCTTTATTTTCTTTTAGCAAAATGAACAAAGAATTCCCAGCATTAATTGCCGAAGTGGCTGCATTGACAAACTAATCCCTGCAGAATGCATTTATGTGATGCCCCAAATAACAAATGTAATCTATTCACAAGGATGTTAATTCTACTAGAAATATTTGACTATATATTTCTCCGTAACCAGTGATTCATAATCCCAAATATGAACTGCAAAGACCAATCCTTTTCTGTCTATGGCAGAATAAAGTACCTGCCTGCCCAGAGGGATTGTAACTTATCTGTCATTTACATATTGCACGCTACATCATGCATCTTACATGCAAGGAACCATGATTAGCTATTGAAATATCTCGGTTCCAACGATCAGCTCCTGAAACAGAAGTCATACAAGCATTTGCTCTTGCTCGCTCTGTGCACTTGTTCATCACAATCTATCCTTAGCAATCATTCCGATTAAATTGCAGATAATTTGCATAGGAAGCACCAGCAATTGATCTGTAACCCACTGGCAGATACTGGAAGTGATCCATCAAAACTGATTCCTCTCTACTGAACATTCGGAAAACTAAAGCTAAGCTAGTTATCACTGTACTAGAAGCACAAACTAAAGCTGATTCCTCTTCCGGAAGCACCAGCAAATACTCTCCATCGTTCTTCCCTGCAATACCACAAAGCATCAACAAGCAAAGCAAGATTATGAATTTCATAAACCAACACTATAATTTTATGAATTTCTGACCAAAATACAGAGTACTGTTCCTCCCCGCTGGAATGATAAAATTGACCTAACTAGAAGCATAACCAATGACTGCGTCTTATTCCCTGTGATGCAAGAGTATATCTGACAGCGTTCAAACACGACTTCCTAATATCATCAAGCAACTGGTTATCATGCTAAGAATGATGGATTTCTTAATGTTATATGATCCCCAGGTTCTTTCAAATGCACAGGTCAAAAGATAGCCCTCATCATCAGTATCCTGGAATTTATGCAATGATATGAGCACCCACATATGGGAATTGATTAGAGAAGGTACAGCATATGCTACAGTCCAACAATAAACAATAGTAATTCTTAGATTCCTAGCTCAATCAGCAGAGCAGATCATCAAAATTGAGACGTATGGCAACTATCCTTGAAGGTATTCCCATTACAAGAAGCATAAGAAAATCCCAATACAAAAATTTATCCACAGGAAATCAAGCATAGAAACAGTTATAAGCATTACAACATGAGACAGGAAAAGATAAATTTAAGACGTCAATGACAAACGGTGCAACTACTGTTGCTAAATGCAAATCTAGAATAAGTAATGCTTCAGTCAAGTTACAATCAGAATATTAACCAGGACATGTGGACGTGGTACTGTAAAGAAGCTAAAAATATATAAAGGGATATCACATGCTCGTGCAAAATCATAAAGAGCCTTTTATTTGTTTTAAGTGCTAGGGGAAATGTATCTTCATCAAGATAAGCACAAAGGCCTTGAATCCTAAAAGCTAAGCCTGCCATGTATGCATGTCTTGTGAACTCTATTTTATCCAGGTTCGCTACATGCATAGGACACTGCAAATATTTTGTTCTCACATGGCCTCGAGCAAATATGGTGTCTTTCCATGTATTTAGACACTGGTGAAACAACTCCACATTGCATACAAGTACACTAGTGCACAGGTGTTTTGGGGGCTGTGTGTGACAGAGAGAAAGAGAGAGAGCTATGTCATCATACCTAGTGCTTCTGCTGAGACCACACCAACATGACCAGCGGTTAAAATTTTTGGTAATCCTGCACATTCGAACAAATATCCTCCCCCCCCCCCCCCCCGCCCCCCCGGCCCCCTAAGTGATACAGTGACATCTCAGTATCTTCTTCTTAAAACCAAGGCATCCACCATATGTACATCTTGCCAAGGTTTTTGTGCGAAACTGCTTCTGCAATCAGTCGACGAGCTTGCCCTTCTACAGCAAGAGGCAAAGATGGAGCAGCTCCAACACCAACAACGACTCCTTGCAATCTTGCTTCAATGTTATTGATGGCTCGCTGTATTTTGAAAGAACTTTCTCAGTCTCTAAAATGTTCTACCATAGTACATGAAAATTGATCAAAATAAAGCCGTTGGAAGCCAACTAAAAAGATGCTGCGCACAAAAATTCACTTCAATAGATGATGATAAACAAATATTAAAGACGTTACCGAGCTATATGCATATAGAACTTTTTCACTTTGGATATAGTCAGTTAGCAGAGGTGTTATAGTGTAAATTTTGGAGGAACTACATACAATTAGATACTTTCTTCATAATGTTTTTAATTTTAGATAAGGCACAGAATACATGACCACAAGGAAATCCAGGCATTAAGTTCCATGAGATCTTTTCAACTTGTACCTACTGAACATATAAAATGTGCTGGAAAGAAGAAACATAGAAAAGAAGAAACCTGCGCATGGGGGTTTTGAACTTCTACTCCACTCGATTTGTGAGATTTAGTCCATTCCACTAGAGGATCATGGATGAAAGTTTCTAGAACAGTCATTAAAGTCTCCCTGTGTGCCCTTAACACTGAAAGGGTTATCTCACTGACCCTCAAGAAAATACCCTCATATCCAGTAATACCCAAGCCATCAATCATGTTCTGCAGACCCAATTAAGATAAGTCAGTCATGCAAKCCAACAAGAGATATGGAGGAAAGCTAACACTAAAAATGAAAATAGGGAAAAGACATTATGATGATATAACATGATCTTGCTAAATGTGCTTAAGGGGAGGAAATTGCTGTCAAGGGAGAAGATATAACTCATATCTTTAAGCCATACAACAAACATGTCCTTCCCGGATCTTCAATGAATATAATCTAAAGTATCATAACATATAAAGGGGATAAACACTTCTAGAAATTATACTATTAATTGAAATAACGCATGTTTAATGTTCAAAACAATCATATTGCTGAAATAGTTTGATGAATGCAAGAAATAAAATATCTTCCAGACATTCACTGACAACTTGCTATGCTACCAAATTTCTTCATGCTCCCCTCTTACCTGTGTCAGCCTGAAAGGCACCAGCTCAGGTTTTTCCAACTGCAAACCTTTGTCGAATAAACAACTGAAATCTACATGAACACAATCACCTGTGGTAGAGTCAAACAAAATATTTTCACCATGCCGGTCACCAAGGCCCACAATATGACCAACCATTGACCAGACAGCAGTTGTGTGGGTATAAGCAACTCGAGCCCTGAACCATGCCGCAGGTTCAGAAAATGTGTTAAGAAACCATTTGTGGAAGGCTGGAGGAAACATTGGCAGAATCTTGTTCTTTAGCATCTCCTCTTCAGGCATTTTACCGTGGCATTGATCATAGATCCGCTTGATATGAGGATTTGTCTTCTGTCTGTCAAATTTTCCACAGCTTATGTAAATATCTTGGAGTATATGCCTCAGCCCACGAGTGTGAGGCACCCATTCAACCATCCCACAATCTTCAGTAAGTGGAATCACAGCAAATGTGCGAATGTAAAGCTTCCTCTTACGACTTTCAGCACATTTGGACAGTAAACGGTTTATCATTGCATTGAACTCCATCATGCGTGTATCTTTCCTAAGGTCATCCTTTGGCTTACAGAGAAATGGACGTTCAATGCCATCACTTCCCAAAAGAATGACCTGAAAATGTAAAAATGTAATTGATTAACTATATTATCAGCATGTCAAAGAACTTAGAAGATACAATTAGGCAGACAAAATGATTTTGTACGGCCATTCTTTCCCAAGATTATTGAACATGATATGGAGATGTTCAGGGCAAGCATCACCCTGCTCCATAGAAGCCTACAAACGTACTATTTTTGTGTCCCAATCGTTTTCAAATTCATGGAGGCATTGAGACCTTTGCTGGCTAGGAAAGAGTTAAAAAAAGTGAAACATTTATAGATATGGTTAAAATATAGGTCATCAAAAAATGAAACAGGGGAGATGTGAATGGTTCGCATATATCTGAAGCAATCTTAATTCGAATTAAAGGACCATGGAACTACAACTATGGACCCATTCATACAGGTCAAGGAACAACTTGATAGCAAACTACCAAGTATAGGAGCCTTACTTTCTTTGGTCGCTGAAGTGAGGAAAGAATCTCAGCCTCATCTGCTATTCCTGAGATTGTAGGAAGATCTGTAGATGAGAAAATATCCGATGAAACAGGAGTTGATAGATTCACATCATAAGAAGGTAGATTCACTGTAAGAGATAGTTGCGTTGGCATTATAATATCCACCGGCATCATCCTTTTCAATGCACTAAACTCAGTTGAGATACTTATTGTTTTTGCCTTCGCTTGCCCAGGATGGAAGCACAACCTGATTAAGTGCTCAATAAGAGTGGCGAACTGTACAAACAAAGAGTTTGCAGTTCCCCGATTAGATCCTCTTTTTGCAGCTTCTATAATCTCTGCAGCAGCATTCCTTCTCGAAGGAACTGTGGATTTTGTAACAGCTGCCATAGTCCAAAGTGCTTGCTGTGGGTATTGCCGAAGAACTGAGGTAATTATTTGTTTCAACAGACAAGCAATTTCCACATCTTGGTGGCAAATTCTGGAAACTAACTGAGGCAGAACAGCTAACCACTGATATGTTGGCAACTCTTTCAAACAGGTTCGCATGATGTTCATGACCTGCAAAGGGAAAAGATAAGCAACAAAAAAGTAAATAAATAAAAAAGATACAAGAGCCAAAAGAAGGAGAAAAAATCTTTTTGAAATAAAGAATCACCTTCACATGCATATTCTTCATATCATTATTGGAAGATGAGCCACTTTTGTGATAAATACTCCCAAACTCAAACCATAGTGTTAGCAACCTTGGAAGGGCCTGGAAGAGATTTTTATGGCCCTTATGGAGCCCTTTTGCATAACATATCAGCACATCAGGAAGGTGTGACCACCAGTGCCTCTCAGAATTTAAAGGTGAAGAAGGTACATGAGCTGAATTTGAAGGCATTGCCCTTGGTAGATCTAAATTATCTTCCTGTCTTTTTTTGGCATCAACAAGCACTTCATCACAATATTTAGCCATATAAAAATATCCTTTCTCCCATTTAGGTTGGAGATCTTTCACCCTTTTATAGAGACTCATCACATCTTCTTTTTGCTTTTGCCCAGTATAGTGTATCCATCTCGTATAGAGGAGGAGAGTCTTTGCTATATCACCATTGTCATTCAAAGACTGCGTTTCAGAAAGTAAAGGTGGTGGGTTTAATGGAACCAATGAGAGACTAGTGATGGATGACATTGCAGCAGTGCCGACAACTTCCACAGGCATGTTCAGAAGGGATTGCTGCAGTTCGGCAATAGCACCATCAGCTCTCCTAGTGCTCCATAGAAGCTTGGCCTTTTCAATGTGAACATTAGGTGCACCTGATGCCTTAGCTTCCAATATTGCTCGGTTTGCTGTCTCATAGTGACCAGCTGAACGACAAAGCTTTGCATATTGAACCCAGCAATTCCCAACTTCACAAGAAATACCACTGGCACCAAAAACAAGTCTCCTGAAAGCCAATAGTGGTTCCCTTGCCCAAAGAGATGGTTGCGTAAGTCTCAGCCGATTTTCCCAGTGTCCAATTATTTCAGAGAACTCTGGATCGCCCAGATGGAACTGTTTCTCCAAGAAAGACTTACCAGCGAGTAGAGAGCTAAAATCTTCTAGTTCACGCAGCACATGCAGCTTTACTACAAATGGATAAGCCCGGGCATAAGAATCCATACCAGCAGCAGCAAGAGGAGCAATCAGAGCTTGTTTCGATAATGCAATTCTTTCGGCCACTAAGAATTGATCTTTCTTCATCATTGCCTGAAGAATCTTTGCAACACCCACGTCAAATAAAGCATTACTCTCAGAGCTGCTGCAGAGTAATCCTTCTTCATCAGCCCCACTGAGGTATTCATCCATCAAATCCCACCGTCCGAGCCTCCAGGCAGCCTGAACACCTTGCATACACCATGTTTTCTTGTACTGATGAATTCTAGAAATCAATCCATCAACATGAGTGACCATGGCCTGCAAATGGCACATATTTAGTAAACAATTAAGGACGTCAGAATGCCTTTGAACAGATGCAGGTTCCATTTGCAAAGCCTGCTCACAAGAAGTCAAAACTTCTGCCCAGTTTCCTGATTTTTTGTTTATCAAAATCTGGTCTTGTAAGCTCTTTGATTTCCGTAAACTAGCTAAACCAGATAATCCATCTGGTTCATCCAAATTGCTATATATTTCCATTAAAAATGAAATATCAGCATCCTCAAAGACACCACTTCTTTCAGCAGCTGGGTTGAAAGATCCTGATTTTTCACGCACGTGAGATTCAAAGTACAACAAAGACCTTGCATAAGCCTGACACCTGAAAGAGGCTCTAGAGAGAGTCACTTTAGGGACTGCAGCCAGTAGCTCTGAGACATGTTTACACTGCATAAGCATGTGGTCTGTGTCCTGTAAGGGATTTGTACTACTATCCTTTAACTTGGAAACTCGTTGCTTGGAATTGGATTGGGAAAGGGCAAGGTCTTGTTCAACATCATCAACCCACTGACCAAGATTATCAAGTAGCGTAAACACAGCTTGAATACAGACTTCACTCTGCCCAGGACTAAAACCATGAACAGCAGCAGAACTAGACTCTGAAGCTGCTGCATCAAGGACAGAAAGAATTTCCTCTGTGATGCCATGGCGCGCTTCTTCAGTACCATGGCAAACTGCATTCAGGACCAAATAGGGAAGAAGATACACTGCTGTTTGCATATCATGACGTGCAATCGCTCGACAGGCATTAAAAATACTTGCCCGAGAACCTGTTGCATGTGCAGTCAACTTCTTGATCCAACAGAATATCCATCTTCTGAAAGACATTGAAGGCCGGTAAATGGGACCAGAGGTTGCAGAATCTGAGATATTGGGTAGCTGAAATCTTGAGGTTAAGCAAGGGGCAATTATCTCTTTGACATAATCAGAGAAACGATCCCACAATCTCTGACCCCTATCATTCACTTCGGTGCAGGTGTCCGTCTTGATTGCAGATGCTGGGGCTTTTCGGGTGTTTCTGTATTTCTTCTGTGAAATAGAAACAACAATGTTTTCATCAAGTGAAGCCTGACATCCCGCAATTTTTAGAAGCTCCTGTATAGCTAATGCAGCTGAATCTTGGATAATTGTGTCAGGTGCAGCTCTAAAAGCTCTTGCCAGATGCTTATGGATCAATTCGAATATCAAGTCATCATCGGAACATGCAATTTTAAAACGTGTAGTTGAAGATCCCTTTACTTTGGCAGGATCAACTGCACCAAGTGCTCCTATGCAGTCCGCACAAATCAACTTCAACCGCTGTCCGACTGCAGTCCTTGATTCTTCTGCACACCCTCTTAGTAGTGACAAAATCAAAGAGCTCATTACATCCATATTTTGATCGCGTTCCTTAATAGCCAAAGCCATGACATCCTTCCTTCTCAAAGTCAGCAGTTTGCTGAGTTCAGATGCTACCATATACCTAACATTCAAATTTTCATGATTCAACCCATCTGCAACATCTCGAAGTTGCTCCTTCAAAGTCATCAACCCACGTGCTTCTTGTATCACCTTATTCAACTCTGATAAGGCTGGAATGCTGGGTAAAGGAGGAAACTCATGTATGTGTTGTCTTAAAWTAAATGTATTTTGAAGCACGAGTTCTTCCAAGATCTCCACAACTTTATTAAAATGTGAAGAGGAATTTTCTTTCTCTCTTTCCAAGAAGGGAACAAGAGCAGCAAATACTTGAGAAACGACATGCTTAGTGCTAGAAGGGGATACCTTGGCAAGTTGTTTAACAAAAAAGTGCAAGACAGATAGACCCTCACCCTGGAGACATTCTTTGTCGATTACATGCATGAGAAGAACCATAACTTTCGGTACATAAGTGCTAAGGTGTGGACCCATCATATTAATAAGCATCTCTATACGTTTGACTGCTTGTTTTTGAAGTAATACATCCTCCATATGAAGCATTTTTCTGTCGATGCTATTGAGGAGACCAACAAAGTGATTCCTTAAAAATCCTGGAAGATCTTCTTTACCAGTCAGAATCCTTGCAACATCCTTTATCATTTGTGGTACCCTAGCTAACCTACAGAAATGGGTTAAGTTTCCATATCATGTTCTCATGATGTGAAATAAAGAAATCAATTACTATGCAACTGAATAAAATCTTACCCCATACTTTCATTGAACCAATTAATGTTTAAAGCGTTATATTAGAGACGATGCTCTTTATCAATTTTAAACAGGCAAAGAACACATAAGAAAAATACTCAGTAACTTAACTCCAAGAATTTTCAATATAGCCAGCACGAACTTACACTTCTTCTTTTCCTTTAACCCCCCTTCTCCATACCACAGAAAGGACCAGTGAACAGCTTCGCAATGAAAATTGTAAAAGTCGGAAAAATGTTTACTACATTCAGATATGCAGTTATTTGCGAAAGATTCRAAGCTTCTCTATAGACTTGTTAGCCTTATTATTACTAGTGTACCTTTTGTCAATCTCTTCTGAATCATCCTCATCAGTAAAGCACACGAGTTCATCCAAAAGTGCAGGTAATGCAGCTGCAAAAATTTCTTGGTTGTCAGATCCAGTCTGTTCATGGTAGAACTGCAATGCAGAAAGCAACTGCCTCTCATCAGCTCGGTGGAGAGCAAAAGCAAGCACTTTAGGCAGCCAATTAACAATCAGTTGCACCATATCTGTCTTTAAACATTTGGCCAACTCATGTAAGATGATGATTGCTTGATCATTTGCATCCTTAGTAACCACGAGCTTTGGAAGAACAACGGGAATCATCCTCTTAACAAGTTCTTCAGTTTCAACACAAAGAACAGATGCTGCAAACTCTTCAATCATTTTCGGTCGACTTGCTAGCCTCAAAGATAGGTAATCATACAATTCATTTCGAATATAGATGACTTTAGAGAGGACAAGGTCACATCCTCCTTTAAGATGAATATAGCAAGATCTTTTTATCAAACTTGATGCAGTTATTCTCACTGTCATATGAGGATTGTCAAGCTGATCAATTAATAAAATAAGAGAGAACAAAAAGAGTTGACTCTGTATATTAACAGCATTCATAATCTCTGCTGCAGCTTCTAAAAGAGTCTCAAACATCAGGGGGTCATCAGCTTCTGCCAAAGCATGCTTTATTTTATCCATGATCTTCTGTTCTTTTGTTTTGCTTGTAAATTCTCCATCCAGAAAAAGACAACCTAAAATAGGCTGATCAAGGAAAAACCTAATTTGCGAGCAGAATGCTTCTCTAACACCCTTTTTCCTGTGAAGAAGCAAGAAATCAAAACACTTTATCCATTCAGCCCTTGTCTCATACAGTATATCTGCCGTTCCATGACGCAGAATACGATGAATGATCCCAACACAAGCAACCTGAACATCCTCAAATGAGTCATCAAAGAGGAGCTCGAAAAATAAGGACTGCAGCTGAGTATAAACACAATCAGTCAAAAGTTCTGCATGTGGGGCTCCAGGAGATACTAAGGAGGTCGAACAAAACTCATGGAGTTTAGTTTTTCGGTCACACTTTGAACACCAAAATCCTTGTAGTAGATAATCTGCAGTGAATTTTCTCCCGTCACTCTCATTCACAAAGAATAGTTTGCATTCACTTTCACAAGTTCCTGTACCATTACAAGAACCATAAAGGCACACCAAATAACCAAGAGAGAGAGGAATGATTTTCTTGATTTGCTCATCAGTCTCCTTCCTAAGAATCCTGCAAAAACACAAGAAAACAGAAAGAATAGGATCCTTTCTAATCCAACTCAGTAGTAAAAGATGTTCTCACAGTTAAAGTGCTTGAAATACAGCCATACACGATAATTTTTGACATGTGCACAACTGCAACATCATCAAGGGCTTGTTTTGATAACGCAATTTATCAACCAATTAAGAGCTTATTAGATTCAAATTGTTTGATAATAAAATTTGGAATGTCTTAATATTTGAGTGCCTCTTAAATCCTTTTATAAATTTTAGGTGGTATGGTTTTATCTTAACACTTATCACTTAATAAGCTCAGACATATAAGTTTAACAATGTCTTATCGTCAGAATTGACTCTATCTTCTTCTCTCCTCTTTGTTCTTCTCGGTTACCATTATAGTTCCGTCTCGCTCTTTTTACTGTTGATTGTCGATGGTCCACTCAATTTGACTCGATGTCCACTCCCTCCATCATCTTCATCATCATTGCATTCAGCCGTGAAAAATATAAATCAATACCTACCATTTAGCTACCTTTTGCAAAATGAGAAAAAAATTTAAAAAAAAAAAAAWTCATCTTTGCTTCTGGAGAATTCAAATATTGCTTCAAAATACAGTGACCATGAGAATATTTTTTTCATAATAATAAATGGATAAATTTACATATTAATAAAGATAATACACAATAAATGGATTGGTTATTTACATTCAAGTAGTTGCAATATTTATAAATACTTAAAGAATTTATAATTTTAAAGGAATAAGCAAAAGAGGDAAAAAAAAGTAAAAACTATAATATTCAAAATTTTACTGGATTGGTTATCAAAAGCTCTAACCAAATTCAACGTTCAGATTTAGACGTTACAAAATAAATTTGCAGCGTTCAGCAATTCAACTGCTTAGACTTCCATTCAAACTTTAATCTTCAGAGTTCAGTTTTGTTAAACAAGGCCCATGTCCAATATAACAAAATAAATTCCATATGATTCAAGTTTTCTGATTGACATGGATCACCAACAAACACAAACCAAAATCTGATTATCTGTGTGAATGTCTAGATTCTGCTAATAGTAAGACATGATTGTTTCATATTGGAAGTCGAAATATTGAAAGCTCTAGAATACCACAAGAAAACTGATTATTTCTTATATGAATTAGAATATATTAGCTTAACATCAATTATGCAATCTTCGAATTTCTTCACTAAAATAATTAGAGCATTATTAATATTGTTTAAAAGCTTTGCCAATTAAATAAAGCACAGAAGTAATTCTTGACTTACTCCAGCCTATTGAACATGTGAGTCATCAAACCAAAACCAGACCACAAAACAATCAGTGGCATAGATCTCACAGCTTCAATTCTAACCTCTTCTGCTTCATCATGAAGACTCAAATCGAGAATATGAAGATTATTTCCAACTTGTAAAATGGAACCAAGCTTAAATAGTACTTGCACTGAAARGCATTTTGCCTTCCATGGTGGATGTGGCACAATTGTACAAAGGAAATTAGCCCAAGGAAGCTTTAGAACTGGATCCAGAAGTTCTGAGCAATGAGTCTTGCATATGGACAGCTTATGCTTGGCAGGAAAGAAACCTAGAGGAAGCATACAGATGATATCAGTCATAACGTTAGAAATAGGCAGGTAAAATCTGTCAAACTTTTAACAAACAAGAAAGAATAAAGGAGTTCTCCAATACTAACATCAATGACCAGAAAATGAAATATTAGATGGTAGTTAAGTTACAAAATTCAATTACAAAATCAAGGGAATTTCAGAAGATGGTTCTTTTTCATCACTGACATGATGAATAAGTGCACAAATCAGCCTCTTAACTTTCACTTCCCTTATGAATTCTTTTACATCTTTAAAAACAAAACAAAAATTAAATAACTTTTCTCTGGAAAGGGTCTGAAGTTCAGAGATCAGCTCCACAATAATCCATATTTACAGTTTAGCAATGAAGGCAGACTCCATGCAACATACATTAAGTATCACCAACAAATTCTTGAAACCCAAATCTCRGATTAAACTACCAAGACCACAAATGAATGCTTCAACCGGTGAAGGATTATCTACATCACTTACCTTGTGTAAGCAATAAGCAGTTAACAGCTTCAAGGAAGAAGGATAAATCAAGTGGGAGCGGCAATTCGTTCCTTGCCTGCAAGGGCCAAGGAGTTATTTTCCATTACACAGTGAACTTCAACAGAAAMCAATAAATGCATCTGAACACTAGTCAACCTGCTCAGATATCCATCGAATCCAACTTGATAACTGCCTTGAGATACATAGCGAGATATCCAAGTGTGGATATTCACAAAATATAATGCTTAGTGTACTAAGAGCTGTTACCGCAATCTCTGGATTCAACGAACTAACCTTCTCACCAGGAGGTATAAGATCTTCAACAAACTGACTCAATGAATTAAACACATGATAGGCATATTCTCTTTCTTCCATGCACGGAAATCTGTTCATAGGCCTACATATATCCTGACAAGTGATGCTAATATTGTTCTCCTCACCACCTACCTTTTGTCGCTTTGTATAGGAATATTCAAGGTTGAGAGCTGGTCTTTTTCCTCCGACTCTAAAGTTCTCATATCCACTATCCCTTGAAGTTGATGAATTCATACTGCAATTATTAGTCATTCTGTCTCCTACCAAATGAGGAGCAAGCCTAGATATGGCTACATGAAAGCAATCTATCAAATTAGAAATTGGTTTTGGGAAGCAAAGCATATCGATAAGGGATTCAGGCCTCCAAATATGAAAAGGGCAGCTTTTAGCAATCCTAACATATGCACTGCATAAAGCAGCCTGAAAAACAACAATGATAGTTAAAATCAGTACGATCACAATTGTCTAACATTTAATTCAATTGGTTGTCATATTCAACATGAAAGAACTTTTAGAAAAACTGACAAACTGGCAATACTACAAGGAAGAAAGCAACTATGAAGAACTAACTTTAAGCTCCTGGCTTCTTGCTTCCAGCAATGACTGGGGAAAGACATTTATTAGAGTTGCAGCTGTTGATCTGACAATATCATCTGAACAATTGGAATATAATGCCTGAAGGCATGCACCCAATGAAGAATCATAAGCAGCACTCCTGCCAGAAAAAAATAAAAATAGTAATAAAAGAATAATAACCAAGAAAATTAAGGATTTCCTGGAAGCACTGTGGTCCATGGTCAAACTGCTCTCCTAGACTGGAAGTTCATGCCTTTACCTCTCAGACCAATGAGATCTTTGCCAAGTTTATTGATGCAATTTTCATATCAAGTAATAATCCCCAGTAGATGGCCAAAAGGATACACCCTTAAGTGTCCTATTTTCCTTTCTAATATATATAAATTTTCGTAAAGTGAAATTTTTCTATCTTAACATCTATAGTAACACATAAAAATTTAGTAACACGAAGGTAGAGAGTCAAAATCAGAGTAAGAAAATCTAAGTATGAAACTAGAACAAGAAAGCAAGAGAATCAATTCATAAACATTAGGATACCTGATCACTAAACCATCATCCTGATTTTTGTCTAGAATAATTGCCACTGACTGAATTAGGTTTTCAGTAGGAATGATGTCATAATCTACGACTGCTCCAATAAGGCGCACAAAGTCAAAACATGCCTTTGAGGGAAGGAAAAAAAAAGAACTATGGTTAAAACCAACATTAAATAAATAATGTAACTAAAACACAGGGGAGTGGGGATGATGCTCTCAAGAAACAGGACTACTTTACTGGAAGAGCACTCACAATATGCAAGTCACCATCTCCATAGCACAAAAGGGAGCATGCAGCCAAGACAGATGATGTATCCAGAAGTCCTTCAACATATAAAGTTCCTTCAGTTAAGAATTTACAGAGTAACTTGATGGCAGATGTAGCAAAAGGCTGCCACCTTTCTTTGCCAGTGAGATCAATCAGAACACCATACCCATTGGCAGGTTTATTAGAGGCTGGGATATCACTAAGAGAAGCACCGTCACCACATGCTCCAGCGAAAGAGACACAGAAACATTTTAAATATACTTTCTCAAGTTCTGCAGCCTGGGCCTTGTCACAAAGTGAGCATAAATACAGAAGATCTGCAAGAAAGCAAACAAGCTAGCTTCTTTCAATCAAAAGCAAATCCTCATGCTAGGAAAGTAGAAGGAAGACAAGCAAATCGTACATGTTTTACAAGCCTTGCCCAATTAGATGTTTAAAATTTTCTTTGTCCTCCAGTTCTACCCACACAAAAGAATTACAAATAGAACAAAACCACCATCAATTTGAAAGTTAATATTAGGATAATTATTTCACAACCCAGACAACATCCTATCCCCAAGCAGAATAAAACCATTATAGCTAAAACAGCCAAAACAAAGTAAGGAATTAGACAAGTTACCAAGTTAAGAAACAGAAAATACACAGATAGTTTCTGAAGCATACCTTCGATTACCAGCATGGTATCTATGAAAAATAGTCGATACGCATCTCGATCTCCTATACGAAGTAAAGATAACAAGGAGCCGACAGTTTCAAAAATAACTCCTTGCCTAGACCTGAAAAACATTCATCAATGGAATTGGTTCTTCAAGCAGGGTATCTAGGGTACTTTTATACTAAAAAATAACAAATAATATTATGATTAGGTAAACTAATATAGATATGAGCAAATCTTTAAAAAATTGATATCCTCAAAACTAATGCATCAATTCAGTTACATTTTTAATATGTAACTCCGTGGACGGTCTGAAATACATTGACAAACACAAACGAGGAAGAAAAAGAAAAAACCTTATTAATCCACAGAGAGTTGAATTAAGACAACAATTGTTAATAAGCTCATGCAAGGAGAAAAGATATGGAGATAACAAAAGTTAAGTCACTAGCATCTTAAGAGAACAATTGAAATTACTCAGAAACTCCAAAATAAAACTACATAAAACTCTTAAAAGGGAAAGAACATCACAACATAGCATTTTCTAGTCACTCACCGAAATGCGGGCTCCGCGAAGAAAGGCAATATCCGCCCTATAATTGGTARGACGGCAGCAGCCTTGCCGTGATAAAATACTCCCGGAAAGTTCTTTCCAGTGTGCGTTAATAGTTTTAGTACTGCCATGACCTCTCTCTCTTTGGCTGTCAATTTGTACATATTCAAATTAGCAAGTACGATACAAATTCCAAACTGGTCATAATCTCATAACAGAATGCTGATTACTTTCAACAAATAGTAGTAGATTTTGAATATAGAAAGAGAGGTACCCGAAGCCGAAGGGACGACATAAGCGTGGAGGAGATTGGGGAGAACGGCACGAAATCTTGCTTCCAAGGCGTCATCGTTTTCTTTGTTCGGGGGAGTTGAAGACGAAGCCGCAATACGTTCTCGGAGCTCGTGGACCAGGCTTGAGAGGTTCGCCATGGCCGCTTCAACTCACTCTCGCTCAGTCCTTTGTGAGACTGGAAGCTGCGTAATTTTGGTTCCCTCCAGAGCTACTTTTCGAAATGGAAATCAAGCTTGGGGCTCCGTCGGCTTCTCCGAGATTCGACATTCCAATTATCCGGAGCAATCCGGAACCGCACAGCTAGAGCTGGCAAAAGTGACATCGGGTCGGGCTTGGCCGTCCCGAACCCGTCCAAGTGCCAGACGGTCCCACCAAATAATAAAATTTCTAAATTTCTAAACATTAGTAATTCTGCGTCCAAATACTTAAATCTAAATAACAAAATTTGATAATTTAATTTGTAATATTTTAATATGTCAAGTTAGAATACTATCCCATGAAATTGAGCAATTCACATATTAAGATATTGATAAAGGTCTAAAGCTTGAATCTAAAGACTAAAGTCAAAAATTGAATAGTGATTGAAATAATGAATATTTATTTTGTAATGTCTGAATTTAAATGTTGAATTTGGTAATATAATATGCAATTATCTTAATATATTATCAGAATATTATTACTTACAATTTATAGAAGAGATTAAAAAGCACATAACGCATTAAAGACATTATAAAATTAAATTATCAAACTATCTTAGTTCAATAATTACTTAATTCATTCAGATCTAGAGTTAAATTGGATAATCAAGCAAGGCCAATTAAATATTTTTTAACCCTTATTTGATAAAATGGAGATATAAAGGGAGACATTTGCACACTGAATCTGAAGATTGAAGTTTATTAAGTAGTTAATTTTTTTAATATTAAAAAAGTTACCTTTGTAATGTTTGAATTTAAATATTAAATTTTATTAGAGTGTTTGATAACCAATATAGCAAAACTTTGGATGTTATCATTTTTATAATTTTTCATTTTCTTTTTCTTTAAATTATAATTTTAAATATTCGTAAGTATATGAAATTATTTAGAATAATAGAGGAGAAGATATTATTAATTTTATTTAATATATATAAAGTTATTAAACTCGTACATATAAATGTATTTAGTGATGAGTGATAAATCAAAAACCTTATCACTTAAAATTTACAACAAAATTTAAGAGACACTAAAGATATTAAGACAATCTAAATTACATTATCAAATAGAGTTAATCTAACAAACACTTAATTAATATTATTTGGTAATGTAATTTAAAACATCTTAATATGTTAGTAGCCTTATGAATCCCGTTATAAATTTCAAGTTATAAGGTTTTGACTTGTTATTTGATCATCTATTTTTAATTTCCTTACATTTTCAATTGCTATTTTATTTATTTTTTTGGTTATTATTTTAATTTTAACTTTTTTATTTATTTATTCCTACTATACTTACATTTTGAGTTATTAATTAATTTCCTTCAAGTTTTACATTTTTACTGTTACGGTTATTAGTTTCGTTAATTTCCTTATCTTTTACATAATTTAAAACTTCAAGTGATGTAGTAAAAATGTAAGAAATGCAGAAATGTAAGTAATGTAATGAATAAGTAAGAAATCGTAATGTAAGTGATGCAAAATTAGTATTAAAGTTTAAGAATAAAAATAAGAATAAATATGACAATAAAAAAACAAACTAGTATATTAGGACAATAAGTAGGAAACAAGTATATGGTAGTAAGCAAAAAAATTGATTCCCTTAATGTTGTTTGTTCACATGTCTGGGTAGTATACAGTTTCATTACCTCTTTTATGGCAAAATTTATAAATATCTTTATTTCTAATATCATTCTTAGTAAAAGAAATTCCAATAAGGATCCTTCTTTTCTCTGGTTCTTATACTGACGGTTTGTATGGTGGAGGGCGTTGGAATGGTACTGTTTCTCCTTTTGAAGCTATCTCCTAAGTTCTGAAAAGGTTGAGCATTATCCATGTTCTCAAGATTGAAGTTTATGAGAAAGTTAGGATATATTTTCTAATTATCCAAAAATTGTAGGAAACTAAACTAGTATCTATGAAACTAAACTTAAGGCTGAGAACACAAAATACAATAAACTAGTATTTTGTTCAGAAAGAATAATCCCATTTGTCCTTCACCCTCTACTGATACTTGTCAACCCCCTTTTCACTTTCAAATAAAAGTAAGTATTCATTGTTCCTAAGAGCTAAGTTGAGTGATAAATCCTAAAAATAGTCATAAGGGGGAAATGAAGTAAGGGTTGCTATCGATTGTTTGACTAATACTATTGATTAAAGATTAGTCTCAGGAAGATGGCGTGATAGTAGATTCTTCTACTGTGACTGCGAGTATCTCTYTGGTCCTTCCAATTACCTTTATCCAAGTTCAAATAAGTCGGGACATTTACARTAAGGCTTCATCTTGTTTCTTGCCCATATTTTTCTATTTGTTATTAAGTATGACCCAACACCTTCATTGGATTCATGATCTTATTTGATTTATTTGCTTATACATTGGTGCTATTTAGAATATAATATAAATGAAATAAACTTATTCTCATAAATTTCACGAATAAAGGGGAGGAACAAACCCAAAAATATGAAAACTAGGAATAGATATTGTTATTGTGTATAGTATCTATAAAGAAATTCCGGAAGAATCATTGTTGTAAGAGAAACAAAGAAATTGGCCAAGCAGAAAGGGAGGGATTGGAAGAGAAGAGAAGAGATTAGGATAAAGTTGGCGAAGAATGAAAGAGAAAGAAAAAGAAACGTGCCGTTTTGCGCTAAAAGTCACGCCACGAAGAATGATAGTCTTTCATTTGCTACTTGTATATTGTATTTTATTTTGTTATTTTTACTTCTATCTTTTATTTTATTGTGCATGGTTTAAATATAGCCGCACATATGTTTGTTCTAAAGATTGCTCTTTTTCCTCTTTGGTCCCTTTGGTAAATTTAGTGCATCCCAATTGAGACAGAGGGTTGATAGGATTTTTTTTTTTTTTTTTTGTTTCCCACATTTGTTATCTTTCATTTAAACTAATTTATGCTTCATGATGTTTTAACAGCTTCGTGATCTTGAAAGAGGAGTGGATATACATGTTGCATCCCGTGGACGAATTGTAGATTTATTGAAGAAAGTAAAAGTTTCATTGCAATCAATTCAATATTTAGCTCTAGATGAGGCCAACGGAACATTGTATTAAATTTCAAACTTCAAATAAGAAAATTTTTGCAACATATGGACATGCCTCTTGCTGGAGCGACAAACGATGCTTTTAACGATGTTTTTAAGTGCTACCTTTCCTAAAGATATGGACACTGAGGCTCTCCTCTCTGGTGTGTGGCACTACATACATTTGTTAGCTTTGAAAGAAACATTTCGAATTCTTCATTTAATCATAATAAGAAATATACATCAATTTGTTACACATCTTCAATYGTTACACATCGTCCCCAAGGTCCCAGTCAATGTTTCAAATCCTCCAGTCATGCAATTGGAAATTACATAAGTAGTGGTTGAAACATCTGACATTGACAAAATAAAAGAAATTTAAATTGTTGACGAAAAAAATAGGCCCGTACTATATGTATATATGTAACATTATGTAAATATTTTAACTAAATAATACTTTCACTAAGTGTCGATTTATCAGCATGTAACTTAAGATTGAAGATGTACATCTTGGAAAACAAAGATTTTGTAAGAATTATATGCTTCTCTTAAGCACAAAATTTCACACAAATTACTCTTATATAAATAATACTCCCTCCACTTCATAATATAGTAATTTTTGGGACTAGACTCTTTCCATAATATAAGTCATTCTACAATTACAAGAAAAAAACATTTCAATTTTACTCTTAAAAAAACATTTCAATTTTACTCTTATTTACATGCCTTGAAAATTGACTTATTTGAATGTATTTATTACTAGTATTTAAGTCCTTTTTGTATTTATTCGAGAAACTTTAAATGAGATTAGAAGCTTATTTAGAAATGAGAGAGAGAGAGAGAGAGAACGGTAATTAATTGATCTTGAATTTAAAAAAAGTAAATAAGATAGGATAATAGTATATTAGGTAGTTTACGCGCATAGGTCTGGCCTCTGACTTATATTATGAAACAGAGGGAGTAGTAGTTTTATCAAATAATTTGATTGTAATAGTACTATATTTCTATATTTGAAATTTACCTATAATATTTCAATAATTATTAAACTAAATTCTCAAACACCAATCTCTCAAACCTTATGCAACATCCCAACCTGTATTAAGATAAGTTTGACTCTTTGCTAATGTATTAATTTTATGATTTAATTTAATAATAGGCAGAATTTAGCAAACTTCTCAAATTAATATTTAATTCTAAATAGTGAAAAATATCATCAATATAAAATAATCTTGTAAATATCACTTGTGAGAACATGACATAAATTTAAATATATTTGTATAGTATTAGACTACTTTATTTTCAAAACTATATATTTTACTATTATCCTTATGAGATCATGCCATCTCACGAAATGTCAAGTTTCAACAATCAAACTTTCATGTCCCATACCATTTAACGAAGAGCATTGACTAAAAGCTCTGCAAATGTAGACAGGTCTCCATATGAAGTTTATTTTACAAACAAATATGTCCTATGCTTATGAAACTACAAAAATGAGACTTCACTAACATAATAAATATTAATAGTAGACAATTATCTTACATTTGAATTTACACGAAGATAGAAGATACTTTTCTAATCTTTCCTTGCTTCTTAACTCGAATCCTATGCTAATCTTTCCCTCCTCCTTAACCCCGGCTTGGGAACAACTGTGTTTTTTTATTTATAACACATGCAGAGTTACAACAGTACCTAATCTAATAACAAGATAGACATCAACCTGGCATCATACAAAGAATTATTTCAAAAAAAAAAAAAAAAAGCAACATATAAACCTAATGACGAACAAGAAAAAGAAAATAAAAAGAGATCACCAAGAAATTAGGATCTGCAATCCAGTAACATGGACAAACTAAGGACAAGAAGTTGTAGAGAGGTTGCAGAACACAAACACAAAGGTTACCGTTCAAGATATCCAATCCTTGTCCACAAGGAGCATTATGCCAATTTTAATTGATTATTAAAAAATATCAAACCTTCAAGAATTAGGATGAGCTCTATAATCACCAAATAAATATATATAAGTATCATCAAAGCATCTTGAATCACATGCACAAACTTCTAATTCAATAAAAAATTGCAAAAGGCAACAGCACCGAATCAAATAATATTATTATGCTCTATGCTAATAGAAACTGAGAAAACCAAATTTGGATAATTATAATCACGACAACATAGGTTCACGAGATGAATTTTGGAGTTTAAAACCAACCGTGATATCTCAAACGCTTGCAATATTGCATTTAAACAAGCATAGTGTTCTACTACACTTAGGGCATCGCAGTCACAACTAATTGTTCAACCGACAAATAGATGCTTTAAAGGCCTAATAATGTAGATAAAGAAAACATATTCAATGATTGAAAACACATTATAATGATTTACAATAGTCTTGATGAGGGGGAGACGCCATAGACCAAACTCATTTATAAGTTTGTTTGCCAACACTTTCACCCAATACTATCAACCAACTCCCCCTTATAAGAGTTTTGGATAAAACGCCCATGCAACCACAACAGATAGTTCATTTTTCGAGAAGGTAGGAAAACTTTTCTCTGTTATCTATCTATTTTTCTATACATGTCTAACACTTAAGACTTAACAGGGGTGCCTCTCTAAATGTAAGATACAATAATAAAATACAAGAAAATGTAACTACACTCAAAGTAAAATACACAAGATGTTGTGTGCTGGCCACTCATAAATATCTTACTGCCATTGAAGCAAAATGGTTGGGGCTCATGGTAGAAAAGGCACTGGTCAGGTGAAGGCCATCAATTCCCCTACCTAAGTAGTGATAGACATTATGAAAGGTGTAAACATAGAGATGGGACTGTTTAAGGGCATGACTACTCTCACTATTGTGAAGCTTAGTGACTACCAACTTATCTTGGGGCTCGAGCTCCTGCAGGATACCAAAGCTGCAGTCCTACCTTTTGTTGATGCACTTATCGCATTAGGGATCAAACCAGTCATGGTGCCTACAATAATTGGAAGGTATAACCATTAAAAGTATTTATGTTTTCCAATTGGAAGAGAAAAAAAATGAGACTTTTAAGCATGAGAAGCAAGAAGGCGATTCAATACCGCATGTTACAACTAATGGAGGAGCATGGAGCATATCATCCGGGAAACGAGAAGCAGAATCCACCATCAATAACCAGATGATTAGAGGTACAAAGGAAATGCCACAAAGAACTTTGCGAAATGGTGGGATCAAAGTGCTAAAGAAAGCACTTGGGAAAGTGAAATGGACCTGAAAGCGTCCCAATCTCTAGCAGTGCTTTCCAAGAAGCCAAAGTGCT
Source organism: Rhazya stricta (assembly GCA_001752375.1). Lineage (NCBI taxonomy): Eukaryota > Viridiplantae > Streptophyta > Magnoliopsida > Gentianales > Apocynaceae > Rhazya > Rhazya stricta. Next base: position 4,337,158 of record MEJB01000015.1, read on the forward strand.
GAGGACGTAGCCAACATGGGGGGAGGGGGGAGGATGTCATGGCCCACTATCCACCACGCCCACGATACCTAGAGAGTGTGCCCGTATTGACTAAGGTGAAAGTCCACACCGACATGCTCGCACCAGGATGCCTACAGCACCAAGAAGCATGTTTGTAGCGCCCTAGAGCACGCCACACTCATAGTGCCCAGGAGCATGCAAGCGCCCGACACTCTATGCCCAAGAGCAAGCCCATGCCTACAAGCAGACAACATCTTTGTCTTCTTACTTTTAGTTAAATACATTTTCTTGTATTTTGTTATTGTATCTTACATTTAGAGAGGTGCCCATGTTAAGAGTCAAGTGTTAGACATGTATAGAAAAATAGATAGAAAACAGACAAAGTTTTTCCAACTCCTTGGAAACCAATATCTATTGTGGTTGAATGGGCATTTTTAGTCAAAACTCTTATAGGGGATTTTGGCTGGTGGTGTTGGTTGTAAGTGTTGGTAAACAAACTTGTATATGAGCTTAGTTTATGGTGTCTCCTTTCATCAAGAATATTGTAAATCATTGTAATATATTTTCAATCAATGGATATGCTTTCATTTTCTATATTATTATGCCTCTAAAGCATTGATTTGCTTGCCACACATTTAATTGTGATTGCAATGTCCTAACGTGTAGTAGAACCTTTCTTTATAAATGCAATGTTTGGAAGTGTTTGAATTTCATGGTTGGTTTAAAGCTCCAAACGCTATCCCGTGACACTATAAACATAGGGAATAATAATAAATGAGAGAAAGCCATGGTATCCAAGTGATATTTATAGGCAAAGTTGGGGAAAAGCAAGACTAAGATTAAGAAGGTGACATCTAATTTGGACGGTTGCGATGATTCTTATTGTTATTGTCGGTGAAGTATTTCTAGATGGATTTGTTGAATCATCGTCCAATAAAAATTTTAAATGCTCAAGTCAGCTAAAAAGCGATTTTTCAAAAAAGAAAAAAATCAATTAAAAAAGAGGAGATAAGCTTGCAAAGGCTGGAGACAGGTGTTTTGTGGTGAGAATTGTATTTCTTGCTTGCGGTTCGATACTTTAGAAAATGGAGCCCGATTTCTGTGTACTTGGTGAGTTTGTAGAAGGTCTCTACCCTGGGAGATGGATATACTCCTTTTGTAACCGGAACGAAATTAAAAACTTTCAAACTTAGAGGACTAAGCCTTCCATCATCGCATCACTAAATGATCAGGTAGCCCATCATTCAAAGCTCAGATACATGCCTGCTACGCTATCATATTAGTCGAGTCGATCCGATTCGTTCGAATCCATCATTCCACGATAAAGAAGAGGGGCTACTGGAGAGGGAGAACTCCTAACAAAAGCACCATGAGATGGGGCATAAAGTCCTTCTATCTTTACCTCTGCCACATTCGCAGAATTTCCTATTATAATGCAATCCCAAATTAGCGAAACTGGGATGATGAGGAAAGTATTGAATAGGGCAGAGGAGGCTTTGCTTGTCACACAGGTCATTTTTACTTACAGATTTGCTCTCAAGAATGCTCTTTTTGGTCAGGGTGGGAAGAAGGTAACCACTTACCGGGATCAAGCTTCTCTTCTTGGTTGCATGGGCTCCTCTACAAGTGAAAAGTGAAGCTAATACCCCTTCTCACCTACTTGTTGATATTAGTTCAAGGTTATGTTCAAATGAAATATGGTGGGTTAATGCCTCTCTAAATGTACCGAATGCATCTGTGGCTTATTGGTCTACAGCTTAGAATATAACATGTTTTTTCCTTCAAAAAATTAGAATACTATTTTTTAAAGGAATCAACTTAAAAATGGAGAATATTTTTCTTTTCGTGATCTAATTAAGAATAAGTACTAAAACTTCTAACATCCACTGACTTCTGCAAAAATACCTAAATGACCTTGAAGATTCTACAAGTTCAACAAGGAAATGATAATTGCTTATTCATTTTCATCTGTGTCCTTTTATTCTACAAGCACTGGAGGCCGCTTGAAATTGGCTTTGTGAAGATCAATGTCGATGATGCATACTCAGAGAATAACCCTATTGGGTTGGGGCGATTGCTCGTAATGCTAAGGGAATAATTTGTGAAATGTCAAAGTTGACCTAGTCATCAAGTTGGCTCAGTCTTTGTTAGCTTGTTTATGTTAGAAATAATCTCTCCTTGTTTAAAGGAAATGTAGCTAGTGTTGTTAGTCCTCAATATCCACGTTTAGGAGTTTGTTAAAAATCCAAACTTGTGTTTTGATTAGATAGTTTTAGCTAGTATCATATCAAATAGTATTAGAGCCCCATCATAGGGGCCTGATCCTGAAGAATGTAGAGTAAACATAAGATAAAGGAGAGATAGTTSTGTGAATATATAGAGATGTCGAGTGACAAAGATGACAAGCTCTGCATTCCCAAGTTCGATAGGGATCATGAGCATTGGGCAATGCTCATGAAAAATCTGGCGCGCCCAAAGGAATGGTGGCATCTGGTGAAGACATGCTTCATGGAACTAGGGAGGGAAGACTACTAAATGAAGTGTAGCAGACGGAATTAGTTGACTTGAGGTTGAAAGTCCTCAAGATGAAGAACTACTTGTTTGCATCGATTAAGAAGCCTATTCTGAAGACCATCCTTCAAAAGAGCACCATAAAAAGCTGCGGGATTCTATATATGAAGCACAAGTATTAAGGAAATAAGCGCGGTGAACATGCTCATTTGGAGCGGTTGCACAAAGACTTTGAAGTGCTGGAGATGATGGAAGAAGAGTTCGCGACTGACTACTTCCTAGGTGATGATAATAACAAAACAACATGCAAAACCTTGGAGAAGACATGCCAAACTCCAAGGTGGTGGCGAAGATTCTATGAACGCTCCACGAGAAATATTATGCACAAAATCCTAACAAGTGTACTAGTGTCCAAAATAGTATAATGAGTGAATCAAGTATCGATCCACATAGATTTTAATCAAGTTCCAAAATTACCAAATTCTCCTAATTTAAATGTACCGATTATGAGTGATGTCTACTAAAAACTACTAATAAAGAAAAGCAATAAAAACTCTAATTATGAAACTAAAAACTACAAATTTAAAGAAGTTGTTATGATAAAATGGACTTGGTCAGGGTATTGCTCCAATTTATTCTAGTAATAACCTAAATTGGTCACACCTTTATTGATAAACTTCCTAAAATCTATTTAATTGTTAACGGTAAAATTTCCTAAATTACATTTTACCCAATCTCTTGGCATAAACCCCCTAAACTTGATTAAATAAAACCATATCTCTATGTGAATTAACTTAACCAAGAATGCATTAATCAATTATGGAATTCCCCATTTTTACTAACCACAATCACATGCTCTTCGAAACCTCCTAATAGAAACCAATTCTATCTCTAGGCAGTTTAATTCTACAAGTTACAGTTACATAGTTCCTAACAAATTACTTCATCTCTTGGTTCTTTACAAGTTATTAGATCGATTTATAGGTAGCTACTCTATAAACGCAATAAGAACGTTGTAATGACAATTAACAAATAAGATAATGGGGAATCATAAAAAATAAAGGCATATGAAACAATCAAGTTATTACAAAGAAACAATTTTCACATAAACCCTAATCAACAATAAAGAATTTAGCCTAAGAAGTACATCGAATCAACCTTTAAAAACATAAAAAATATGATTACAATCAATGATGGAAAAGAAAGAACATGATTTGATGAAAAAAATCCTTAAGTGTCTTGATTGAGTCCACGTCTTAATGCTTCCAAATGATTGCTTTAGGTCTTTTGTACCAAAAATATGTTGAAACTATGAAATAGTACTCAAAAGTATATGTCTTCGGGCTAAAACATGCCTTATATAGAGAAAACAAGAAAAACCTAATAATAAGGAAATGGGACCAGAAATAACACAATCTGAACTCGATTTTCCTTCATCGAGCAAAAGTTAAAGCCGATTTTTTGGCCGATCCGGCGCCAGATCCATTAAACCGGTTCTTCTTGCCTTAAATTGGTTGAACTGATTTTTCTTATTTAAATAAATTTGGGGCTTGCTTGTGGTCAATTGGGGTGCCAGGTTACTTTCGAAATCTTTTTCTTGAAGAGTTTAAACGATTCGAGGCATGAAACACCTTGAGACCGGGACCGAGTATGGAGTTTCTGTCAAAAGAATGACAAACCGACGCCTACGGCCAATCCAGTGCTTGATTCATTCTTCTCAAAATTGGCTATTTTAGCACAAATTTGGCACCAATTTTGTGCAAAAACAGCAACCAAATTTCTTCCTTTCTATGCTTAGTCAATTTTTCAATATTTTAACTTATGAAAATTGCACTTTGACCCCAAACTTCTCTGGGTTCATCATTTGACCTTTTTAGCTCTTCTTTCTCCAATTTTTGGCCTTTTTCTTATTTTTAAGATGAAAATCCTACAATTAACAAACCAAATTAAGTATAATACAAGGTTGACCACATATTATTTAACAAGATTCGACTTAAGTAAGGGCAAAAATATAGTATAAAAATGACTATATCAAAGTGCAATTATATTTTATGTTCAATTGAAGAGGGAAAAGATATCAACTCACTTTCGATAGATGCACTACAAATTTCTCTTCTGGTGCACGAACAGAAGCTTCGAAAGCATAGTGGGGAAAAACATGCACCGAAAGTTGCAGTTGGAGCCTGGAGAGGCAGAAGTGACAAAGGGCAAGGTCGAGGAGGATACCAAGGAAGGGGTAGAGACAGATAACTGAAAGTTGTAGTTGGAGCTGGGAGAAGCAAAGGTGATAGAGGACAAGGTAGAGAGTTCATTCCATGAAGAAAAATTAATCCTTGATGAATATGAAAGACTACTTGATGAATAAAAAAACTAATTGATTGAAATGAAAATGGAGATGCATGTTTCTTATGCATGTTTTTCATTCCGAAAATAAAGAGCGTGGTGAATAATATATATATATATAAACACACACACGTATAGATTGCAAATCTGCAAGAAGCTGTGCAAAAAGATTGTTAAAAATCTTGCATCAACATAAACTTTTGTCTAGTGGCAAGCTACATTAAGTAGTTTCGACTTTGACATTGAATTTATCACAGGAGATACAAATCCCATTCCTGATTTTCTTACTCGGGAATTTCTATAGAAAATTCATCATGCCTAGAAAAGTTAGGAATAAAGAAGAAAGAGACATATAAACAAAACCTATCACAGATCAGCCTACATCATCCTCCAGGTCAATTGTCCCAAAGAAATCATGGTATGACATCACAACTGAAGAAGAAGCCAAATGAAGGCAACAGATTCCTATATCAGCTACATTAGTCTCTAAATCACCAATTCATTCTGTGGTATTAATGGCAGCATTATTGCAAGAGTTCCAGGAATTACTCTCCAAATTCCAGGCCAACTTCGACACTATATCATGGCAACATTGGCAAAGGAAAAGCTGCAGATAAAAACCAAGAGTACATCACAGTCTCAGATCAAGGATAATACATTAGTTGAGAAATCAATAAGTATCATCCCCTTTTCTCAAAAAAATCTTATGTTCAAAATATTATTTCTATTGAAAATGTGGCGCCATCTATACCAAAAGCTTTTGGCATCAAAGCTGACTTTGTAAGGAGTAATTAAAGTAATAAAAGGAGTACCTAATATAACCTTTTCAGATATGAATTTTCTTAACAAAAGATTCACTTCCTCATAGTTCTAATAAATCAATTGAATTATTTCTGATTCTATCTCTAAAATAGATAAAAATCTCAAAAATCCTATTTTTAAACCTTACACTCTATCAACATCTAGTGTAAGAACCACTAGAGATAATAAAACTAAAATTTTCAAAAGCTATTAAAGATCAATTAATTCGTATAGAATCAACCTCTTCTAGTAAAAATGTTGTTCCAGATTCCCCTATATCTACATCTGCATCCAATAAAATCAATGTTTTATGACCATGGCAGCGAATGCTTATGAAATCGAGATAGGAACCGAGGATAAAGCCATTGTTGAACTTTTTATTGCAGGTTTCTCTGGTCAATTGAAAGGATGGTGGAATTACTATCTCACTTCTAAAGCAGTGCAAGGACATATCTGGTACAATTAAATTTGATGAGGATGGAAATCCTCTCATAGAAAATGGTCAGGTTTTTCCCGATGTTGTATCTAATCTTATTCTTTCTATGTCACTCCACTTCATAGGAGATCCATCATATCTTAAGAATAAGAATGCTCAATTACTTTCAAATCTTAGATGTAGAAAATTTAGTGATTTTCAATGGTATAAGAACATTTTCCTTACTAGGCTCATGCATAGGGAAGACTCTAATCAACCTTTTTAGAAGAAAAAATTCTAAGGCCAATTACCTCTACTCCCAGGAGAACGAGTTAGAAACATAATTAGAGAAGACATTAGTAAAAAAAAATTATTCCTTATAGTCAGTTCACCTTTGGAGAATTAATCAGTAGCATCCGAAAAGAAGGCTTAAAATTATGTCAAGTTATTAGGTTACAACAAAGACTTAAGAAAGAACTTAGACAAAATCCTATCTTGGGAAACAGTAGTATTGTGAATGGTGGGCATGAATCTTGACTTCAGGAAGTGATGCCATACTTTGGCAGGGGTATTAAATAGACCCTCTTGACTGATTGATAACCTTGAGAGGAGAACATCCARTGTGTGCCCTTAACTATTAGGGTTTGTGAAATAGTCTCCCAAGTATCATTTTCCAAGAGACCTATAAATCTAGAAAATTCACAATCAATATTTAGTAAACCATACACAACATTGCTGTCATTGCTTTCAATGGGCACCCAACGTCCTCTAACTTAACTCTCCAAGCTTTAACATCCATGAAGTTAGCGTAAAATTCTCGAAGCTATCTGGTTAGTCCCAAAAGATAGCCAACCCCTAGCAGTGATGTGTGTATGGATATAGAGAGGGAGGCCTAATGTATCACCATCAGTCATGGAAAAACCCTTTTCTGGCCAGAGCTCTTTATTAACAAATATATCATCAAAATGCTTCTTTGCTTTTTCATTGGTGAAGCAGTCATAAGCTGGCATTTGGGTCTTAACTTGCTTGGTATGAAGCATTGTGGATTGAAAAAAGAGAAAAAAAAAAATAGAGATGGAAGGGTGTTGCAAAAGCAAAGGTTGGCTACAACTCGAGAGATATATGGTAATGTTTCAGTGCTAGACAAGAGAGGCTCTATAAAGATAAGTGAAGTCTGTTCAAGAAAAAGTGATGTTTCAGGAAGAGAAGAGATATGAGAGATGCGAGGAATTGCGTGTATCATATAAGAAAACATTGATTGTGCATGGGGAAGAGAGAAAGTTGGAGTAAGCTAAGAATCAGCTTTAATCCCGCCAAAAAGGTTTACATCATTTCGATTTCCAGGACAACTGAATTGACCCACTATCCAAAAGCAGAGCGTTCATGTGTATCATGATAGCACAGGTGAGAAATGCCAGGTCATCACCACTAGTTAAATTGCTGGCTACAGCTAGCATAGCTTTAATGGTGAGACAACAACGGATGAAAGATTCCTGCAACACTAAAACCTGAAGTGCAAATGAAATTACAATATTCAGGATAGAAATATAAGAAATAGAAATAAACAATATTAGAATTCAAAAAGTGTGAACTACCAAAATGATAAAAAGATAGCTAGAAATAAAATAAAAAGAAGAATTATTGAGAATTATTAAACGAGCAAAACACGGGGTTACCTCCTAGTAGCACTCGATTAGAGTCTCAGCCTGAATTTCACCCTAATGCTACTCCAAAGGAATGGGAGCTCATTCTTGTAGGAATGTCCCTAGCCCAATATAGTTTCAATTTTTGCCTATTTACAGTAAATGCATTGCTAGATTTTTYATTAAGTATATCAACTGCACCATGGGGATAAATTTTAGTAATTCTGAATAAACTTGATCGTTTTGACTTAAGTTTCCCAAGAAATAGACGAAATCTAGAATTAAATAAAACAACAAGCTGTCTTTCATGAAATTTCTTAGGTTGAAATAGTTTCACTTGCCATTTTTTGGTTCTATTCTTTTAGAGTCTAACATTGTCATATGAATTCAAGCTTATTTCCTCTAACCCATTTAACTATAGCAAAAGTTCATTCACAACAGCATCAAAATTGGTATTCAATGCAAGGTTGCCCAGAATGCTCGATATTCTAACTCTAAATGTAATCGACAAGCTTTTCCAAAAACCAACTTATAAGGAGATAGGTTTATAGGCAGTATGATATACCCATAGAACATCATCTAATTCGCTAGACCAATTTTCCTATTTGGGTGGACAACTTTTTCTTGAATTTGCTTAATTTCTCTATTGGAAATCCCAACCTGACCACAAGACTAGGGGTGGTATGCTGTAGCAATAGAAGACATCTTCTCAAGACTTGATCATTACATTTCTTGTAAAAGAATGGGTTGTCCAGCAATAGGGTCTTACATCGTAGAAGAATTTCTTGAGTTGCTATTTGTTCATTGCTAGAAGATGCGCTTTACTGGCCAAATAATTTCCAAAATCAGCATACTAAGAGGCTTAAGCTATTATTAGTGGCTGCTCATTAGGGAATGCCTCAGTAATGGGCATCTAAACATCCAATTCACCTTCAGTTTCTAGCCTTGATATCGGTTACTTGAATTTATGCTCCTTTTTGATCTTTAATTTCCAAATCAAACTCTTACAACAACAATACCCACCTGATCAATCGTGGTCTAGCATCCTTCTTTGATATAAGGTACTTGATGGCTGAGTGATTTGTAAATATTGTAACCTTAGTTCCAATCAAGTAGGCTCAAATTTATCAAATGCAAATACCACTGCTAGCAACTCTTTTTCAGTAGTTCTGTAATTGACTTGGGCTTCGTTGAGGTCTTGCTAGCATAAAAGATGGAGTGACAAACCGGCCTTTGCTTTGCTTAGCGCTACTCCTACTACAAAATCACTGGCATGACACATTAATTCACAAGGCAATGTCAAGTCTGGAGTGGCAATGATTGGGGTAGTGATGAGTGCTTTTTTCAATGTTTCAAAGGCTTTGCTACAGTATTCATCAAATACAAACCTTTTGTCTTGCTGTAATAATTCACAGAGGGGCTTAGAGATTTTTGGGAAGTCCTTGATGAACCTTCTATAAAAGTCGGCATGCCGTAGAAAACTTCTTATCCCTTTCATTGAGGTAGATGGTGGCAACTTTTCAATGACTTCTATTTGAGCTCTATCTACCTCAAGACCCTTGGTTGAAACTTTGTGATCTAGAACAATGCCTTCCTCAACCATAAAGTGACATTTCTCCGAATTTAATATCAGATTTATTTCTTTGCATCTCTTCAAAACTTCCTCCAAGTTCAATAAACAATCCTCAAAGGTTGTCCCAAAGACTAAAAAATCATCCATGAAAATTTCAATGGTTTTCTATACAAAATCAGAGAATATGGACATCATACAACATTCGAATATTACTCGAGCATTACAGAAACCAAATGGCATGCGTCTGAAAGTAAAGGATCCAAATGGGCAAGTAAAGTAGTTTTCTCTTGGTCTGCTAGTGCTATACCATTTTGATTGAGTAACTATCCAAGAAACAATAATATTCCTTCCCAACTAGCCCATCCAACATTTGATCTATGAACGATAGTGGAAAGTTATCTTTTCTTGTTGCCTTGTTAAGCTTCTGATAATCCATACAAACTGTCCATCTTGTGACAATTCTGGTAGGAATCAGTTCATTTCTATCATTTGTCACTATAGTCATGCAGCCTTTCTTGGGAACACATTAGATTGGACTGACGCGATGCTGTCTGAGATGGAATATATAATTTTAGCATCCAACCATCTTATAATTTCCTTCTTCACCACCTCTTTCATATTAGGATTCAACTGTCGCTGTTGTTCAATATAATTACTATAGGATTCTTCCAGTAGAATTTTGTGTATGCACAGCAATGGGCTAATTCCTCTAATGTTTGCCATTTTCCATCCCATAGCTCTTTTATGTTTTCTTAAAATTTTTAGTAACTACTCGTCATTCTCAGCTGAGATCATAACAGGCAATGTTTCATCCTAGCCCAAATACGCATACTTCAAATATAGTGAAAGGGCTTTCACTTCCAACAACAGTGGATCTTCTTTAGATGTTTTGCTTGGTGGCTCAACTTTTCCTGATGTCGCAATGGTTCAAATTGTTTCCATGAAATGAAATATGGTTATCTTGATAAAGCAGAAGCTACCATTGTTTCACTTTCAATTCTTTGATTCCAGAAACTCAAGTTCTAGATCTGCATTAGCAATTGGAGAATTGCTATAGCATTTATTGAGGCTTTTGGCTACCCATGTGTCCAGGATATCAATAGATGTGCATCCTTTCGATATTGTGGGAAATTTCATAGTATGCAGAACATTAAATCTCACTTCATGATCGTGCATCCACATGGTAAGCTTTCCTTTCTGAACATCTATCAATGCTTTGTCCGTAGTAAGGAACGGTCACCGAAGGATAATTGGGATATCGTTGTTAGCTTTATAATCCAAAACAATGAAGTCGACTGGGAAGATTAACTTATCTACCTTCACTAGTACATCCTCAATTATAGCAAATGATCAATCAGCTAACTGTAATATTACAGTCGTGGGCCTAGCTTCTTCCACCCCTAATTTCTAAAGAGAGACATTGGCATTAGATTGATACTTGCTCCTGAATCACACATTGCTCTTCCATTATATGTGTTTCCAATTGTGCATGGGATAGTAAATCTGCTTGGATCTTTAAGTTTCTGAGGTAGCTTGTTCTGCAAAATTGAACTGCATTCCTTTGTCAGAGCAACTGTTTTGGACTCCCCTAGTCTTCTTTTGTTGGACAGAATATCCTTGACAAACTTCACATAAGTGGGTATTTGTTCAAATGTTCAACCAAAGGAATGTTTATGTGAAGTTACTTTAGAACATCTAGAAACTTGTTGAAGTTTTTACCCTCTTTCTTTTTTGCAAATCTTTGTGGAAATTTCATCTTATGAAGAATTGGTTGAGTGTTTGATTTCTCTGCTGGTGGGTTTGTCGATGATGCTACAACATTATCATGCTTTTCAGATTCCTCATTTGGACTAGTCCCAAATCTATTACAATTTCAGGCTCTCTTTCTTGTTCCTTCTCCTGATCAGCTATATGCTTTTTTGGGATTGGTGTTTTCTTCTTCAATTCCTTCAATTCCTTACCATTTTTCGATGTAATCACTTTATAGTGTTCCTTGCCTTCTTTTTGGGCACTTCAATATCATTGAGCAAGGAGCCATGTTGTCTGTTGTTGAATGCCCTATTTGATGCCATGTTGTCTGTTGTTGAATGCCCTATTTGATTTTCCATTTTTCTCATTCACATAGCTTGCGTCTGAATCACTGTATCGTTATTTGCCTATATATGTTTTAGCAAACCTTCTAGTGAGTGGAACTGCTCACTAGTGACTCTCTTTGTTGATTCTCTTGTTGTTGTAATCATGGTGGTCCAGTAGACCTGGTTTGTTATACTTGGTTTTGTCCTTAAATTACCTCTTGGCCTTCCCAAGAGAAATTTGGATGCTGCTTCCGACCGGGGTTATATGTGTTTGAATATGGCTTATTATTTTTGTTGAAATTCCCTCTAATATAACAAACTAATTCCGAATTGGAAGGACAATTGTCAAAGAAATGTCCTTCATCACAATAAATACAGGACCCTGATGCTAGGGCATACATAAATAACTATGTTCATGTAGCAGTTTGTGCCCTTGATAGATCACCTTACATCTTTACATTTTTCAACATGTTGGAAATAGATGCTACTTCAGCAACCAAATTTGTCACAGGGTCCACTTCATGAATACCAACCACTTGCTTCATAGGTTCAGTTGCTACAGCATTCCTTGCGTTGGAAGTCATTGTTGGATATTCTCTCAAGAATCTCATATGCATCATCGTAAGATTTGTCCAGAAGTGCTCCATTAGTTGATGCATCATCAACATTGCTTTATTGAAGACTCAATCTGCTATAGAAAGTTTCCATCTAAATCCAATGAGGGATTCCATGGTGAGGAAATTTTCTGAGGAACTCTTTATAACATTAGCACATTTCATAGAAATTCTCGTCATTGCATTGCTGGAAGGCGATAATGTCATACCTCAATTTCAGATTCTTAGTAGTAGGAAAATATTTGAACAAGAATTTTCTAGCTAAATCGTTCCATGATGTTATAGAATTAGGTGGCAAAGTGTTAAGCCAATATCTAGCTTGATCACGTAGTGAATATGGAAATAACTTAATCCTCATAGCTTCCTCGCTAACTTATTGCAACACGAATGAATTGCTGACTTCCAAAAATAAAATTAGATGTTGATGAGGGTCTTTTGTGGCCATGCCACTGAATTATCCCATTGACTGCAACATTTGAAACATTACTGGTTTTAATTTAAAATGTTGAGCTTCAATTACTAGTCAGATAATGCCGGTTGTAAATCTTCCAGCATAAGAACTGCATAATCCCTAGTTGATCTATTTCTATCATCTACCATTACCACAGCATTAACTCTGATAGGTATATTTTTAGGTGCAACATCAGGTTGAGTTCTACATCCTACCATCTCTCCAGTGTATCCTGCTGCATTTAACCTTGCTTCCCTTTCGGCAGCATTACATTCAGCTGCTAATGCAGCAAGATTTCCTGCAGCATTGAGCTCTATAACAAATTCTGGTATGTTCCTCTATTCTTGGCAGCCATCTTTTTCTTCTTCTTGTAATAGCACATCTTGCTCAAAATGTTCTTTTTAGTTTAGGATTGAATGGAAATGTGCTATTCTTGTTTGACATTCATGAGGAAAAGTAGCTTGTTTAACACAATTCAATTAGGTTAGAAATATAAATCTAAAGCAATAGAAATCTTGTTTACTAATTAGACAACTTACGAATCCCCAGCAACGCTGCCAAAAACTTGATATGCATGTTTCTACTCTTTCCTATTAACTCAACTTCTTAATATACATGTTTGTATTACATCTTCCTGGAGGTTGTTAGAAGATTTGTGGCAGAAATTTAGTGCTTGTGACTTTGATATTCTATTAGAGTGGACTCATAACTCATCTATTAGTTTAGCATTTTCTCACATCTTAGTATTTTTCGATTTTTGCCTTGTAGTTATGATTTGACACGCTATTTTTATCATCCACATGCACATTGACATTCTTTTTACTTTTGTGTATGATATGGGAATGCTGCATATTTTCATCCGTTAGTTTATTTTTTCTTTTTTAATTGCCTATCTTCACCAGTTAATGAATCACTTGTATGCCAATATTTCCAAACTACAAACATTTTAACCAACTTACCACATACCTTGCTTCTAGGGATTTTGATTGAAGAGTTGACAATTTACTTTTGATGATATTAGTTGGCTTACTAATGCACTTCTTCTCTTATTGCCGAACTTTTGTTATGATTGATAAAAAGTTTGAGTTTTGCTTCTAATTATGGCATATATGGAAGGTAGTAACCCAATACTCCCTTGAAGTATTCACATGTTAACTCTACCCAATAGCTTCCATCAGACATCATACAAGTTTGCCCTCATTCAGTGGTGCATGAGAAAATTTTCCTTCTAGATTATTTCCTGACTTATGGCATCAACTAACATATGCCTTTGCTCTTTAATGCAATTCAAAATTCTTTCTGATCAGAGTTATATTGGTTATTTTTTCATTTTTCTAAATTATTTGATTGTAGGTTTCAAACTTCATTTTCCTTGTCTTTTGGGGTTTGTTTTGTGATTTCATCATTGGAAAGTATTAACTAATTAGGCATTTTCTCTAATAGGACTTAGATATGATTTTCTATTAAATAACTTAGGGAAAAAATATACAAAAAATGTTATGAAATTCATTAGGCGTCCATTGACTTTTAACACTTTCCAGTGGTTCGGCTGTTTCACTAATAATGAATCATGAATTCTTCAATACAGGGATATGTATGTAACTTGATTGAAACTAAGTGACTTGTTCGCTTTATTGGGCATTTGACTGGTTCTGCCCATAAAAGCAAGGTACATTTGCTAATATATTTTTCCAATTCCATGCTTCTTCGTGTACCCTTGCAAATCCAGACAATACTGTTTTCATTTGTGGATTAATATGGTTACCTTTTTTGGCTTTGAAGACTGTAGATGACCGTCGATGCGATCTCTCTAAAGTATTCTATGTTGGACAGTSTGTTCACAGTATATTAATTGAGGCATTTGGACAATTGAATTGATGATTTTCCTTTGTTTAGTTATGATATATTAGCTATAGCACGATTATCGAATATTTGATTTGATGCTTTTTTATTGTTTACTGCATTGGATATTGTTGTAATTGAATATTTATATTATAACTATCTTTAAATTTTTTTGGCATAAATATTTATTTTATTAATTATTTTTCATATATATTAATATATTAGATATCATTTGGTAAAACAAATCAGAGAAAACGAAAAGGAAAGAAAATAACCTATAACGATAGTGTTAAAAGTATAGTAATAGGTAAACTATGTGAACTAATCAAACCTAACACTCAAAAGCATAGTCATATTCAGCATAAAATGACAATTAAAATTGTAGTAATAGATTATATATCTAGACACTTCAAAATGTAGTAATAAGTTATTTATCATGATACGTCACGATGTAGTAATAGATACCTTATAAGGATGCTACCAAGCGTGGCAATAGACAAGAGCTATATTGACGCAGAAGAGCGTAGTAATAACTTATTTTTAGCAATGCTTCAAAGTGTGATGCATAAAGCTTTTATTGACACATAAAAGTGTACTAATAACTATCCCTATGACACTTTGGACTATAGTACTATTTCTAACGGTGGTGAGATCCAGGGTGGGGATAGCCTACATATAATGACACTTTAGTACATCAGGAAAGACTTATTTTCTAGTAGTTATTGAGCTCGATAATTTTGATACCTCATGCAACCTACACAATATCCTTATTTTTCACTTCATCTCCATCATCGGCATCATCCTCAATGGTCACAATTTTCACCTTATTTTCCTTACCTTCGCATTGGGATGATAAGTGACTTCATAAATTCTTCGATTTTCATCATACATTTTATTTTCGGGAACTAAGAGAATGAACTTGAAGTTAAGCTTGAGAAAGTTTCTCAAGGCTAAAGAGTTCTGAAAGAAAGATTGAGAGTGAGAAACGAGCTATAGAAATATATTAATAGCCTTCATTTTGAAGAAATGAGCTGTATTTTACCATGGTTGCAATTTTTTTCATTAATTTTTATTGATTTATTAAACAAATTTAACTTTAATTAGTAGTATAAATTTATATTTTAACTATGATTAGGAGTTTAAATTGTACTAATTAACTTAATAGATTTTAGTAATATAAAATTATGTCGTTAACTATGATTAGTAAATAAAATAAAGTTCATTAACAACGGTTATTAAAATAAGCTAGATTTAAAGACCATAGTGATCCAATTTTAGTTAACTCCAACTTTAATTTACCATATATTGATATCTAAGTTAAATATAATTAACCACATTATTTTAATTTAATAAATAAATTACATAACAATCTTCAAATTAACTCAATTACGTATTTGATTTGGACTAAGTAACTATGTCTATTCAATTAAGTAATTATGTCATTTTTATACTTAGTTATTTAAGTATTACATAATTTAGTACTTCTAATTAGTATTTTACATAATAGTTCTAATTCATAGTTAGTAATTGGCTAAATTAGTGAATCATGATAAACGAATTACGCATCTACTTGTTATGATAGTGATTCAATTAGATCTCAGTCTTGATTACTAATTTTACGTCTAGTTATTAGGTTAGTAATTAATTACAAGGGAATAATGATTACTAATTGACTAAATTAGTAATCAGGATTAACTATATCCATGCAATTATCATTTAATGATCAATTTCATTGAATTAATTATAAGCTTAAAAATTCAATCATTTTTAAGTGTATTAATTGCAAGTTTAAGGAAAAAATTAATTAAGAAGGAGCAATTGTATCGTAGTTAATAAGTAGAGTCAATCATTGTTAGTAAATTAACCGTGTTTAAGAAAATCCAATTAAATTAAGAACATTGATAAGATGTGTTGAAACATGATTAAATCAAGAGAGGGATGATATGTTCGTGAGGGAAAGAAGAGAAGGAAAAAGGTCAGTAAAAAAGGGAAAGAAGGGAGGTGGGGATAGATGTTTCCCACCAATTAAATGAGGGCGGAGTTGTCCTTTTGCACCTTCACTCTCCTTGATCCACCAATCATTTTTTATTATTGTGATTTTTTATACAGGAACTTGCTTTGACGAAATAATTCGCCTAACAACTACCCAACCGATTCAATTATTTTATTTCTTTATCCTTTCTTTGTTTGCCCCACCCCAAGTCATTTTAGTTTTATATGCTTGTATATTCTTCTGGTCTTTAGTTTTGTATTCTTGAATATGCTCAGTGGAATTTGGTATTCTTTCTTATCATAGTCTGGAACATCGGGGAAATTAATCTCAATCCCTAGTCGGAGACCTGAGGATCTTCAGTAACTTCAAACGCTAGAGAGGATGTTGGAATATATTTTGTATAATATTTGCATAGCTTGAATAGCAAGTATATATCTTATAGGATATTTGTATAGCTTGAATAGTAAGTATTTATTTTGTAGGATATTTGTATAGCTTGAATAGCAAGTATGTCTCCCTATATATATTTGTACATTCTCATTAATTAAAGAGAGAAAAACATATTTTTCTACATGGTATTAGAGCCTAACTAAATAAAAACACTAGCCCCCACCCCTTCAATTCTTTTGCCTCTCTCACCATGTTCGATGACATCTCAACCACCACTGCCGCATCCGGCAGCAGTGGGGGTGGTTCCGGAATACCTCCGGCAAAACCTGATCCAACTTCCTCTTATTATCTCAGTCCAAATGATCTTTTAGGCAATATTATTACCCCCATTGTTTTTCGCAGTTCGAATTACGATGAATGGTCCAGATTTGTGAAACTTTCTTTACTTTC
>MEJB01000015.1:4354273-4497786 GCA_001752375.1 Rhazya stricta
ATCTTCCGGGCAATATTATTACCCCCATTATTTTTTGCAGTTCGAATTACGATGAATGGTCCAGATTTGTGAAACTTTCTTTACTTTCACGCAGAAAAATTGGTTTTTTGGAGGGCACTGAAATTAAACGTATTGATTCTGTAAAGTTTTTTTTATTGGAGATGTTTACAGGCTACTTTGGTTCAATGGGTGATGAACACGATCGATCCATCTTTGAAGAAAACTGTTCCCTACTTTGAAGAGGTGTTTCCCCTATGGGAATTATTGCGGTAACGAGACAGTGTTAGTCATGGTACTCGAAAACAAGAAATTAAGCAGGCACTCACTTCTTGTTTTCAAGGTTCCATGACTGTTGAAGAATATTTTGGGAAAATGCAACCATTATGGGATGAATTGAATACTTATAGTCCATTACCAAATTGTGTGTACGGTGGAATTAGTGAATTGTTGCAGGCTATGAGTGATGAGGATCAGTTTCATGATTTTATATATGGCTTAAATGTTGATAAATATGGTGCTATTCAGTCCTCTTTGCTATCTCAAGATCCGCTTCCATCTCTTGATAGGGCATATGACACGATCAGACAAGAGGAGCGTTTACAGAAAACTAAGGTACAATCTATTTCTGATGATGTTATGGCTTTAGCTTTGCAATTATCTGTTGGTAATTCTCATGATAAATCACACTCGCTCTGTAATTTCTGTAAAAAATGGGGACATGAGGTTGCAAATTGCTTCAAGAAAAATGGATACCCCTGAGTGGTGGGATGAGCGTCCACGTCGGGCTGTTTCCGGTGGCGAAGCAGCAGTTCGAGGGCATGGACAACCCCAGGTCCAGCAGTCTCGGGGGAACTGTCCAGCCACCGGGTCAAATTTCTAGCAGCCTGAGTCCATCAACTAGCAGTCTAGTCCAGTAGCAATTGGGCCTCCAGTCAGGTCTGGTCCAGCAACAGACAGGCCTCCAGTAGGCGGGCCTATTCCAGCAGCAGCAACAGCCCACAAATTTTTTTGCAGCAATAGGTCCATTCCGAGAAGTGGTTTAGGGCTTGGGTCCTATTCCCCCTTTCCAGTGAACAGTGCCCCCGTTTGATGAATTTAATTGGTAATGACATTTCCTCCGATAGGTTGATGGGTGAGTCTTCCAATTTACCGTGGATTTTGGATATCGGTGCTATAGTACATGCTATGGGTATCGTACATTATTTAGTTGACTATCATGAGGAGTTGTTTAATCAAGTGGTTTTGCCTAATAGTAGTATTATTAACTTGAATTTGCGGGGTAAAGTTGATCTTACTGATACTTTAAGCTTGAAGGATGTCCTTTTTGTTCCTAATTTGAACTGTAACTTAATTTATGTTACATGTTTGATTAATGATCAGTACTGTGATGTTTTATTTACTCATGATTTGTGTGTTATTCAGGACCGATGTACGAGAACCGTGATTGGAGCAGGTGAACGAAAGGGGGTCTTTTCTTCTGGTATGCCGTTCTAGCTTCTCCGCATTCGAAAGTTCTTACATGTCAAGTGACGGATATGGACATTTGGCATAATAGATTAGGACATTCTTCAAAAGGTGTTTTGCAGTATTTACTTTTTATTAGTCGTAGTAGTTCGAATAAAGCCTGTGATGTTTGCTACCAGGCTAAACGGATGAGAGATGTTTTTATTGACAGTGATAATAGAGCTAGTCAGATTTTTAAGCATATTCATTGTGATCTTTGGGGACCATATTGTGTTCCAGCTTCAGGTAGGGCACGGTATTTCTTAACTTTGGTGGATGATTTTAGTAGAGCTGTTTGGGTACTTTCGCTATCTGACAAAGCTGAAGTGTATTCCTTATTTCTCAAATTTATTGCTATGGTAAAATGCCAATTTGGTTTTGATATTTCCCGTGTTCGTAGTGATAATGGCATTGAATTTAATTGTTTGAGATCATATTTTTTTTACATAAGGGATTTTCTTTCAAACATCTTGTGTAGGAACACCGTAGCAGAACGGGAGGGTGGAGAAAAAACATCAACATATTTTAAATGTCGCCCGTGCTCTGCGGTTTCAAGGGGGTTGCCTAATGAGTTTTGGGGTGAGTGTGTCCTTACTGCTTGTTATTTAATCAATAGGATCCCATCTCGAGTTTTGAAGTTTAAGTCCCCCTATGAAATTTTGTATGGTGTTACCCCGTCTTATGATAATATTCGCATTTTTGGGTGTTTGTGTTATGTATTTGATTTGCATTCTATGAAGAATAAATTTACTAGTCGGAGTAGGAAATGTATTTTTATGGGTTACCCTGTTGATAAGAAAGGATGGAAATTATATGATTTGGAAGACTAAGGAGTTTTTTTGTTTTGAGGGATGTTGCTTTTAAAAAAAAAAAAAAAATTTCCTTAGGGTAGTGTGGATAGTAATCTTGGAGTTACGAATGGGAGAATTAATTTGGAATCTGATAATGTGGATTTGGAAGTCGAATATGTGAGTTCGGTACCAACACCTGAACCCGAACCAGTAATTGGTGAATCCGAGGTTGCTTTCCCGAGTTTCGACAGTCTGACAGCAACAATCACCGATCAGCAGGCTGTTCTAAGCCAGTCCCAGGCTACGGCAATAGCTTCTCCAGCGAGCTTGGGGCATGGTATGCAGAACAAGGTTCGATCTTCTCGACTGACTGATTATATTACCCCCTTCAACTTCATTCATCTGACTCCAACTCTTCCTCAGGTACACGGTATCCTATTTCACATGAGTTATGATATTTTTTCTACCAGACACAGAGATTTTCTTGCAGCTGTTACTGCAGGTGTTGAGCCCACTTCCTATCATCAGGCTTCGAAAGATGCAGGTTGGTGTAAAGCTATGCAGAGTGAAATTCGTGTTTGGGAAGAAAATGGGACTTGGAATTTGATAGATTTACTCACCGGACACAAGGCATTGGTTAGCAGATTGGTGTATAAAATCAAGTACGACTCAGATGGTAGTGTTGAGCGTTTGAAGGCAAGATTAGTTGTATTCGGTAATCACCAAGTACAAGGGATCGATTATTCTGAGACTTTTACTCCGGTAGCCAAGATGTCCATTATTCGTACATTTCTTGCTGTAGCTGCTGTAAAGGGGTGGCTCCTACATCAGATAGATGTACATAATGCATTTCTTCATGGGGATCTGACAGAAGAGATGTATATGAAGTTGCCCCCAGGTTTTACGCATAGTGACTCTAACAAAGTGTGTCATCTACGTAAGTCACTTTATGGACTAAAACAGGCACTACAATGTTGGTTTGCTAAGTTGACATCTTCTCTGATTTCATATGGATTTACACAGTCTTATTCTGATTATTCCCTATTCTCTTATTTGAAAGGGAAGGTTGAATTGCATGTTCTGATTTATGTAGATGATTTAATTATTTCTGGGAATGATTCAAGTGCTTTAGCCAGTTTTAAGAATTATCTCAGTTCTTGTTTTCATATGAAGGACCTCGGGATACTGAAATATTTTCTTGGGATAGACTCCGAAGGGGATTTCATTGTGTCAACGCAAGTATGCATTGGATATTATTATTGAGTGTGGTTTGCTGGGTTCGAAACCTGTTAGTTTTCCGATGGAGCTAAATCACAAATTACCAGAGTCTACCAATCCACCTCTAGCTAAAGCTCAATCCTACAGGTGCTTAGTTGGGAGATTGCTATACTCGTCCTTTACTCGTCCTGATTTAGCTTATGTAGTTCACATTTTGTTTCAATTTCTTCAGAAGCCTTTACAAGATCATTCGCAGGCAACTTGAGAGTTGTGAAATATTTGAAGAGCTTTCTTGGTCAGGGTATTCTTTTGAATTCTGATTATGATCTTAATCTTTCTGGTTGGTGTGATTCAGATTGGGCAAGTTGCCCGAAGACACAACGTTCTTTTACAAGATGGTTGGTGTTTCTTGGTGGTTCCCCTATCTCTTGGAAAACCAAGAAACAATCGACTGTATCACGATTTTCCACTGAAGCTGAATATAGGGCTCTTGCTGCTTTGATATGTGAATTGAAATGATTGAAGGGTCTACTGGCATATTTGGGGGTTTGACAGGTGATGCCTATGCAGGTATATTGTGACAGTCAGTCAGCTCTTCATCTTGCTCATAATCCTGTATTTCATGAGCGAAGTAAGCACATTAAGGTAGATTTGCATTTTATTTGCGATACTATTTTGGATGGCCTGGTGGTTACATCCCACGTTTCCACTTCTTCCCAGTTGGCTGACATCTTTGCCAAGCCTCTTGGGTGACAATAGTTTGATCCCTTACTTCGCAAGTTGGGCATTTGTGATCTTCATGCTCCAACTTGAGGGAGGTGTTGGAATATATTTTGTATAATATTGTATAACTTGAATAACAAATATATATTTTGTAGGATATTTGTATAGCTTGAATAGCAAGTATATATTTTGTAGGATATTTGTATAGCTTGAATAGCAAATATGTCTCTTTATATATATTTGTACATTCTCATTAATCAAAGAGAGGAAAACATATTCTTCTATAGAGGAGCCTTTCCCCGAGACGTATGCTTTATAGAGCAAAGAGTTTTTTCTCAGTTTCTGAGTTATATTTGTTTAGTTTTTGTGCTTTAGTAAAATGTTGTTGTGGGTTTGTACCTCACCCGAGAATGACATTACACGCCTTCTCAGCACCTCTCATTACTCATCTTCTTAGAGAGTACCTGTTAGAAACGAACTGTGGAAGAGGTTCAGCTCTTCGATTTCATGAGGAGGCTTCCCCCTGCTGCCACAATATCCAATCAAACTAAGCATCTACCCAGACACCATAATGTCACGTCTGTGTTTTTGGTTAAACGGCTTGTGCAGACTGTGAGATGTTGACTATGAAGTCTAGTAAGGATTAGCAAAAGAAATGAAGGAAAGCTTTGCTTGTTAGTCTTTTCGTAATATACCATATAAGTTTCAATAAATAATTTGTAAGGTGTTTGGTAATACGGTTAATTAAGATTGATACAAAAGGGCATCATATAATATAAGCCTTGTTTATAAAGGATAATGAATATCAATTATCTTTTATTTAATTTAACTGCTTAAATACTTTATAAATTAACATTTGTAGAATTTAAAATATTAATTTAAACTAACAAAATTATCATTGAATTTGTCTAAAAAATAAGTTAAATAATCGGATATTCATTCTAGAGTTGGAAGAGAAAAGAATGAAAAGAAAACTTTAAATATTAGATTTTTTGTCAAAAGTAATTTTTTGAGTTAGAAAAAGCAATCAGAAGTGCACTCTATGAATGAAAGAAATTCATAGAAATTTTTTAAAATAAGTAGTAATGAATTGTTAAATAAAAAAATATGATTTCTTTAATTAATTTAAAATCTTAAACAATTCGATTTAATTAAAAGTTTTAAAACTAAAAATCGAATGCATATCCCAAAAGAATGTGGTTGGTACAAAAAGACTTCCACTGCTCTCTCAATGGTGCATCCATTAGGAGCTAATTTACAAAACGATGACTCATATCATACTGAACCCCCCAAAGGCTTCTTCTTTCTTCTTTGATCCTTCTCCTTCTCCGAACTCAGTCCTATAGTCGCTTTATCAGTAATCTTTGAAAATCATCATTGTTCTCTCCTTGAGGTTTATCATATACTACCAATCCTAATGAAAAACGAAATTTAATGCACACAAAAGAGACAAAGAAACTAAAAACTGCAACACCAAGGGGAAATCATGATAATCTCCCTCCCCAATAGAGTGCCATTGTGCCTGCCTGCTGCGTCGTCCTCTTCTGAACTCAATCCATCATTGGATCATGGATTGTTGATCTCTAAACCTGCCATTAATTTGTTCCCGGTTTCTTACTCAGTTTGCTGAACCTGCCCATGTCGATGGAGCTCGGTTAAGGGTTGGAGATGGCATGTTGCGGATATTGATGTCAATGGGATATAAACGGTAATCAATGTCAAGCTCTTTACAAACTTTGACCACCTCTTCACACAAAATGCCTCTTCTGACCCACCTCTCTGTCATGTCTTGATGATTCATCTTATGTCTAACCCATACGGACATCTTCAGCTTGTGTAAGTCATCAATGTACATCAGCATAACTATCGGAACAGGGTACCAATAGTCCTTCTTGCTCTCGACATGACTGCATTCAGAACCATCAGATRGACAAGTAGTCAAACACGCAGGTAGAAAACATAGAATTTCCACAACAGATGTTCCCCAATAGTTTTTAGTGGAACACACTATAATGTTAAAGGGTAAGCAAAGAACTCAAATAATAGCACTTCTGGTTTCATCGATCACCTTATTATTCTTTGTTTCATTATAGCAACCTTCTCTGCTGGAGTTGCAAAAGGGATATAGAAATCAACCGTATCCCACATATCAGGACTACGATAGTAGTTATGGATAGGCTTCGTCGAGAGACTGCTGTTCGGGTACATGATCCTCTGGTTGTCGGCTCCCCTCAAGAAGATTGTATTTAAGATGTTCATTTCTTCAACTATCATCTGAACACAAAAAACAGATGGAGATTAAGGACCTTGATGAATAAATAAATGGAAAAGCCTTCTTTTGCAGAGCAAACATGTGACAACTATCATAGACAAGAACAATATTCCAAGAATCCTTAGATAGAGCTAGGGGAGAAAAAAGACAAGGTAGAAGTTAGTTACATGGATTCCATCTATCTCACATCGGTCGCCAACATCAAAAGGATGCATCACAAATAAAAATATGATGGACTCAAATATCGTCTTGCAGGTGTTTCCAAACATAAAAGCTGCCACAACAATCTGAGAGCTAATAAGGAGCAAGAACTTGCTTGAGGCAATTTCCAATATCAGAACCCAGATGATCCCTACGATGATACCAACTAATACGTTTACCATCCGATGAAGTTTGTTGACTGCTGTTTTTGTGTCATTAAGTGTCAAAGCAAGTGCTCTTCGTTCTCTGAATGCATTGATCTGCAGAAAAAAGGAATAGAAGTTCAATGATATTGCTCAGTAGTAGTATCTTACATGAAGTAGCATGCTCTGGTTCTTTTCTTTCTCCCMTTTTATATGATACCAAAATAGATCAAAGTGTAGGAGCAGGAATTGATTTGTTTATCTTACCACCCAACTCTTTAGAGATGCTTTACTGATCTTTTCACTTGCAGATGAGCCTTCAATCAGGTTCAGGGTTTTAAAAGCTTCTTCATCCCGCAGGAAACGCATCAGGTCTTGCAGGTGGATGAATCTGCCAGCATGCAGAATCATATTCTTGAGTAGAGATAATTATGTATTGCCTAGCAAGGGGACTATCAGAGAGTAATTAACATCACTGGAAATCCTAGTTCAAGGCCACATCAATGCGAGACCATAATTAGATTAAACCCCGCAGTGATAGCATAGAGCACTTCATGCCAGAGAGAGTACAAGTGGCAAATTTACTCGCGGACTCTTCAAATTTGTCTGCTTGAGGGCAAAAAAACCAAATTGAGAACTTGGGAAATGTTTGTGATCTTTAGTTTCATAATTTTACGAAAGCCARCAATCAATCCCACGGATGATGTAATTGGAGTAGCTATCTGATTCTGAAAATACGTATCGTGCAGGATCTAAAAGAATGGCATAAAAGCAAAATGAAAGAAAATCAACAGTAACTTACCTGGCCCTAGGTCTGGCCACATTTCTAAATATCTTCCTCGCTGCAACTTTTGCTTCGAATTCACTTCTAATCTGTGTGGCAGATTCATCATGATGACTGGTATCCATAATTTGTTCGTCCAATGTAGACAAAGACCCATGTCTAACAATATTCATCAGCCTCTTCATATTCCAAGCCGAGATGTTCTTGGGATTCAGCCTATGCAAGTGATCAATTGTTATTCCTTGATCGTCTTGCTGCTTCTTACTGGCTATTGGACCAGAAATCTTAAGGCTTATTCCTCTAGCAGGCCTCGGGGGTAGTCCTCCACTGCCTATCACCTTACCTCCCTTAACCGAATCAAACCCCGGCGGCCTAAGTTCGGGAGGCAAAGTAGCCCCAGCATTCTGAAGTTTCCGAACCTCAGCATATATCCTCTCCTCTTCCTCCTGATTGTTCTGTATTTCTTTGAGAGGCGGTCCTGACAGTGTCTCAATCACATACTGATTAAACAATGACTCTTGGATTCGATCAAAGAAAGTACTGACGTGAAAGGAAGAGGCAAGGACTTTAACCATCAAGGTCTTCAGTAACCACAACAATGAGGCTACCAACATACACAACATTAACCTATTAACATACCGAAGGAACTTGTTATTACCTTCAACCTTCCTATCAAACATAAAATGCCAAGCAATCAAAACCAAACCCAACCAAATACAGTTCTGAACAGCCTTCCTCACACCATAAACAAAATAGAGAACACGTTTTCGCAAAAGGAAGTTCCTCTCGATGCAAAATACTACAATCCTAACTCCCCAACCGGACACTAATCTGCCACTTATCAGAACCAGAATCAAGACGTCCCATTTCCACAACTGYAGCCCCCTAAACTTCTTTGCCCTCCATTCAGGAATAGCAAGAATAAATGCAAAACCTGTCACAATTAAAATAAGACCGAGCCACTGGGCCAGCGTCAGCGCATTAAGCTTTGATCTCTTGTAATCCTCGGGAATATCTTCATCGAATAATGGATCATCCTCTTCCTCGTCCACCACTGGCTTCCCTAACATCCCTGAAGCCCTCCCTAACATTCCGGACTTAAGAATGCCTGACTTAGGGACGCCTGACTTAAGCATGCCTGATTTGCCGCCGATCTTCCCTGACTTCATCTCTGCCTTCATCTCCGGTCTCTCAGGAGAGGGGTCCAACAACCTCGACCTGGTCTTCAACCTTAACATGCTCGTCCTCTTCGCGAACGAGCTGGTGCACCTAAGAACCTGACCCTCATCTGTGTCATTATTAGTGTCCACAGGTGACATCCTCCTGCTTTGATACTCAGAATGACGAGGTACTCTATCATCAACRTCGTCATGTTCATCCGATGATGAAGACTCGGCCACAATATTTTCCTCCTTGCCATATGGATGTTGCTCATCAGGCGAGATATCAACCACCTTACCATTGAATGAAGGAGCCTGAAACGACACTTTGAGATCCTTCGACGTCGAAAMGCGGTCGTCATTTGTCAAATTTCTGCTGCTGCTGTTATTAAGTTGATGGCCTCCGTCACGTAGTTCATTCATTTCCAAGTCCATATCCAACGACATCTCTAAACCGGCATCCCTTTGCTTGTTCAGGAATTGGCCAATCAGCTGCGAGGTTGGATCGTGGATGTTACCATGCTGAAACTCAAATCCATGCTGGGCGGCGGACATGCTTCTGTTRCCGTCATGCCATGCTTCATAGCTGATTTCTTTCCAAATTTTGCTGTTGCTGCCGCTGCTGTTGGTCACATTGTGCTCAGCCTCCCTCTCGGAGACGGTTTCCTGATCGCGGCCTGCATCTACTTTCACAATGACTTCATGGCGGTCGCTTGTCATAGAATTTGGGTGGTCATATCTTTCGGAAAGAATGGGCTGTTCCTCGTGAACTGGGTCGTCACCGTTCTCAATGGAGATCCTTCTGGAGTGCTTGTATGAGCCGTGTGATTTAAAGGATTTCTTGAAGGAGGAAGAGAAGTTCATGATTGTAATTGGAGGTATCCTATTCAGTACGTCTCCAAGGTGAAAGCTAAAGAKAGTGAATTTAATTTGAGTATTCAGAAGGAAATGCAAGGAGCATTAGGTTTTGCACAGATAATTAGGAAAGGAAAGAAAGGAAGAGAGGAGAGAAAAGGAAGGCTGGGGAATTCAGAGCGTTGGTTTGGAGGAAAGAAGTGATGGATGCAGACGCAGGAGTCGGACAGGATCCCCGGATTACCTTAATTTAGTTTCAGAAATTCATGGAGGAAGTTATCAACAATTTAACTCAACTTACTATAGTACTATAGTTCGTGGTAGACACAAATGCCCTTCATTTTTTATATTTCTTTTCAAAAATAAATTTTTTGGAAAAAATGCTACTCGCTCTATCTCAAAATAAGTGTCTATCTTAACATAATTATTATTAAGATGTTGTTGATTCTTATAAAGTTTTAAATAAAAAAGAATTATAACTTTGTTTAGTACTATCAAATTAATTTTCTTAACAGAATTACGATGAAGGAATTATTGATTCTTATGAACTTTTAAATAAAATGATAATTATAACTGTTTAATACTCTTTCGTTTTAAAATAATTATTTATTTAGACGTAATTATGCATACAGAGGAATGTTGATTTTAATTCTAATATTTTTTTTTTTTTTTGACTACGAATAGGTCTTATATTATATCATAGTAAAGAAGTTTACAGACGTTTACAGATTTGGATTGTTTTTCCCCTTAGCTAACYGGAGGTCACTCATGGCTTGCTCAATGAATTTTATACTAGCGTGTAAATCAAGGGGTAACATTTGGGTAAAAAAAGGAGGGCATTTCGCCATCTCCAGATCCAGTAACAACCAACGAAAAACATCTGGCCAAATTCTTGTCGAATTATTCGGAGGACTGCACGAGATGTTCCAATCTATCCATTTTCTCACTTCYATCCTATGAAAGAAGTTTCTGCTAATGCTAAGAGGGACAATTCTAAGCCATACTTGTCGAGCCCATGCGCAATTGCAAGGGCATCAAGGATGGTTTCTTCAGCTACTCTACAAATTTGGCATACACCAATAGTTAAATACACGTTCATCAGGGCCTCAGGTACAGCCTGGCATATTTATTTTTTGACACTTACCCGGAGTTGATCAGCCTCTCCAAGGAGTTCTCGTGGTTGGAAAGTAGAGAGAGATTAGTCACTATTTACATAAGTTTTTCGATTGCTTCAAATTGCTTTATTATTAATTGAATCTTTTAATAGATAGTAAAATAATTAACGTGAGATAAGATACGAAAAAAATACATTTATTGCATCCTTGATTTCCTAAAATGACAACTAATAACGTGTAACAAAAGAAGATAGTCAAATGAATTATTATTTAGTCATTCATCTATCCTTAATAAAAATTGAGAATTCTCGACCTTTTTATTGGAGGATTTAGTACTTGCTGCTTGAT
Source organism: Rhazya stricta (assembly GCA_001752375.1). NCBI lineage: Eukaryota > Viridiplantae > Streptophyta > Magnoliopsida > Gentianales > Apocynaceae > Rhazya > Rhazya stricta. The sequence goes on from MEJB01000015.1 coordinate 4,365,387, forward strand.
AAGCCCTGATTGATGAAGAGACAATAATTTGAATCCAATGTAGAAAGATGGAGTATCTAGATTTTTCATTTTATTCTTACTGAGGATTCATGGTTTTTTTTTTTTTTTTTTGGTTGTCCCTTTCTTGCATTATTATTACCTTGAAAATAGAACATTGATGCATATGAATAGTCTTTAAATGCACGAGGGATTAAATTGCATCTCTTTAATCCAAATTCACAAATTTAGTATCTCTCTCAATCGGCCAAAACTGAAAATACCCACTTCCATATGTGAGTTTTCTTCATGATTTACCCACTCTAATAGCTTCACATCACATCTCTCCTTATAATTTAATTATGAGTAATAAGTCTTTCCTACTAAAGTCTATCTAGAATGCATCTCAATTTTGATAAACCTCTTCATCTCATGCTAATATTACATGAAACGGAGAGCAATATCCAAGTCAAATATTAAAATACATTCAATTAAATCAATATGTAKTCGACTTAATAATTTAAATATTATCTAATACAATATATTTGTAAATAGCAAAAGTAAAGCTAGTGTATATTGCGATTCATGATATCCCTAGACTTAGAATGAAGACTGATGGAGAGTTTTGYATATCCCTAGGTTTAACAATATAGCATATCATAACTTTGTTACTTGGGCATACCATTGTACATATCTGGCTATTTTGGTGTAACAGAGGTGGCACTGAGGACTCTCCTTTTAATTTGGATGTTCTGAAAGAAGAATAAAGAAAAAGAAAGACGGACTGTGCATGGCTGATCCCAGGAGCCAAAAGCACTGTGCTCTTCGCCACTGCATACTTTTTGTCCTACCAACGGTAGAAAATTGACAATTGACATTGTAGATATAAACCAGAAACCTCAAATATTCTATGATGAATCTCGGAGARTTATTGACAACTTACAGTGCCCACCCACAATAAGGTRTTTGATGCTAAACGAGTGTCAAAAAGAAAGACTCACTGGTCAGCCTAGGAAAGTTAGAAAACCTTCTAATCCTTATGTTAAGGAGGGAAGGATATAGAAAAACGCTTCATAATCTGTACGGTGTAGCTTAAAAAGTAGGCACGCAAACTAGAGACAAGTATGTATATGTTTTGTTTTTGTATCTTCACTTAGTGATGTCCACGTCTAAGGGCAGAAAAAAATCCTCCCGATTTCTCCTTGCGTCGATCATCTCCTTCATCTCCAACCTGCAGCAGATACATGCAAGTACAGAATGTCTTAAAGTGTGACAGTTAGGAAATAAAATTTAATATACTTCTGAAGCCATAAATTTTGTAGTAAACCATTGGTGAGATTTTACCTCCTTAGCTATCTGCTGCAAGATTTCAATTATTTCAGAGAAGTCAGGTCTCAGAGTTGCGTCCTGTTGCCAGCATCTCTCAAGCAGTTCAGCAAGTTTAGGATGAGGGTGTTTTGGCATGGTAGGTCGAAGTCCCTAAAATGTATTTCAAAGTCATTACAGATTTTAGGGTGAGAGAGGAAAATAGTAACTAGTTAAATGATCTCTTAAATAGTGAAATGTGATCACTCAAATTGAAACCGAGGAAGGATTGAATAATTCACCTTTTGAACCACTCCAATTGCTGCTTGTAATGGGGTTAGGTACTCATATGGAAGCTGGCAAGCAATTACATGAAAATTATATAAGTAGAAGCGGAGAGTAGTTACTTGCAGGTTCAAACTAATGCAACATAAAGAAATATTTACCTTTCCAGTTAATAACTCCCACACTACGATCCCAAAACTAAAAACATCAGCCTTGTGATCATAGGGCTTGTGTTCTATAACCTTGAAAGAGGAAGAAAATATTCATAAGCAGATGCAGATATGAAGCCTACACCAAGAAGAGACAAATATGTGAACAAAAGAAGAAGTCATCTAAATAAYCCCAGTCCATCATAAAAGAAACGTGGCAATAAACACAGTACCCTCCCATGTTTAACTAGTAACCGTAGTTGTTTGCTCCTAATTGTTTGGTTTACCCATGAAGATGCCAAGAAACCCATACTATTTGTTAGCAAGCTCAATGTAACTTTGAATTCTTCAGCATTGAGAGAGTTGCTAAACTACCTTTTCTTCCCCATCCAAATGAAGATATAGAATCAAACCTCAAATAAGGTGTAGCTAATGCATAAAGCAAACCTGTATACTTCTAGAATATGTAGAAAATGCCATCAAGCAATGAGAAGAATTAGCATGTAGTAAGAGAAAGCCCAGCAAAATGAGATAATAATTGGCTCTATTAACTGCTTCAAAGTACTAACTAAAGTTACCACAAATTCAAGGAGAAGAATAAGCATCAAAAGAATGCACACACTGTCGAATATTTTAGTTATCCATGAGAAAGCCACTGGAACATAGATCAGATGCATATTAGAAAAACTCTGGTTAATAAGGGATTATGTTCATGTAACAAAGAATATACCTCAGGTGCCATCCAACGATATGTTCCCGTTTCTGCAGTCATCACCCCAGTCTGTGCTTTTACTCTGGCCACGCCAAAATCAGCCACTTTGACAACCTTGATGGGGGGGAGGGGGGAGAATGGTTAACAGCATACTTCCAGTTGCGCAAGGAGAGTGAAAATATGGGGAAGACAGAGCCCATATAGCCATTCTACAGATTATTCATGGGTATCTGGACAGGCCTGATGGACAACTCTCTGATTTTTCTTTCAGAAAATAGGCCCAAAAAAATCAGACACAATAAAATAGACATTGAGTCATTCTTTCAGAAAAAAGGCCCCAAAAAATCAGACACAATAAAATAGACATCGAGTCCTTTTGATACTGAAATTTCTCAAATTTATGTCAATACTTCACTAAACTGGTTATCATAAAATGGAGTAAAAGAAACAAGTCTTTAACTATTCTTATCTCCCCCTCCACAACTAGTAACCATAATATTGGTGGACCTGAAATTAGTAAGCCAGGGAGACAAGATAGATAACTGTCTAGTGCACTAAGATAGATAACTGTCTAGTGCACCTTTTCTGCCTTGCTTTTCCTTTTTATTACTATTACTTTTGGGCAGGTTGTTTACTTGCTAGAAAAATATTTAGTAAGAAGCAGATTAATGATTCAAATTGACTAAATTCATACTGCAGAAAGACCCCAAAAGAATCCCAGGCAATGCAAGTGATACATTTGATGCATTTTCATGAGGCATTTTCCCATGGTCCCAGAATCTAATTATACTTATTGGCATTTGTGAGGTGTACGATAACCGGGATGGCTGCCTGAATCCCCCTTCCCCCAAGTGTTCTATTGTATATTTTTGAATTTGTGTTATCATTGATCTAAATCGGTAGACAACATGCACGTGGTTGGGCGTCGTTATGAGATTGAAGAGGCATATGTTCCTACTGATCACTAGGTAAGATGCACGCATTAACTGAGGAATGACAATCAGATACATTGGTCTTCGTGATTCAAGTGACCCCAAGAATGCCGCAGGAATGGTAACCTTCAAGGCAATCAACGAGCAACCTAAGGGCCTGAAGTTCAAATTATCTTTCTCAAATTGGCACCTGAAGCCCCTCAATTGGAGCATAATATTGATTTACATACTCTTGAGTTTGTTTTGTTGATTCTTACAGCATGAACTAGGAGGGTAATGAATGAATGATAGAACCATTAAGAACGCCATTGTAATTGAGTTTTCTGCATCATTTTATTGATTGAAGATTTCATTTCAATTAAATTGATTGAAATTGGAATAGAACACATAGCATGAAGATAATTAAGATATAACTACACAATTCATTTTGACAAGTATGATTACACAAGTGATTTACACAATTCAAGTGCTATTGAGGGGTAAACTTACCTCATTTTCATCCATCAGAAGATTGGCAGCCTTCAGGTCCCTGTGTATTATGTTATTCTGGTGAAGATAGTTCATACCCTTGGATACATCAATGGCCACTTTCAGTAAAGACGGAAGCTTGAAAGCACCCCTTTGTTTGTGTAAGTAATCATACACACTTCCACCAGACATGAATTCTGTTTTCATATAAAGAAAGTGGTAAAATTGGAACCCACAATAAGCTAGTAAGTGGTAGAAACTCATGATAGCAAATTCAAAGTTTCAAAAAAGTTCATTTTCTGTTCTTTTCTCCTTTCACAAATCAATTATGCCATGTTATCAGGGTATTGATAAGTTATTGCGCAGCACCTGTGACTATGCACAAATTTGGAGGTCTGGTGCATGCACCTATGAATTGCACAACGTTTTTGTGTCGAACTTTTCTGCAAGTACCAAACCCAAAAGCAAGTCAACCAGAGAGATAATTTAATAACACTTTTAAAGTCAAGAAGAGGCAATACCTATCTGGCTACATAACATGCCAAGTTTGATTTCAGCAAAACAGTAGATTTAGCAAACACACTAGGAACTGAACTTCTGGTCTTTTAATAATATATGGTGGGGGCTGGTCATGTAAACTGATTCTCACGAACAGCATTATGTGATTCTGGCAGTCAAAGCTTTTGCATACTTGACTGTGAAATCCACGAGTTTGATTCAGACAATTACATGCAAACAAGTAGACATGCAAGAAATGAGTTTCCCTGTATGCAAGTGTATAGGAGAAGGCAGGGACAGAGAGAGGGGGAACAACTAGATTGGCACAMTTGATCCCTTCATACTCAGGTCTCMATGGCAAAGTCTTGACTTGAAAGTTGTGTCAATTTCATTGTAACCTAGGAGACCATGGGTTCAGCATCRGGAACAGCAAAGAGGGGTTTCCTGGACCACATAATGATGGGAGTATCAGGCAATCAGTTTGCCATCTACACATCCTTGCTTAGCATGAAAATTTGGCAGATCATACAAGTTTCTCTCCTTTGGATTCTCTTAAAAATATATATCCTCATGTGACATTCAATAGATTAGAAATATTAGCCAGAGTTAACTGTCATCAGAGAGAGGTATCCCTTGATCAGATGTCATAAGGCTGATAAGACACATTACAACCACACGTGCTATCTAGAAACACCAATCTGCATGCTTCATTATAATCTTTGTGTTAGCTATTATTCAAGACCATTTACAGACTAAGTCGTGTGTTGAAACATTAATATTAAAAACTCCCATCCTTTGTAGAAAGATCTCCAAAGTTGGAAGCAGGCACGACAGAATTTTGTAACACCTCAGAAGAGATCAAAGAAACACTAAACTGCACTCGTCCTTTCTTTACACACAGAGCAATTGATTTCAAACAGTTCAGTTTCACGAACCTCATAATATATACTTCCTGAGCAAATTCCTTCTGCAATTCTGAATTCAACCGCTCAGCCTTGAGGATTTTGATAGCTACTTCTTGACTACAATATGTGCCTTTGTACCTTGAACCAACAAAATGCTGGGGTCAGAATGCCAAAAAACCTCAAAGTACAATACCCCCAAGTTAAGATAAACTTACAGATCACCATATGACCCTGATGCAACTTTGTACTCGAACTTCAGATGTTGCGGATCAATTTCCCATACATCCATACCATCACTAGGTATTGTCAAATGGTCAGGTTCGCATTTGATTACTGCTTCATTGCACCCGCCAAGGGGAGACAAAGATCTTTGCTTTGGCCAAGATTTTTTCTGCATGACAATGAAAGTATCCTAGTTAGAAAGCAATCAATTGACTACCTTGAAACAAGTCTGGAATGAAATCCAAGCCAAAAAAAAAAAAAAAATGTTTATGCATGGAGAAGACACTCTCCCATTCCAACTCCTGTAACATGATCTCTAGCAGCAATAAAACTTCAGCCTTAAGAAGTAGATGTCAAGTATGACAGGTTATTAACTGATGACYTGTGGAAAATTCACTACTAAATAAAGTGTCGACAACCTGAAGGCCACCAACAACTTAAAGTAATATAAATATATATGAATTTTCTCCTTTCATTTTGTTTAATCCAAATGACTAAACCCCGGTAATGTAAACCAGAACCTTTTTAAAAATTTTCCTTTTGCAGGTGGAAAAGGTTGTTACTAAAAGATATGAATGACTAATTGAAAATACAAATGCACTTTCATATTGACACAATTGGAAGGTAAATACCTCAATCTTCAACAGTTCCTTCTCTAGTGCATTTCGAAGCAGCTCGACTTCCTGAAAAGTAAACATAAATCCATCTTAAACTTTCCTTTGGAAGTTAGTGAACTAAAGGAACATAATAATAGGCCTTTGAGTTTTTCCACTGAGTTATAGAAAACGGTAATACTGAGACCATAAACAACTTAAACTCCATTTTCTTCAAGCTGATGATGCAGTATAATGGCCTTAGTGAGAAAATAGAGAATAGGTAAAGCTGCCTGCTTATAATCCAGTAAATTATAAGCATAACTTGGCCATTTCAATTGAATAACTTAATTAACTCCAGAAAATTTTCCGCTCAGCAAAATACTCCTTTTAATAATGCATAAGCTACACTTATGATCCAAATCAGATGTAGGAAAATTAAAGAATAAAAGAAAATATAATTATAGATCTGAATTAAGGATCAAGAGACTTCAGCAATAGAAAAGACTTTAGCAACACCAAACAATTGAGCACATGATGCAGTACACGATTACCACTACCAATTCTAGGTTCCAATTTTTCCCCGTTTCTTAGTTGCTTATTCTAGTGTCCCCTTTTAGTTATTTAGGGTTAGGATTACGAGCATTATTTAAAAGCTCAATTTGTTGGCTGAAAGTACTGCAATACCATTTATCAAAAATTTTCTCCAAGTTTTAGACCTATTGTTATTCTGTGTTTGTTCTAAACTCCCACTACACCAATTCATACCAGACCAAGCCTAACCTCGATCTCAATGGCTGACAACGATTCTAGTGGGAAATGGACCATTGACAACAAATGATGGTTCAAAACAATCGAGCAATGACTCGACGGGATCAATAAAACTCTTCGCAATATCACGTAAATGTTGATTGTGTTATCTGCCGAAGGGGACATGGGTCTATGGATTGACGATTAGACCAGCAAGACAGTCCACCGGAGGGCGGCGACCTCAACTTTGCAGATTGCGAAGGAGTCAGCAACGAACTAAACCCAAAAGCAACTCATGATTTTCGAGAAACCCCTCAATTATGCCTGTTCCAGCGAAGGACTAGGGGAGTTCCTAGGCAGCCTGAAAAAAATGACGACCTCTAACAGCACTTCCAGCCTGGGGCTACARTGAAATGGATGCTGATAGTGGTTTCCATGAGCTGCTGCAAGATATTTTATTGTCCAAGACAAGCTTTTTCCACCTTTTTGAGACTGGTGATTTTCACCAACAACAATGTTTTGACAATGGCAGCAAAGATGGTTGGATTATTCATCAAGAGAAGAAGTGCATTGTTTAACAACTTTGCTTACTCCAAAGAAACAAGAAAAATCTCAGCGGCATAAGATAATTTACACTCGATGCTATTCATAATATCATCGACAGTGACAGCAGCAAGAATGTTCCAAGGCTTTAGTAAAACACTAAACTTGAAGACTGAAAAGCATCTTTCTCCATATAAGATTGCATGGATTAAGAAAGGTCCAGAAGTTCCAGTTCCAGAAATCTACAAGGTTCTTTGTCAATTGGCAAGTACTACAACAATAAGATTGCATGCAACGAAGTGGATATGGATGCTTGTCATGTTTTATTGGAAGGCCACGGAACTATGATGTTGATGCCACTTATAAAGGATGAGATAATGCTTTCATCTTTTGGTGGTTTGATAAAAAGATTGTTTTGATGCACAATCTCATTGAAAATAACACTGTTAGGAAGGAAAATAAGCCATTGTTCATCAGCATAACAGGTCAGTTTTTTTTTTTTTTTTTTAAAGCAAGTCAAGGAGTTGAATTTTGGTGTCATGTTCGTGGCTATGGGCCAAACTGAAGCAACTATTCAGATTCCTGACAAGGTTCAAGAGGTGAAGACGAATCTTGAGGAGGGTAATTCACGTTACAATTCTGCCGCAGTTCAACATTGGTGTCTCAAGTAATTCAATGAAGGAGCCTTGGCGATGGTCCCTCCCCTAAAGAACATTTTCCTACTGGCGCATACACTTAACTCAATGATGAGAAGATATGTCCTTTTCTTGTGATAGAAAAGGTTGCTGACAATGCTTAGGAGACTGATCTCCCTGCTCCCATGAACATTTCCAATACTTCCAGTGTTGGCTTTGAGTATTTTCCCACTAAAGAGTTCTCTTTGCACCCACCAAACTGGCGACAAGTTTTCTTCAAGAAGAAGGGATTGATGCAGTACACGATTAACACTATCACTTCTAGTTTCCTATTTTCCTCAATTTCCTGTTTCTTCCTGTGTTGGTTATTTCCTTCAGAGTATAGGATTCCAAGCATTATTAAAGGCTCAATCTTGGTTAAAAGTACCACAATACAATTTATCAGAATTTTTCTCCAAGTTTTTGGACTATTGCAACTTTGTGTACGTTCTAAACTCCCTTTGTACCATTATACCAATATAACTAAAAAATGGATAGCAAGTAGAGAACAACCTGCTTGTTTTCTGGCCATAAAAAAGGGAGTTTTCTATCTATATTTTTTGAAAGACAGAAGGACTTGTACCTCATAAGGCCAACCATCAACAACGAAGACATCAAGGGAGTAGCCATCCGCAGTGGAAAAGGCATGTGCTTCCTGGATGTTCAGGCCAACTTCCGCAAGTAATAAAGTCAACTGCAAATTGATAGGTTCAAATTTAAAATAAAAGTTTGCATCTCATGTATATATTAGCACATTGAAACACAATCATGTGAACACACACAAGCCTCCAAGCAGCCCAACCTCTCTGATATAAGATTATATACTAGGTGACAAAATTCACACGGTTTATGGTGCAAACTACAACTTGATACCAGAGAGTCTTGAAGTTTTCAATTAAATTCACTTCCATTAAACAAGAGGGGAAGGTTTTTGAGGGAGGAGAATGCAACAACAAATTGGAACTGAATTTACAAAGGAACACCATTGTGAAGAAAATCCTTGGTTCTCAAGATTTCACCTCCATTAACCGCTGCCACTACTGTTAATTTACTACAAAGCTACTGTTAATTTACTACAAAGTTTTGTTTAAAGCAGAACATATTGGATTATTTTTGGTAAGGCAAGAGAAATTCGATAAGGTGCTTATCTTCCAAAATCAATTTAATACTTCGGACTTTTTAAAATCCACGTCTTCTCTGTAGATGATAATGAACTGGGACATGCCAATAGATATATTGCTATTGGAATTGCATCATGAAAGCCTCCAGATTAATAACTTGACAAGATCAAAGATGCAGATTTGCTTAATTCCTCTATGAAAGAACATCACAAACAAAACCATTTGACCTGCAGGATATTATTCATTTCCCAAGGGCTTTTGAGCCTCACGAGCACTGACTTATGCAGGTCYGTTCAAAAGAATGCTGACCAGTATAMCAAATAAAGAAACAAAAAGTCAATCATAAGCATCCGCATAATACCCGAACTTGTCAACTACCTGACTGAGGAGTTTTGGCTTGTCATCAGTTGAGAAGGTAATTTCATGCATGGGCCTAAAGAATCATCAATTGCATCAAGAAGTGAGATACAAAAATCAAGAAAATTGACAATGTGAAGTCGAATGATACATACCGTGAGACCCTCGCATCAGGAGCTTCTGCACTGTCCCCATCTTCATCCTGAGACTTGCTCGCTTCAAGTGCAAGTGCTTCAAGATTAGGAGAAGAACCAAAAGCAGGTGGTGGATGTATGCTGGAATATCAAATGGGTGGTAGAATTTTCAGATTAATCACAAACCTATAACTAAAATTGAGATTTCACCAAAAAAAGAAAAGGATACAAGGGCGCACATGGTGTTAAAGAACTATTTTGACCAAAAAAAAAAAAAAAACTTCAAAAAGAATGATTGTCAAGACTCAGAAGCATACCTCCGCACAGGCTCTTTCCTTGGAGAGTTGGAATCAGAAAAATCGGCTACATTGCCATCAGATACAGGAGGAACCTGCATAAGCATTCAATTTCCAAATGTATAAATAATCTGAACATTGATGAAGTGGTTAACCTTACATTATGATAAAGGAAAATAATCTGAACATTGATGAATGTTACCCTCTACATAGTTTGAGAAAGCCAGAGATATGGGATATAGCTAGAAAAATGCATGACCGAAATGCTGATTCATAATTTTAATTCCAATGCACATAGACGGTGGATTATGCATGTCCAAGAACAGATGAGTTCACAGACTGTYGAAACTCTTCCACATGTCTGATGATCATCATGTGAACATAAATTACCAGCTTTGAAATGAATTAGGAACATGACCYAGATTTGAGCATGTTAAAGTATAATGTTAGTGGAACAGGTGAAAATGAAGTACTCCTCATGCACCAAAGAGGACATGTTTCCTCCTGAATATCTCTTCAAGCATAGCATGATAATGTCCAAATTATTCACAAACAATATTGTCCAGCAAAGTTATTCACTGGCATACCTCAAAGACATATGCTATGGATAAAAATGGTAGCTTATTGTGATCTAATACACCAAAAATTAAACTGCATTTGTCACATCAAAGATAGAGTGGTTAACAGCCAAGATAGATAACATCAATCCTCACTCGCAAGCCAATKAATTGGCAAATCAAAGTAAACATTCTTTCTTCAGTATGTAGTTTAGCCAAAGTAAATTTACTAACATCTCAGAAATGTGAATTAAATTCAAAGCTGAATTATCGATATTCTTCAAGGAAATAATCCAGGAGGTCCAAGGTGTATTATGACATGGAAACTAATGAACTTCATCAAATGTTTAGTTGAAGATGTCTTAATCAACTGACCTGCACAAGCCGGACCTCGAGGGCAGGTCTATTGGCAGGATCATGTGCCAGATGCAACAATCGCTTGTGAGTGAGCACATCTGCCGCTCTCTCCACATTCACATCCAATGCATATCTTCATTGCAAAAACAACTAAWGCCTCAACTAATGATCCAGGAAACTTGATTGAATACAGCATTATCAATGAGGGAAATACTTCGTGCAGCATAGAGAGAGACCATTGTGGCGAAATGCAAGACCAAGCAACAATGACATACAAATCAGTGCACTTGGATGTTTCACGGCATTAATCTGAATGCTTAAAACAGAAGTATATATATAATACGGCCACATAGAATAAAAATACAGTTTTATTCGAGAGTTATAGACAGTAATACAAACAGAATAAACAAAAGATGAGCAAGAAGATCTCGATAAAACAACCAAACCGAAGTAAGAGGTACTTTCACAATCAAAAGAAATTAAGCACATAAACCTACTTATACATGTATGAAATGTCCAATAATAATAGAATAATGTATTGATTTCCAGCAAAACAATTTACGTATGTCGTGCAAGGTTGCAGGAGCTTGTATGTTTGTGTGAGACTGAGGGAGAGTGAATGTGATAAGAGAGATTGAAAAAGAAAAAGTAAGTACAGACCGAGTAGGCAGACGATTAAAGTGAGCCCAAAGTTCATCGTCAAAGGCAGGCGCTTGTGCCTCCGGGTGACGAGACTCTTTGAGCCTCCGAAGAACCTCATTGTAAACCTCCACCTTCTTCCTCTGCTGCCGACTATTCGATTCCACCACTCTGCTACTGCAACTCTCGTTATCATCCATCACCATTTGAAATACAAAACAAAAATCCGCTCCTTTATTCACTCAACAACATTTTATTACTCATAAAAATCAAAAGATCCTACAAATTATCTCAAAAAACCAGAGGTTACGTGAAACTAAATCTTCACGCGGAGAAGACGCTCTCAGGTCTATTCTCTCTGCTGATCCCGATTCAATAAAGCTCAAGCCATAATGTAAAAATTTGTGCAGAATTTAGGCATCCAAATATATATACATATGTATGATGGATATATATATATGTATAGCTATGAATGAATGAATATATAAAATAATATATGTATAAAAAGATAAAGAAAATAACTTGGTTTTAACTTTTTGCAGAGTTTCCAGTTTCCACACATTCATTCATTCATGCATATCCTTCCCTTTTGTTTTCTTCTCTCCCTTTAATTTTCTCTGCCTTCGCCAAAATATATATATACACAAACGTGGTGTATGTATGATAAGGAAGGCAGGCAGGCAAGCAGCATGTGTTTATGCTTCACGGCGGTAGTGCGCTACCTCACGCCGATGTGGATTTTATCAATGCGAATCAGGACTTGCTTATCTTTAGCTTTATTATATTAGCTTAATTAATTACTATAATAACCGGATTTTAACTATAATAATCACCCGTGAAATTTGTTAGGGCAAAACCCAGGAGGCTGCCTCTCTTMGCCAGCCAATCAGCGTTCAAATTCACAATTTGCATGCCGCACACAGCATCCTTTTCCTTTTTCTTTTGTGCATCAATAAAGCCAAATTGCTCCTGCTTTCACTTTTTAATCAATGTAAATAATTGTTGATTTACAACCGCTATTGGGTTAGCATTATTTTTTTTGTTTTCAAAAAGAAAAKGATAGATGCATCATTTTTAGTATTTAACTTCAATAATCAATACTAGGTTATTCATATTTAATATATTAAATGATTATTACAAAACATACTCATACTCTTATTGGGTCTTTTATTTAAATTCGTGAGGAGTAGAAAGTTGAATAAGTTAAAGATAATAAAATAATATATGTAAGAGTAATAAAAGGGAAAAAATATTGACTGTTATTGTAAATTCTTAAAATGAGAATTAATTTTAAAAAATTAGTAAAATGAACAATTATTATAAAAATTATAAAGTACATATTAATGAATTACGTCAGTCTCCTCTATTTTTTTAATATACACTAGAAATAATGTTGGTTAAGAAAATGAGACATAGCCCACATGGTAAAAGTAGTAAAAGGGATTTTAGTTAATTCTATAAGGAAATGAATAATTGAGGCAAAAAGTGAAAGGTTCATGAGAATATGGGGAAATACAGGTAAAGCAAGAGAAGCTGTCTCTTTCGTCACTGATGCTGCCTTGTGAGGCCGAGAATCAACGGCAGCGATAAGAACATCATCTTTCCAATATCTTGGGTTCAGAAGGACAATGCCCAGTGATCCTACTCATAGGATGAGGAACTTACAAGGAAGGATTTCTCCAAATGCTTGCACCTCTCCAACATTATTTTGATTATTAATAATTTTAATGCTGGTTGCAAATGACATTATCGCCCTTTCAACCTAATTAATTGAGCTCTTCAATCGCGGCCCGAGTTAGCCGTTAGGAAATTTCATTAAAGAAAATTCCTGATAAAACGGGATAAGAATACCAAAAAAACCAAGTATAATTATTAATATCAAATTAGGTGATTGCAGAGGTTTACCTGGTGCAGAATGGAGGAGAAACCACTTGTGCGTTATTTAACACGAGGCAATTTAGGATTCATAGCAAGGTTGTTTGACCTAATACCACCCATCTAGATTCGCATAACAATGGAATAAACCTAATACTAATATGATTTGTTTATTAATTAAAATATTACAATATGCCATTCATTGATTTGTTCACATTTAAAATAATGTGTATGTATTTAAACGGTTGAAATTARAAATTTAAATAGTTTATAAGAATGATTAATTCTTAGATATATTCAGAATAAGTTAATTTTTTAAAAAAGTTAATCTAATTAGTTTCTTTGTCAACTTGGAAATGCCTCGGGAGCAGCTTCTCATTACACTGTTCTTTTTCTATTTCGATTATGAATAACATACTTGAAATGGACACGGTGGCAATAGTGACATCGCATGTGTTTAACGAGATGACAGCATATCCATAGAGACGATAAAGTTCAAATCCCTAAGGTTTGGTGTTGGATAAACGGTCAAGAAGAGAAGGGGGGCTTGCAAAAATAAATAKGGGATAGATAAGGCTGAGTAATGCCAATCCAAAACGAAACATGACATGGATGGCACGTGGATTAACCAACGTGGTAAATGATGGCCTTTGGTTGGAACCAAAGGCCAGTTTTTGTAGTTACGGAATAGAGAATGATATCTAGTGAAGGGCATGTTTGTTGGGAGCGGGAGAGATCAGCGCTGAATCAGGAGCATGTTTAGCTGGCATGGCACCACAAGCGGCGACTCGCTGCCGATCCATAAAAGGAATAGCCGCAGGAATATGCGACTTCCTCCTAATACTATAATCTCGTAACTTAATCGCGTATTTATAAATATGTTATCCAAAGGAGAGCCGGTTGATTTACTATTATTACTTTTAGTTTACCTCCTCTCTCATCGGTCATAGATGTACAATAAGTGAACGTACCAAACCMGTCCGGTCCATGTTTGACTATAAGATGCTCTTCTGATTAATAAGGTAATTTTGTAATGTTCATTTTACAATTAGTTATTATATTTGTTTTGTATAAAAATGAAAAATACGAAACAATATGAATACATTTATCGAATGAAATGAAAATATAGCTGGCATCACGAGTCTTTTTCAACAGACATATGATATGAGGGAGAAATCACAAACCATTGGGCTGACAACTTTATACCTCCTTTTGCGTTTTAGTTCTGTTGGTACTATATTATCCACTCTCCTAACATGTGGGGAGGATAATTTCAATTTTGGTGGGTCACAATCCTTTTCGGCCCTCCATTCTATCTCCACCTGTTTTTCCTTGATGTATTTTTGTGTTGGTAAACAATTATATATATATATATATATACTAGAAATATCGTACCCAATCCAAACAAATTGGTGAGGTGAGGCCTCAATTTCATCAACAAGCATAACTGGGTCCTATTTCTGTTTCTATTCCAGGTTGAATTGCAGGAAGGGAATGATGCTCTTGTGTATCAGTGGAAGTCAAAGCCCTTCTAAGATTGTTCTTCCGAATTTACAATCACTAACCTTTTTCTATATAAAAAAGATTAAATGATTAAAATTAACAATAACCAAGAAACAAATCACCTAATATTAAGATCATTTCTCTCTCAACCCTCCTTAAAAATCTTCTTTTGCGAATTAAAATCTATTCAATTAGCGTGTAACTCTTTTCTTTTACTTTATGTTTATATTGAAATCTATTCAATAGATTTGACCAAATTGTGAAGAGTCAGAATGTATTAAAATATGCCAACGAGGATACATTTTAAATTTTGTGCGTTTTGCACAATACATTTGAAAATTTACAAATTATTTTTTCATTACCTAACTACTAAATAAAATTTTAATGTAGCATGATTTTCCAAACCCGAGATAATCTCTAGCAATTGCAAAGGTCGGCAAGTTATTACACAAGAGACATTTATATATGAAGTAATTGGAATCGAGGTAATTGTTTAATCCTCAAATACTTTTAAAACCTTGCAGTGATGAAATCATACCTCAAACTTTGAAGATGTTGTTTAAAAAATTATTTATAAATCTTTTTTTTCTTTTTTCATAGATGCACATAAAATGGACCGCTACTACCATAGTGTTAAGTTACAATAAGAATTTAATAGTTCTTAAAAAGGAATAATCTAATTATGACAGAAAAATAATTCTCTCTTGGGATTTCAATCGTTGGGGTAATACTAGTTTAAAAAGATCGGGAATAGATAAAATTTGATATGTTACCTTTATGTTAATGATGAGATTGTAGACTCTCAATAAGAGAAGATATTATTTTTTTTTATTTTTTTCTATTTCATGACATAATATCTTCACTTGATAAAATTAGTTTAAGTTTAATTTCAATTGCATTTATAGAGTTTGAGTTTTATTCAAAGGAAGATTTAATCAATAGTTCTTCAACATAGTATCGTAAATAATGGTCAAATACAGGACCTTACTTTAATTTAATTATCTGTTTATCAATTATTACAATCTTGATAAATCTTTTTTTCATTTCTTTGAAAAAACTCAAGCTACTAAGTTCGAGAGGAGAAAATACTTACATAACCTGATTTTCAAAAAGGCAAATGATTCTTAGCTTAACTTGATCAGGATAAAGAGGAGATTTTTTTTTTTTTGGCAATAATTTTATGTTCATTTATAACTTTGCCCTTATTCCCTTTTCATACATAGAATTTAGATTTCAAATTTTCATAAATTAGAAATTTGATCGCATTTATTAAATTATGTTTTAAGAAATTATTTTCAACTGAGTCGATTGACTAACCCTAATGCAATGAGATAATCGACTTTGAGTCGACAAAGTAATAATGAGATTGTCAATTATGCTAAAAATTTTGATAACCCAACTTTCTTCATATTTCATCGAGAACTCAAATTTCATAATGGCRGGGATTTGGAAAGAAATGTAATTGGAACAAGTTTTGATAAATCTTTTTATATTCATGTGTAATTAATTGGTACAAATTTCTATAATTTTTAGGAGTGAATTTGTGTTGGAGAGAAAAACTATAGTCCCATAAGGAAAGAATTTCCTCTAAAAGCTGGAAGGATATTATGGTATTTTTATACCCTCAAAAACTCTTAATTCACAATAAATATAAATCAAATTTATCCATGTAATACTATGGTTTCAAAAATTAAAAAATTAAAACATTGCAGCACATTTGCATATTGTTATTCTTGGAGAGTTTTATGAAAGTACTCTCCCTCAGGAAGAGAACGTTTCGCAGAATCTAGACGGGTTTCCAGGTTCAATGAATGTAGACCAATTAAAGCTTAATGAGCGTCCGACAATTATGCCTATTTAAAGGTTAATAGGCATTGGTGTAGACAACTTAAATGCTGACAATATTTTTGCTATATAAAAAAAAGGAAAATGCTGGCAATATTGCCACAATAATTTCACTATGTAGAACGATTCTACTAGTTTGGTCAACTATGAAATATTATTACAAGTCTTTGAAACAACAAACCCGTGGATTCCCATTACAATTAATTCATAATTTCTTAAATATGGTGAGATTGTCCTACACGTATCTATTTGTTAAAACAACACAAAATCCTTAACATAAAATAAATACTAATACAGAGGAGATGTGTTATTTTTTAGTGTCATTTCTTTCTTTCTTTTTTTTTTTTTTAGAAAATTCATTTAACAACGCTTAAAAATAACTGATATCAACGATTGAGGTAGAAAGCAAAGGTTAGCCGAGTAAGGTCAAAACAAACATAGTCCGAGGGAAAAGGAGTCTAAACGGCTGAGAAACTTAATGACTAATGAAAAAATCAAGAAAGGAACGGATTAGAGAATGACCGAGAAATAAGAGGAAAAAGTTAGACGAATCCGCAAATATAGCGAAAAGTTAGGAAATTGGCTCTAAAATCAGATAAGGCCATAACCACTTGATCGAAAATCAAGGGGCATGATCAACAGAATGGCCGATTGAGGTGGACATGGGCCCAGGAAGTAGCATGGAAGAAGGTGAAATGGCTTAAAAGTAGCGGACTTTTTCGGCCACTAGACACCAAGAACGCATTGCTAAAGTGGAATATAAATAAGAAGAGAGAAAGCAGAAACAATCCCAATCAATTAACTCAACAATCAAACAATTTATCTTTATTTTTATGTCTTTGTTCATTAAAGAGCTAGTTTTATTAGCTTTTCTATGTTAATTGATTTCATTGGCTTTATTAAGATAGATTTATTACCTTTTTTAGATGATAAGTATTTCTAGCCTTAATAGCATAGTCATTTAGCTTATTTCATTTCTTGCTTTCTTTATTGCTTCTTTATTACTTTTTTTTTTTTTTTACAGCTTTTTAGCTTATATATGATAATTTAGCTTGTTTCACCTTATTAACTACATCATTTCGTCAATCAGCATAATCACTATTTAGTTCAGTCACTTATTTGGCCTAAAGCTGACTAAGTTGTATCTTTCTACTGTTTGGTATTTGTCAGCATAATCATTCGGCAAGTTTCAACTATCTTAGTTGCATCTTTTTCCCGTGTGACTTTTTGCAGTTTGTGTTCATTTATTCCTTGATTGACTAGAAGATTCACTTTGCTATTTTCTTACCCGTAGCCAATACATACACACACACCCCATAGTTTTCCTGATTAGCACGTTTTATTTGCACATTTTGTACGAACTTACTAAAGTTAACTCAAGAAATCTAAAAAGGAGGTTGCTATAGATCCAATGAGCCAATTACATGGCTARCTTAGTGGAACTCAGGCCTCATTGTGCTGAAAATGTAACACCCCCAGATTAGGAACTTTTCTAACCCGAGAATGTTACTAACTTTAATCATATTCATATTAACTACTGCAAAAAACAAAATTTGGATACTTTGTCTTAAAAGATTTATAAAAATTTCGGTAGAGTTTTCACTGTAATATCAATAATTACTTCTTGTATGCAATCTAAAAATTTCTGAAACATTTTCAATACTTGCATATATTATGTATTCAAAATCCAACAACCATCCAATATGAAATAATCTTCCATTCCAACAATCTTTTACCAATTTAACACTTACAATATTGAAATTCTGCGRAACTTGAAAGAATTTAATGCATGAGTAGATAAATCAATAAAATCGTAAACAATACATAAAACCTCCATATTCAACCATTTCCCTTATCCACTAAAATTTAATTAAAACATCACTTCAAGGTATCAAGGCTTGCACACAAACAACCTCCACGCACCATCTGGCTACACATCATYTGAAATGCAAAATGAAGGAAATGGAATGAGCTATAAAGCTCAATAAGCAAATCCCATGCATGAATRTATGTAAAATACACCATATGCCATAAATTTAAAACTTYACTTCCTCAAATAAAACTTTCTAAACATTTTCATAAAACTTTCATTTTAAAATGTAAGAACTTTTCAAAACCTTTCTATTTCATTAAAATCGTGAGCTCATTTAGTGTAACGCCTAGCAATTAASCTTGCAGTCGGCCATTGTTCTTTGGAACCTACTCACCTTTTCTACCAGTAGAACCGCAAAGCGGTTAACAATACTTTAACTTTTCCTTTCACCTTTTTCACCTCCCAAGAGGTGAATCTTACTTATTTTCCTTCCCTACGAGAGGGTCGGGTCAGGTGTGACGGTCCCCACTTCCCATTTTTCACTCACATCTTTCATGGCTAGGTTTACACCCCTTTCTAAAATCTTAACTTTTTTTGATAATAATTCATTTATAGAATTTTATTTCTTTTTAAATTTTATTTCCTAAACCATTTGCTTTCTAAATGTACAAACGACTCATGTCAAAAATAATGTAGAATATTATAACTACATGCCCGTGACATAAACTATATAAATCCGTATTTAAACAGATATGCTAACAGTAGGAAACATCTTACATGAAATAATCTAATACAACCACAATCACATTATGCAATACAATCCAATATAATCATAACAATTACACAACACAATCCAATATAACCACAACATAATACACAATAGAATAAAGTTGATGAGTATAGGGACTTACGTATCTGGAGTCCTTAACGTTAAAATTCTACTTTAATTGCAAAGCTCAGTCCCTAGAACGCTCTTAATGTCAATGTGCCCAAAAATAACCTAATTATTATTACAAAAAAGAAATTCTTTTAACACAGTTGTCCCATGTTAAAACATTTTACGCTTATCCTATGAACGTTACTTATCCTTATAAATCCGTATTTATATTTCGAATTTAACAACAATAACATACCGAACGTATAAGTTATTTCATATTTTAAAACTTCCTCTAACAAAGGTAGTGTCAATCATAATCACTTTATATTCTTAAAATACATTCCCCATACTAATTTAAATACAACCTTAAATCATGTATAAACAAAATCTACATTTTCATAAACTCATCAATATCGAATACAACTATGAAATTCGTTTGATTAATGAAATAAAAGAAATAATGGTTTCACCTTTAATCCTGCAAATCCTAAGTGCTGTGTATGAAGCTGTGTTGCGCCCCGGACATGCGCTCAGGCAGCACGTGCGCAACAGCCCTGGTCGCGCACGGTGCCTGGTTGTCTAGGCGTCTAGTGGCCTAGGCACTTGGGTGCTTGGTTTCTTGGGCGCCAATTGGCTTGGAATTCCTGCTCTTGGCCGAACTCAGCTGACCAGAACAGAAATCGGATAGAGCTCGGACAGCATCAGTCGCGGCAGAGCACCGCTAAGAAGAGAGAACAGTGTCTAGGCTACGTGGAAGCTGATCTGGAAGGCAATGAGTCGCGTGACTCTGGGAGGAAAACTCCTAGTCGGCAACGACAGATGGCCGACGAGCAACGCGTAAGCTTCGGTGCGTTGGGGCCATGGATCCGGCGGGTCGAGTATAACGAGTAGCAAACCAGCGAGGAGGTTGTGGCCAACAAGCTCCGGTTGCAATCAAGGCAAAGATCCGATCGACTCTGGTCGAGTGCAACGTGCCACGAATAGACAGCGTCGGCAACCCGTGAGCAAGGATCTCGAGAGGATGTAGATGATAAGCGGGTCGACGATGCGTGCTTAAGGAGTGGCGAGTGGCGACGAGCAGAGGAGTGGCAAAACTAGCRGCTCCAATCGAGGCTGAGCAGCTGGCTAATCGGTCCCTGGTCACAAGGCACGTGCAGGGATGGTCGGCAACTAATCTCAATGTAGAGGCAATGATGTGGCGACCGCAGGACTCGGCGGGTGTCGACGGCAGGGGAGGGCAGTGAGTGCAACGGGAAGGGTTTGGGGAAAATGAGGAGGCGGCGTTAGGCTAGATATAGAATTAGATTTTTTTTTTTTGGTAGGCTTGGGCCCTAACCTAATTCTTTCGGCCTCCCCATCCCATAACCAATCCAGCCCAATAATTAAATTTTACGGGCTTTCCTTTCGACCGAAATTAGCAATGCATAGGTGAGTTAATGCAAAATGTAATCCAGCAGTTTACTACTATTTTCAGGCCTATGTTGCAAAACAAGTTTCAAGGTTTTAGTGCAGGTGGAATCCCAACATATGCTAACCCAGTTCCAGCCACTTTCCCTTCCACTATAATGAATATTGGAAAGTCTAGAGGCAGTATAAACATGGGCTTCACCTATACCGCAGCTCTCCCAGGACCCGATTACAATGGCTCGGAGAAACACCTCTTAACCGATTGGCTATACCTCATCTGGAGGGCAAGCCCCAAGGTTTCAATACATGACAAACAATGCTGACTGCAGGAACACAAACACCTCAGACATAAGAACGGATACCCCCTCTCGATACAGGGTACTAGGAGAGGTATTATCTAGATCGGGTGTATCAATTTGAGAGATAGCCACTAGCCAATCCGAGAATTTAACCAGCACAAGCTCTTAAACTAGTTGATGCCAATGCAGTAATCGATGTACTAAAGAGACAATTCAGGCTCAACATTACTGGCAATTACTGTTTAGTTTATTGGAAACCTGAACTAGAGTGGATAGACTATGCAACTGTAATGCCACGAGGATATAAGACACCTAAATTCTTCACTTTCTCAGGATACTATGATAAAATGACAATGGAACACATTGGCTTATTCATGGCTSAATGCAGAGTGCTCAACAATAATGACTTACCCAAACCACAACTTTTCTCTTTATCACTAACTAGAGCGGCTATCACATGGCACGCTAGCCTACCTCCCAATTCAGTCAATAGCTATGTCGATATGGAACGCTTAATATTCCATGAGAGATTGTAGATTTGCTATCAATTGTAGATTTGCTAGCTGTAAAACAAAAAGTCAACGAAGATATAGCTAATTTCATGGAGAGATTCAAGCGAATGAAAAGAAGATGTCCCACTTTATTTCCGGAAGCTGAGTGTGCTAGATTAGAAATTGGCTATATGAATCCACAGTTAAAAGAGAAGCTCATCTTACAAGAGTTTGGTATTTGTCCATTCCATGTAATCCGTGTAGAAGAGTTCATCAAAGATAAACAGAAATTTTGAGCAGCCAAGTTTAGCAGAGGGCAGACCATGATTTAAATCATCAACAATATAGTCGATTCAGAAGAAGACGAGCCAGCCAAGATCACGATAGCTGAGCTACTAAAGGGATCACCATATATTTACCCTATGCTAAAAACCTGCGGAGGGGAAAGAAGAGGCCAAGCCAAGAGACCAACCGAGTTATTCTTTTGGTATATCAAAAGTCGATCAGATTTTTGATCAATTGCTGAAAGATAAGCAGATTAAGCTCTTGGCTGGCCAGAGGATTTCTTCTTCTGAGGAGTTAAAGGAAATAGGTATCGAAAATGACATAAGTCATTTAGTCATGCCACCAATTATTGTGTAGTGTTCAGGAATATTATTCAGAGAGTCATTAGGAGGAGTGGTTCCATTTTTCAGATAAAAAGYACCAGAAATCATCGATGGACACATAACCGTTTTCTAGCAGTCGACACCAGCGTGATGACTACTGCTTTGGCTGAAAAGRASTTGTAGTAGCAAGAGAAGACACCTCAGGTTCCTGTAACGACGGAAGAATACTTACCCACAAAGTTCACGGAAGTACCACATCATTAGCCCTCCTATCCTAGCATGAAGACCTCATCATTTGTTTGCCTGGATGGTAAGCCTTTCGCATTCGAAAGATTAACTATGGACAAAGCTGGAAACACAACTACTTTTCGTCTGAAGGAGGAAACTATGACCATAGAAATCCCAGCTGCTCAAAAGACTATCAATCCATTTCCGGCCCTATACCTGACTAAGACCTAGAAAAGAAAAGAACAAAGACAAAAAGCCCAACAAAGAGCCTTATTTGAAGGGCATCTGAGGTCATTTGGGAAATAGATAGATCAGGAGATCAAAGTCGTCAGTTTACTATCGGTTGAATTCAAGAATACAAATAGGTAGAATTTCCTAATATGAGATGTTTTATCGACTGAGGAAGCAATGGCCGAGTTGGTCTCGCCCGCAAACGACTCCTTATCAACCAAGCCATAGATGTCTTTCCCTAAGCAGACCAAGGAAATGGTGAATCATCTCAAACCATTATATCTCAAGGTTCATCTGGACGACTATCCACTTAGCTGATTCTTTGTTCAGGAGCCGTTCTCAATGTCATGCCCCTTTTCCAAGCTGAAACATTTTAGGTAAGAGATCGGCTGATCTCATGAATACTGATATTCAAATGACTAATTTACAAGGGAGTTCGTACAAGCAGAGGGAGTTTTAATTATGAGCATCATAGTTGGCTCAAAGACTACTACGATTGCTTTCCTTGTAGTAGCTGCTAAACTAACCCATCTGGTGCTTCTAGAGCGAGATTGGGTTCATGCCAATCAATGTGTCCCTTCCACCCTTAACCAACAACATTTTTTTTTTTTTTTTTTTTGTGGGATGGGGATCAAATGTAAGTTATCTCAGCTGATCTGAGTCCATTTTAGGCTGACATCCACATGACAAAGCTATCGTCTATTCGCCGGCGTTCAAGCTATTCCGCTTTGCTAAGCTATCATTAGGCCATGAACTTAGTCGAGAAAAGGAAAACCAACCTGACATAACCAAGATGGAAAACATTCGGACCAAGAAGAGTAGACAATCAAAGTYTGGATAAATTGAAAGCATACTCGGCTGTTTGTAAAATCCAAACAGAAATGCCTGATATGGAGAAAACAAAAGATGCATCAAGGTTCTTGAAACTGAATGGAATCTCAAGCAGGCACCTGGCTTTATACCTCAGGACCCACTTATAGAGATCAAGAGAACCAGACTCACTCGGCTCAATGCCTTATTAGGTGAGTAGCAGCGAAAATAGCTAATCGAGTTAATTAAACAATATATGGATTGTTTTGCATGAGGTTACCTTGAAATGCAAGCTTTGATCGAAGAGCGGTGGAGCACCACCTACCTACCAGAGAAGGACACAAACCTCATAAGCAGCTTATTAGAAGGTTCAACCCATTACTTTTCACGAAAGTTAAAGAAGAGGTTGGACGGTTTTTGCGGTGCAGCTTCATCTAGATAGCTAAATATGTTGAGTGGATATCGAACATCGTACTTGTCATTAAGAAAAATGGCCAAGTTCGGGTATGTATTAACTTCAAAAACCTAGATTCTGGGTATGTATAGACTTCAGAAACCTAAATTTAGCCACACCCAAATATGAATATGCTTTGCCTATGACATATATGTTTGTCAATTTAGCCACAGGAAACATATTTCTTAGCTTTATGGACAAATACTTCGGCTACAATCAAAACGATGTTCGCAATCAAGTGCCTAGGGCCAATTGGCTCGTTCGAATGGGTGGTCATGCTGTTCGGGTTAAAAAATGTAGGGATAACTTTCCAATAGGCAACAAACATGATTTTCCATGATTTAATAGGCCGATTGCATAGAAGTTCACATCGATGACTTGGTTGTCAAATCAGCTACCTTTGCCTAACATCTAGCTGATTTGAAAAAATATTTCATAAGGATGTGCCRACACAACTTGAAGATGGATCCTACTAAGTGCACATTCAAAACCATTGAGCATTTTCTCAGTTTTTTGGTTCACCAAAAGGGATTGAAGTCAATGCCAATAAGACTAACGCAATACTAAAGGCCAGGCCCCAAGAAACAAGAAAGAATTACAAAGCTTAATCAGAAAAATTAACTTAAGAAGATTTTTGGGAAACTCAAAGCATTCTCATCTTCACTGAAGTTACGGCTAGCCGAAAATTTCACATGGGGGCAGAACATCAGGAGGCCTTTGAACAGATCAATCGTATCTTTGCCAAACCTCCTGTTTTAGCTACACTATGGGGGGACAAACTGATGAAACTATGCTTATTCATTTTTGAGAACTCAATTGTCTATTTATTGGAACAAAACGATGATGAGGGAATTGAGAGTTGTATACTATCTCACCCGAAGCCTCAATGACGCGAAATCCAGGTATTCTCCTATTAAGAAATTATGCCTTCTACTTTTTCATGCTTGCACCACGTTAGATTACTACCGCTTGACCATAGAAGCAAATGTCATTTGCAAGGTGGACTTGGTTCGCTTTATCTTGAATCAACTAGTCTTCCAAGAAAGACGATGAGATGGGTTGTGAAGTTAGCTACTTTCTCATTAAAATATGTGCCTTCTAGAGCCGTGAAAGGGTAGGCAATAATTGAATTCATGGCAAAACATCTGTGCCTTGAAATAGCCAATCGTTGGTCAGAAGTCCAAAGCTACATAGAAATTAAAATATGGAAGCTAACTTTTCATGGCTCTAGAACTAGCTAGGGGGTAGGAGCCGGCATTATAGTCACCAACCCAACTAGTCTCAAGGGAAGATTCATGTTTGAGCTAGAAAAAGGAGGATTGAATAATCAAGCAAAATATAAAGCTCTGATCATGGGTCTTCGTTTCCTCTTGTCAATGAAATCAGAAACTTTTCAAATCATAGGAGACTCTCAGCTAGTTATCAGCAATTGGCAGGAGAGTACAGGTATACAAATGCCAACCTAATCGGCTTGTACCAGGAAATACAAGCTTACTGAGGGAATTTTTCGATGTGATACTAGTATACTTGCCGAGAAGAGAAAACCAGGAAGCTAATTAGCTCAGTATGCATTGGGGTATAAAGACATGCTTCCAAGGAATTCATCGGCTCTTTTTCAACCAATTATGTTTATTGGCCGATTGGAGGACTAAAACTATTAGTTACCTAAAGAATACATTAGCTAAGGTTAGTAAGCAACTAGAGGCATAAAGTTATATTATTTGGTGGTTGATACTGACTTATTCAAAAGAAGCCATGAAGGCTTGCTTTTAAAGTCTTTAGGCAAGAATGAAGCAGCTCGAGCCTTAGGAGAGGTCCACGAAGGATTGTGTGGAGAGGGCCAAAATTAAGATGGCTATTACATCAGCATGGAGTCTACTGGCCGACAATAATGACTGATTGTCATGCATACGCTAAAGGCTATGAGGCATGCCAGAGGCAGGGACGTTTGTTCAAAGTCTCAGCTACGAAACTTCATCGTATATTGAAGCCTTGGCCATTTAGGGGTTGGGCCATGCATATAATACCCGAGATTTTACTTTTATGAATTTTGTTTGACCTTGTGAATTTGTGTGCCAACTAGGGTTGGAAATTTGCTATGTGGTTAATATTTTAATTGTACATTAATAAGTGCGRAATTATCACATTTGTCGGATTAGGGGCCTTGGTTGGTTAGAGACTCGACTTGTTGGGCTTATTCATTTTCATTTGGAAAAGTAGATTTTTATTGAAAGGAAAAGCCCAAGAATTTAATTTAATGGACTGGATTGGTTATGGAATGAGAAGGCCCAAAAGATTTGGTTTAGGACCCAAGTTAAAAAAAAAAAAAATAAAAGAAAAGCTAATCAACCGTCTACCCTCCCCAAACCCTAACTAACCCTAAGCTGCCACCCCACTCCTAGAAATTCTGCCGCTCATGCCGCCTCTTTCTCCCTYGGTCAAAGCCATACTGATCATCACCACTGCCGCTCGCCAATGTGCCAGCACGCCTGCCAGCCGCTCATCACCCARACCCACATGAGATCGCTGCATCTYTGGACCGGATCTGGTTGTGTGCAGAGCTGCYGATGCTATAATCATCGCGCCATCGATTCGCCACTGCTRTCCAGATCTTTCTCCCTCACGGTCCGTGCCGTCGCCGCTTCCTTGCTTGTCTGGTAAGCGTGGGTGCCCCCGAACTGCTTATTGCTTAATGGGATCACTTGCGGTGGTTCTCCTTGTTTGCCATGTACAGATCCGGAGCTTGCTGGTGTCTTGGTTGCTAACTTCCCCTCTGCTTGACACCTCTTCACCGGCTAGGCTTGAAGATCTGAAGGGACATTGGACCTTTCTGCTCGTCGATTTCAGCAATCGTCCAGATCCATCAGATTTGTGACTACTCGAAGAGGTAAGCCATGCGACGCCACTCGTTGCTATTCCGCTTTCTTGCTCGCTAGCAGCGCGATTCTAATCGCCATCATTTGTGGATCTTCGACTGCTGCTCAGATCGAAGCCCATTGCCAGCCAGCCATCGCCCACCTCTGTGTATGTCACCGCAGCTGCTTGCTACTTGCAGCTCGCGGCCCAGACGCCCAAGTTGTTATTCTCATCGACTTTCTCCCTTCCTTGCAGTCCAGTTCGACCATCAGATCCGAGGGTCGTCTCGTGGTGTTCCGGCAGGCCGCTGCTGCAGGTTGCGCGCCGCCTTCATCCGCTAAAGAAAGTGCTCGAGAAGCAGTAGTTGGAAACTAGGTTTTTTGGTTGGCTTTTCGCCAGTTTCCAGATCTGGGAGACGCATCGGTGCCTCGACGCCCAAATGCTCAGGCGCCCCGATGCCCAGGATCCCATTCTCCTAAGCGACCAGGCTTTGTGCGCGACCAGGGTACCTGCGCAAACGCCCAGGGCGTAATGCCTCTTTCGCAACACTTGGATTTTGTGGAATTAAAGGTGAAACATTACTATTTAGTATTGGAATTTATGACCTATTTAATTATGTCCTAAAGTGAAATGGTGGAAGAACATAGATTAGGTTTAATACCCGAGCTAAGGAGTTTAAATTGTACCTATAAGAACGTGATAATTGGTGATGTGAGAATTAAGTATGAAATAAAAATTGGTAAATGACATTCATGGAATGGTCATTTAATATCTAAGCTTGGACAATCGTACTAAATGAACTTTCCTTTTGTAATCACAATTAGGTCRTTTTCGAGCGCATTGCGTTGGGAACGATCAAGGGATTCTATTTTCGCAATTTAAATAAGAACCTTTAACGTAAAGGACTCCAGGTAAGTAAATTCTCACATTTCATTAATGCATATGTATTGATGTATCTAAATTCCTTTAGGTAAATTGAATGTGTTATATATGAGATTCTATGCAAGTAAATCCCCATACCCGCCTACCTCTTTTGTTGTGTGTTATGTGATGGCTGTATGAGATTGTGTTATGAAATGTGTTGATTATGTGGAATGTTTTCACGTGTTTTATATTTTCTACGATTATTATATAGAATGGTATTTTAATATAGTCTTATGTAGTTCATGTCATGGACATGTAGTATAGTATTTTACATCATTCCTGGCATGAGCCGTTCATACATTTAGAAAGCAAATGGTTTAGGAAATAAATTTTGAAAGGGAATAAATTTTATAAATGTAACATGTTCAGGAAAATGTTAAGATTTTTGGAAAGGAGTGTAAACCTAGCCATSAAAGATGTGAATGGGAAATGGGCAATAGGAGATCCGCGCACCCTACACGACCCTCTTGGAGGGTAGGGATAAATGTAATGTTCACCTCTTTGGAGGTGAAAAGATGAAAGGAAAAGTAAAGGAATGTTAACTGCTTTGCGATTCTACAGGTAGAAATGTAATCGGGTTCCAAAGAATAATGGCTCACTGTAGAGCTTAATGGCTAAGCGTTACACTCAGTGGGCTCACGACTGGAATGAAATGAAAGGTTTACAAAGTTCTTACACTTTGAAAGGAAATTTTTTATGAAAGGTTATGAAACTGAAATATTTAGAAAGTTTTCATTGAGAAAGTGAGATTTTATAATTCATGGCATGTAGGGCATATTCATGCATTCATGCATGAGATTTGTTTACTAAGCTTTATAGCTCATTCTATTTCCTTCACTCTGCATTTCAGGTTATACGTAGCTAGATGGTGCGAGGAGGTCGCTTGTGGGCGAACCATGATACCCTAAAGCATTTTCTAAATAAATTTTACTGAATAAGATAGAATGRTTTTGTGTGTTATTAAGATAGTTCTTATTTGGTTTAGCTGATAGTGCTTTAAATCCTTTTGTTTTTCGCAAGTTCAGTTTTGATAAATGTCAGATTGTAAAGGATCTATGGGAATACAGTACTTATCATATTAGATGTTTATTGCATTGGAATGCATGTTGTTTTATAGGTGTTGAAATGTTTGAGAACCTTTTGAATGTATAAAGGGAGTGGCCATTGAAATTACAAAGGAAACTTTGCTGAGATTTTTATAAATCTCTTTTCTATTTTAAATTTCAAGATTTTTTTATTATTTCAAAATTTTTCGCAAATTCATATCAGTGAGTAAATGGTGACATTCCCCGGTTAGGATAAAGTTTCTTAATCTGAGGGTGTTACAATTTTGGTATCAAGCTTAGAGTTTTAAAAACGATTCTGTAGACTTCATAAGAAAATGATCTATGAAATTCTTGAAAAGTATATGGGTATCAAGACATGCCACAAGCTTCCCTTCCTGGACCATCTGGTAAGTTTATGTTTTGATTTAATTCTCGAATGAGGTTAACGTTAAGTGTTATAATATGTTGTCCATATATCTGTTTAATTTTGGGGATGATGTATAATATTTGGAATTTTGAAGATTCATTTAGACAAGAGGCATTAYGTTCCATTTGTAATACCTAAGTGAAATCGTAAATGTCATTTCTTACCTATCCATGAGATGAAATTAAAAGTGTCAAGAATATAAATTTGATGCCAAATTTAGGAAAAAGTATTTGTAGAATAGTCTCTGAAGGAGATCTTTTTGCTAGGAATGTGATACTTACTCTATATTAAAATATTGTTTAAATGTTTAAGATGTGAGACTCCTCTCACTTTATTCAGAAGTCTTGATTAAAGTAAATGTTGTTTGATTAAAGTAAGATTAGATTTGTTTGGAGTTAAGATGTGGAGGAAAATCGGCTTTTGGTTATAAAACAGAATGTTTGTTCAAGATGTCAGCTGAAATGTTTTTTACATTGGAAGTCACCGGTTTATAAAAAGTAAAAAAGTGCTCAAAGTATCGCATTTGCCAAATGCGAGATGGTTGTGAAACACATTTGTCAAATGCGATATAACTGACTATTGCATTTGGTGAATGCAATGCCTATAATGACACAACCTATATATAAAATATCTACTGTAAGCTACCCTGCAAAAAAAAAAAAAAAAAAAGATACCCCAAACCATTTACCAATATTAATAATTACATTCATCAACCATCAACTACAACTACTATTCATCGACCACTATCCATTAAAAATGAAATTAAAGTGTACGGACATAAGAATGTTCAATTACAAAAAACATTTACATTAATACCATTAATTGTATTATAAAAAAATAATTTTACAATGATCCTCAAGATCTGAAATGTACAAACCTAACGGTCATAAGTTGCAGTGGTCGGGTGCTCACAAGAACGAGACCCCTGATGGAGAATCGACATATCGGGATCCAAATCAATATTACCATCATCACCATCACGGACACGGTGCCCACCAGGTGTGATAATATTGCTCTACAAAGGCGAATTGGTCTCAACCTGGGTAATAACCCTATTCCCAGTCGCATTGATGGCCCAGTGCATCATAATCCCTAGAAGGTCTAGGTCTCTGGTCACCCTCGAATGAGGTGCATGTTAAAAAGAGTGGGGGGCTGCTATATCATCTTCTGGCTAGTACAAATAGGCATCCTCCTCTACTTGGCCACCAATATCATCATCGGGCTACTGATCCTCAAGCTCGAGAGGCGTGCGTATGCACTTCGACGTCTACCACCGCATCGCTGTCCAAGCTCATTGTGGGCTTTAATCTTGGCTCGTGGGTGATGAGAAGTTGTAGAAAGTGGTGGCACATCGACATCTTGCCTTGCATGGCAGTTGAGAGATCCCAAGTGCCTCATGGTTCCCATCATCTTCTACCTCAGCTATGCGAATGTTGTCCAAGAAAGTGGATTTGCATATGGCATTGCTTAATTCACAATATCCAAACATTCTCGAAAAGTCGATGCCTACAAAAAATGAAAGAATACAATGAAAGATTACTTTCAACTAGAATAATGTATTTAAAATGAAAAAACTGAACATAATAAAGCTGTAAAAAAACATATACTACGAAATATAACTATGAACCAGTGGATTGATAATCCTCGGAGTCCTATGGTCTCATGATGGGATTCCCAATAAGTAACCGTGTACGATGGGTATACTATTCCATGTAATCTAGGCGAGCATCTTGCAACTGAGCTGCTAGCATCTCCACCACGATCCTCGCTCTTYGAGCAACCCATTCATCTGTATATCTACTATTCTCATCCCTCCACAGTGTACAACTACCCCTTCTCGTATACTGTGACTGAAAAAATGATCAGAAAAAGTGGGAATGACCTACTCGAACCCTCTCACGAAAGCTATACTCGACGATGTTCCAGCATATCAAAGGCATGGGTGATGACAGCAAAATGTCGGATCCTTCTAAATAAATGGCTGAAGCAAATGCAGAATATCTATGTAAGGCATCCATAGTAACTACATACAAATAAAAGATAATTTTAATTACAATCACAATTGTTTGAATATGAAACATAAAAGAAAATTGTTCAAAGATTATAATATACTATGCGGACCTGATTGGTGGTGAGGATATCTAACTGATCCCTATATGTCACCAATACGTGTGTCGCCAACCGTGTCAGATCAAAAGGCCGGTTCCACCTTACTCCGTATTAAGCAAGATACGGCAATATATGTAATGGTTGGGCATAAACTGGGCATAAAGTAGGAAGGTGCTCAGACACTCATAGCTAAACATACAAAGTATCAATAAGGGATGGTCAGTAATTGAAATCATTTAAACAAATTGAGTATGTCTATAATTTAAGGTTTTAAAAGTTTACATGTACCAAGATCATCGTATCATATATCTCTTTACTTGAACCTAATGCTGCATCACATAAAAATTGATACAAGTGAGCTGGAACACCAGTTCCCTAACTTAACTGCCCACACCAACAAAGATCCTCTAACTGGTGTAGAAACTGAAGTGGAACCAGCTTGTTCGATTTATCAAACGATAATAATTCGCCAAATAGTAACATGATAAGGCACCATACCTGTCGGTCGACGTCATCGTCTGAGGCATTATCCGCAAGTGGTGTCTCCAAATATGCCTCTATTGCACGTGCCATAAGTTTATTGCCTTCAATATCACCGGATTGTGGTTGAAAACCAAGTCTAGACAGACTAATGCCCTCTCACGTTCACACTATTTGTAGCAAAGCCTCCTATGGTGGGGTCACCATTGACCCTCAAACCAATTAACACAGCAACATCCTGTAGTGTCACTGTAGCCTCCCTGATGGGTAGATGAAGTGTGTCTGTCTCCAAGTGCCACTGCTCARCCATAGTGGTGATAAGRGCGTGATCAACACTTACATTCCCTAACCTACAAACTCCCTGAAAGCCRGCTGCATCAATGGTATCCCTAACTCTAAGATCGGCCACCCCATAAGCTGACCAAAATCTACCTACATGACTCTTATACTATAAATTCTTAGACATGGATGGCTCATTGCTAGCCCATATAAGGTTAGACTTGTGCTATCCTTGTAGAGACAATAATRACATATCTAATGGGCCTGAATGAATATCTAAGGGAACTCAATCCATTTATTAAAATAATTGCAAACATCATATTAAAAGAATAAATAAATGACTATAAACAAACAAGGCTTATCAAAACTAGCCTTATAATACTGGATCAAAATTCCTTTAACAAAATCTAAACATAGCAATATATAAACAATCACTTGCTACAGTAAGACTTTAATGCAGTTTCTTTCATGTGGCTGGCTACTATATAGACAACTCATCTTTCAAGGAACTACATACAGGATACTTGTAAGAAGTCAATAAATGTTGCTCCAATCTTGTCAAGAATTTAAGTAATTTCTTAAGACTGGTATTTTCGATTCTAAATTATTCTTCTTGGTATAGCTTGGAGTATCCATTTTCTTCTCCATTTGTTTTAATTTAATTGATTTTTCCTTTTCGTTTTCCTTTATTGGCTGAGTAGCAATGGATTGTTATAGAGATTGGCAATACATTAGAAAATTATGTTTTGCTGCTTACTTTTTGAAGCATTAACCAGCTTTTCTTTGAGTATGGATGCCAAAATATGAGCTTTTATTTGAAGATCATTTGTTTGCTTGGCATTATAAGATATAGTCTAGAATTGATTGGCATTATAAGATCATTTGTAATGGATTGGCATTATAGGATCATTTGGAAACCAAATCTTTTGCTAATTTTGCAAAAAGRAAAATTTTAAAGTTGGATACTGTTGGGTTTGGATTGAGAACATTTTTTTTTGCTATAGCTGAGATTAAGGAAGATTTACAGTCAAGGAGAACAATTTTTGTGACTGTTGGGACAACTCCTTTTGATTCTCTAGTTAGAGGAGTAGACACTCTGGAAGTTAAAAGATCAATTGTCCAAAAAGGGCTACACACACCTTCTAATTTAAAAGGTTCATGGATCCTATATTCCTACAAAGGTAATCCAAATTCATGTTATTCTTGTTACTTAGTTATTGCTTCATTATGTTATTTTACTATAATTGATCCATTATGCTATTTTCGTTATTCAGTTACTGTGATCTTCCCTCTAAATTGGCTTGTTTATTTGTCTTTGTTAACCCCTAAAGAAGGACATTAGAAATGGTAAAGTTTAGTTTGCTCTATTATGGAGATTTCTAGCTCCTATTTATGCAGATTCTCATTTAAAAATAAAAAAATTAAATA
Source organism: Rhazya stricta (assembly GCA_001752375.1). Lineage (NCBI taxonomy): Eukaryota > Viridiplantae > Streptophyta > Magnoliopsida > Gentianales > Apocynaceae > Rhazya > Rhazya stricta. Next base: position 4,398,850 of record MEJB01000015.1, read on the forward strand.
TCTAAAAATCTACCACAAACTATGGTTCAAACTAAAGCAGGTTTTAATCAAATATGTGAACTGATTACATGGCTTCTTAGATTTTACATACTCAACTATTTAATGACCTTATATACATACTATGGTAATACTACAAAGCATGTTTTGAACACAATATCAATTCAATGGTCTCTTAATTAAGTTTATCATTTTGTTCAACTCATATATCCTTTTTTTGTTACAATCCTCGGACAGTGATGAAAAAGAATTTAAATAAAACTAGAAACATAAAATTTAGCATTTATTTAAATAAACTTAGAAACACAAAACTTATTAATTGCTAAGCTACAAATTGTCCTATCAAATGTCATATCTTTTATGATTCTCTAGTAATCTCGGCTATGTGCCCTGCCTATAAAGATCAAAATTTGAATAACAACATCAGACAATAATTTATAGATTAAATGGCTTTTATCATTTTTCTTTTTCTTTTTTTTCAATTGGAGAACTCATCTTCTGTTTCTTGAAAAAATTTTCCATGATATATGTATTTATTTTACAATTTTAAGTCTCCCGGAGAAAACGAGTCTTTGGTTGTCCACTATTTCACATTTTTATCAATCATAGCTGATTACGTCAGATCTACATCTCTTGTTATCAGTCATGCAGGTAAATTTTTAGCTTATTAGTTCCTAGATGTATATACATATCGTGAAGGACTATATTTATTGTATGGAGAAAATCAACTTACACAAATGCCTCTTTATACAATTTAATCAAATGAACAAAACATCAATAATCAAATACAAACAAGCTACATATTAGTAGTATATTATTTTCCCATGAATCCTCAGCTAGGGGATAACTCCCTACTACCATAAACTTTATGGATATACAGTAAAGTGAAGCAAGATCAATTGAAACTAAAAGTTGTAAATAAATGGGAGACAGTAGATAAGCTTTAAAACTAGCTTAGAAACAAAACAAATAGTATAATTGTGATTTTAATATATGTCTTTCTCTATCTTCTCCTTCCCTTTTATACTYAAATGTGTTCCATGAGGTCACTGTAAGAATTGCCCTTAATATTGAGTAATTTATTGACCCCAGAAAAATAATAATCATGAAAATGATTTACACTACACTAAAATCTCCTTAATGCTAATAATATTTGATGAAAACATGAAAAGACTAACGGTTGACGATGGAAATGATGGAAATGATGAAAATCTAAAATTGTGAGAAGGATGTTCACGGTTGACAAAGGAAAGTTCCGGAGGAGATGACCGCAAACTAGTGAGGAGCTCTCGACGACGAGTGCAGCGAACAAGCAGTGCAGCGAACCAGCGATGGCGAGTGCAACGAACTAGCAAACTGCCGGTGATTGCAGCTAACCAGCGGCGAACCAATGAAGGATAGCGAACCATCGAAGACCTCTAGGCGGCGAACGTGCGACAAAACAGCGACTAACCAGCTTTCAACGGATGGCCAACTCTATTGAAGGAACGGTCKCCCAAAATTTGAAGAAATTACAATGGGAGCAGCAAAGTTAAGGCGAGGGAGAAAAAGTTACAAATTAAGTTTTTTTAGTAAATCGGGAAGGGAAGCAGAAACATGGGCTTTTTTTCTATTTTCATGATGACCACATTCCATGAATGCAACAAAGGAAAACAATCGCATTAAACTAATGCATGGGATCCTTTCCTCGGACTCAACAGGATGGAACACATTTCAGTAATGTGATGATTTGCACCCCAATGTATCTAGAGAATGCGATTGGTCCATTGTTACCATTATTTGAACAATATCGTACATTTTGAGCATCCTTTCCGTTTTGAGAAAAACCTCCAATTTAGCTTAATGTTGCTAAAACTACAAATAAATACATATTTTAGAAACATTCTATTCATGTGTTGCAAATATTTTTTATTTTTAAATTTGAAAAGTTGTGCTACTTGAAAGTGCATCATCATTTTCTCGGTACCTGACGGGGTCCCTTCTTTTCCCTCCACCCAAATGAAAGACGCAAGACGTAGTTTGCCTCTTTATACAAAATCTAACGCTATAATTCTGAATTCATTCCCAGTTGCATCCAGAAACGCATCAAAGAACACTTGCTGAAAATTCTCAAAATCAAGAAATTGATGGATCACTTCCTGAATTCATTTGCCTGAATTATTTTGATGGTTCACATTTTGAACAAGGTTGGTTCGTACTGGATTAGCCAGAGAGCCAACAAGGAGATCAACTCCGTCACCGATGACATCAGCTTAAGCCTTTTCCTTTAATGGAATTCTTCATCCCTGATCTGCATTTCTGCAGGTCGGCGTAATATTTAACTCAATTTGGGTTTTTGATTTTTTTTTTTTTAAGATTTAGTATTGGAATTCTTTTCACTATTAATTGTTTAAGCTGTAATTGATATTATCTAATGTTAAGTTTATGATCTTGGCTATTCTTCTTGGAGGACATCCTGTTTCCTCGTGGTTTAGTTTCAGAATTGAATGTGCAGCTTCATTTGCCTTTAGAGTAGGGTTCTGACAATTGATTGCTTTCATGTCTGCTTATAACTTTACTCTTAAAGAATTCTATTTGATTTAAGGATTTGTATGCATTTATAGTATGATTGTGGAACAAATTGCATCTGTAAATTAACCTACTATAACTAATATATGATAGAGGATACTCCCCCTTGATGATGCTATTTGGCTTTTGACTATCATCAGGTTCTATTTTCAGTTTCAATAGAACCTAATGGCCCAAAGTATATCGAATCTAAGAAATTGTTCCACCATCTTAACATGAGGAGAAACTTGAGTTTGATTTTCACTTGGGCAAAGTAAGTTATGTGTTGCTTGGATTGACCTCATGAATGCTAGACATGGGATCCACAATGGAAGCTTTGACATTTTCGTTCTCCAATGAAACAAAAATTCATTAGCTCATACAAAGATTGCATCCCATGTTTATATTCTATATGGAGAGTGCTGTGAGATTGTATGCAGTAGATAAAAAAGTTTAGTCTTTCAAAACGAGCAAGAAAAAAGAAAAGGTAGATGTTTTGGAACAGGTATGGAGAAGATAGGTAGTGCAAGCTTGGAACTGATGAAGGTTTAATGAGATTGTGGTAGATTATAGAAGGAGCTTTGCTGTTTTGGAGGTTTTCAAGAATGGCGTTCGATGAGGAGGAAAATATTTTTACGGGGCCTTCACATGGAAGTTCTTTTATATCTTCATTGGTAGTTTCTCTGTCGTTCTTCATTTGAACATGTAAAATTTGTTTTCTGCTTATGTATTTCCAGAACAGTTAAAATTTCTCATAAAGTTTGTTTGTTTGTTGAGTACTTTGTTCTTTCTGGAAAGGTACAATATGCAGTTTATGGAAAACTACAACAGACGTACTAGGCAATGCATTTCCAGAAGATAAAATTGTGATTGCTTGAGTGAGAAAATATAAATGTAAAATAAAAGTGCAAATTTTTTATTTCTCGTCATTTAGTTATTAGGATATGTAACTGTTCTTGAAAATAAAAGTGGAAGTCCTTCAAGTGGTCACTAAGATATTTGATCAGGTCTGTTTCTAGGGAAAGGATGTGGGATCCTTCAAGCATTTTCATTCTATTCATGTATTAGTATCACTAATGATAACATGCTACATGTTTTTTTGGACATGTACTTTATAACAAATTTATTCTTTTGATGCTGATATTTTTTTTCTTGTAATTAGTCTTAACCAGTATTGAAGGAGGAGCAAAATGGTTGGTTAACAAGCTTAAAGGCTCGTCTTTCTCCCAAGCAATTATATTCTGTCTCTCATTTGATAACTTTCCAACATCGTTGTTGAAACAACTCTTTGATTGCTGAAAAGCACTTTACTTTTGAATGGAACTTCCTAGTTTCTTTTGACTGGTTAAAAGTGTCATCCACTTAAGTAGTATATCTTGCATAATGTACAATTCGCTTCAAAAAGCCTTTTAATTTCCTTTTATATGTCTAAATGCAAAAGTAGCTTATGATCCCACATTTTTCTGAGTGTATTTTAACTCTTATCTTAGGCTATGTTAAAATAGCTGTTTAAATCATTCAATTTGAAATGATGTGTTACTTTCACTCTCTATGGAATCTTGAAGAATAGCCGTCAGTTGGTTTACTTTGTTGGAGTTCCCAGTGGATAACGCAATTCAATCAAAGTTTTGATTGACATCTCTAAACTTCTTTAAATGGAAGAATTCTGAATTCTGGTAAAAATCTAGCTAGCTCATMGTGGACATTTACCTAGGAATCATGAGAAAAAATACTGGGGARGAGGAGTTGCGGATGGGGTTAAAGGTTTTGAGTCAGGTAAGGAAAACCCAAGACTCTGCAATGTTTTGGAAGCTGTGCAGATGTGATTAGTATGCCACAGAGTTACTATTTCCTGCAGGATATTTCATTGTTGCTATGAAAACTAGTATCTAGTAGGGTACCAGAGAAGGTAGTTGTTCAGATCTTTCTCTAGACTTTACTTGAGCCACATTTTATTATCTTAATTTTGTAAAAGCTGTATTTTGTTTGCTTCAGGTTAAGGCCTTCAGTTTTTCCTTGTAGTTCTGGTTCAGATATCATAAATAAAGATTTTGAAGCTGATCCGACAGAGTGGAATTCAATTTCATTTCTAATCATAATTGTTTTTTTTTATCGGGCAAAATGCAAAAGCCATTGTCAGAATTGCTGAAGGAACATGACATGCCAGTGGTGAGCACATAGGCATGGTGAAATTGGTTAGGACAAGTTGCACGTTTTTTTTTTCTAAAAACCATTATTATAAAGAAAAGAAATTCAAGATTGGTGGTTTATGGCATTTGTCTTTGTTTATACAAGAAATCCAGAACCAGATTGAATTCCATAGAACTCATGACTAGGTTTGATTCAAGAGTAAACTCATAAGCCTCTTACATTATATCCTTTTTGGTTTTCTTCTATCCTTACTAGAGAACTGATCATTTATATTTTAAGATGTCCTCTTTCTTTCCCATCCAAAACCACCTGCTGTCTTGTTAAAAGGGGAAAAAAAAAGAAAAAAATCAAATCATTATTCTTTGGGTTTAGTTTAGTTTACCATGATTTTAGTTTAGTTTGAGAAAGATAATAATTTACTTTGATCTAGTTCACTTTCAAGTATTTTGGTTTGGGTGAAAAATAGCATCTTATGAATGTTGCTCTCTTCACTTTACATGCTTATGATTAATTTTTTCTTGAAATATCAGATAGGAAGGTCTTTAGCACGAAATGCAATGCTAAGTAATTGCCCTGTAGATCCTATATCTATCTAATCTATATGATGAAGAAATCATGTAACAAATGGGATTCTCATTTGTACAAATGGTAGTTCATAAGGATTGTTTTTGAAAAAGACTTATAATGCGATGTAAGAATCAATGGAAAAGATGGGGTCATTTCAAGTGGGCTCGTTGTCTGGACATTCATTGTGCTTCAGAATTCTTAGTAGTATTACTTTTAGATAGACCGTAACAACTAGATTCATCTCTGGAGGTTTGGCATGTATTTAGCATTGTATTTTTTGTTCTTCGTGTACAATCTCCCGATCAATTAATTTTTATGTTATTACTCTGGGAATTGTTCTGTGTGAAAGTTCTGCAAATGAAATATTTTCTTCTTCCTATTTCTTTGATCTCAGAGTATGATCAAATTGTTTCTGGTGTAGACTGGAGTACAAAGTCAAATAAAATTGTTATTTGTATCACATGATCGAAATTCGTGAGAGACCATAATAAAATTGATATTTGTATCTCATGATTGAAATTCGTGAGTGACCATCCTTCATATTGCAGAGTATCTTGTGGTTTGAATTTTATTTTGTTGTCACCCTTTTGACTATTATATTTCCTGGTAGATACGTTTGGAACCAAGAAAGAGCAGAATGGGTGCCAAAGCTTGTTATCCTTAGGCTATATTGAGCAGCACTTTGTGTACAGCGGAGACCAAAAGGTAGTGAAGTCACACTTAATCACTCTGTAAACATTCAATGTTGTTGTTCATTCCTTCCATTGCCATTGCATTATGTTTCTGCTCCTTTATCTTGGATTGGTTAATTGACTTGAGACACTTTGATACTTTTTGGAGTGCAGTGGAGTCCAATTTGGATACCTTGTTATTGCTATTTTCTGATTCATTAAATTCTATAGTCAAGAAATGTATCCTTTAAATTTTCTGGATATTACTGAAAGCATCTGTGACTATTGCTTCTGTTTTGGAACTTATGTATACAATTCATTTTGGATCATCTTGGATGACTACTTTGCTGCTTTATGTAATCAATAATATATTTTTTGCGGAGTAATGTTAATTTTCTGTTCTTCTTTCAGAAAACAAGGTTGTTGTTGGAATTGGGGCTAAAACTGTTTGTGTATGCTACTATGAGCAGGAAAATAACTGGTAAATGCTTCCTCTTGTATTTGTCTTGCTTTCTGTGTTAAAAATAACATATTTTTTCAAGTTTAAGATTACTTATCTAATGCTACTTTTAAGCACTATCTTGGCCACTTTTTTGTTTTGGTGGTCATTTTGTAAAGTAGCTGATGAGGGGATATGAAATTAGATGTTTGCCCTGTCCTGATGGGGCATTGTTTTGCAACTTCTATCTTAACAACATAGAGTTGGTATTTAGGCATATGTGAGTCTAGACTACATATGCTATGTCTTTTTCCAGGTAGATTAGTAAGCTTATTAGCAAGAAGTATGATTCTTCTGTCATGAGCATTGCCTGGCATCCTAATAATGTGAGTCTTTGTTGGTTGACAGTCTGCATCATTTTTCCCTCTGTATTGAACTACCCTATCTTTAGAATTAGGGGGATGTTTAAATCATTTATCAAGTTGATTAATTTTTCTGGAGTTTCTGTTGTAGTCTTATTAATCAATCAGAACCTAATGAACTAGACAAATGATTTAAACACTGCTATACTTTTGAATCTATAATGATCGAAATGAAAACCAACCAGATGGACGCCTACTTATATTAGATTAAGATAAGATTAATAAAAAAGCAACCATCTCAAACTCTTGATTTCTTAAGGATGCAAAATTCGAACGAATTGTGTGGAACACTGTTATTACGTCCTCATCTCTTATATAGTGTGAACAAATTAGACATGAACTCGTATATAGTATGAACAAATCAGAGATGAATAGAAATTCTTGTAAGATCTGCAGCAGTACTAAACATCTCCTCTAATCCTTTTTRTATGAATTCTACCACATGTGAAAGAAGTTTCATTTTTCAGTCAGTACCAACAGCGACTGAGATCGCTTAGTGGACCAGCACAAGCACAGAGGCTTGTGAACGATGCTCTAGTTCTCATAGCACTTGGTGGCAATGACTTTGTAAACAACTATTTTATGGCACCAGTAACGGCCAGAAGACTTCAATTCAACATTGAGAGTTTCTCCCTTTATCTCATCCTCGAATACCATAAGATTTTAATGGTAACATTTTCTGTTCATTATCTACCTTAGTGCTACCCGTATGGATGCATATGATTGAGAACCGAAGAGATAGGATCTGACGTTTTTATAGCTGTTAAAGCCATGGAAATGCAGCACGATTTCATCAGCAATCTCCAAGCTTATTTCTCCCTTGTCCCTTGCTTTCAATTGTTCAAACCTTAACTGTCCTATATTTCATGCTTAAATACGAATCTAAACGATTGTAGGTTTCAAACTTGTTTAGCTTAAGATTTTTATATTTGTAAGAATTGTTTATCATTTATATATTATATTTGGTATTTTTATCTACGGATTGAATTTTTATTATATTTTATGAAATTTTGAAATATTCATGTGCAACAGAATTAAATCATGAAAATATTACATTTGTAATTTTGAACATTCATTGTCAAATGTTTCTAGATAGTGTCAATATGGAACTCTGAAATATTCCTTTGCAGCTGTATTAAATTACGAGAATATTAAATTTGCAATTTTAAAGACTCATTCTCAAATGTTTTTAGATAGTGTTAAATACTATTAAAGTGCATTTATATAAGGTATATGTAGAATGTGTATTAAAAGTATCAAGTAGAAACATGTCGAGGTGCATTTACAAATATATTTTGAAACATTTGAAAGTGTTTTTAAAAATAAGTTTATGATGTACTCTACAATGCTCTTATAATTATATATAAATTTGTAAAAAAGTGAATCAAGAAGGCTTCAAAGATATAAAGTCGAGTGTATTTTAACGTTGCATATAGATGTACAACCCAGCGCTATCAAAATTGATTATTACAATATTATAAAACATAAAAATTGAAGGGTCACATCATTTTCAATTGCATCTAAAATTTCGTTTTGATTCACCTTTTAGCATCATTTGCAAATATTATGTGAGTTATTCTTCATAGCAGTATTAACAAGTGCTTTGTGAATTCTAGCTACATCTTCTCTCGCAATGCTAACGCCCAGCGCATCAAGGTTTAAAAGCGCATGTAAATTAAATATCTAGCCGCACTTTTGAATGTTGCTAGATGCTTAATTTCTTATAGTGAGTCTTGAAGTACTATACTTTAATAAAATTTGTTCACTTGCAAGTTATACTTATTTAGGGAACACTCTATTCTAGAGATTAGTTAAGCAAACTGCTCAAATTATTCAAAAACTATTGCAATTCATGAGCTTGGATTGCACAATTCAAATGATTGCACAACTCAAATAAGGTGTTACATCAAAGGAGATAGAACAAAGCATATTTCTCCAGAGTTCTTCTACACGCACGAGCTTCAGAAAAAGTGACGATATTGATGTTCAATAGATTCAATCCAGTGATAATGTGGAGGAAGTTGATTCATTAGGTTGAATGCGTCGAATCAAAGATATTCAGTGATCATCTATATCAGGGGGTAGCTCTACTCTTTCTCCTTTGTTTAGGTTTTGTCCCAATGAATTTTCTTGACAAGGTTTTAACAAGGCAGAAATTAATAGTCTAACATCAATTGTACTTTTTTACTTGGTTTAGTTTTGTTTTTTTGCACTGAATTTTTTCAAACAAGTTTTTATGGGCAATTGTTATATAGATTAGTCATTAGTGTTATAAAAAATTATTGGTGAATAACTTTCCTACCCTTGAAACCCTGAAGCCCTAGGGTTTAACCTCTATAAATAGAGGGTTTTGATTCATATCAAGGTTAATGATAATCAATCTACAATTACTCTCTACTTTTTTTTTCCCCTCTATAAGCTTCTCCTCCCCCTTTTCCTTCTTATATTACAGCATTTATTTTATTATTTATAGAAAAATATATATTTAAACTTACACTTTAATTTGTCAAATAAAATTAACTTACCTRTTTTGTTTAAGGCATTTCTTCAATTAATTTATAAAAATTTATTAGCTCAAAATGGATGAAGTTTAAGACTAGCTTAGCTTGTAATGTTATAAGTTTTAGTGAGAATCATAAATATTCAATACATAATATTATTGTATATTTTTTAACAAAATTGGGCCTAAAAATGTTTTTAACTGTTTATATTATTGCATCAATGTGATTGGAGAATTGGAGATAAGTGGTTCCTTTGTGTTTAAGTTATCGACTTTGAATTCATTTCAAGTTTTTTATTTTGAGTTCCTATTTTAAGATTATTAAAAACGTGTTATTTTCTTTCATTTTGAAATTTTGTTTAAAAAAATAGACAGCTAACAAATTATTTTACTTTGAACATGTTTTTTGTATTTTCTAAGAGGAGATAGAGCAAAGCTGGTCCTAAGAATTCAGGGCCTTAGACCAAATTCTATTTGGAGGCTCTCGGTTTCGATCTTCAATTCTCCAACAAATAATTAAAATATTATTATATATATGAAAATTTTATCAAATTAAATTTTCATAATTTATTTAATAATAAATGTCAAATTAAAATACCATCATCAACCTTGACAAATTCAATTTCCTRACCAATTAAGTGTTGGCACATGTTAAAGATAACAGGATTCAACCAATTAAAATCGAAGAGGTAGTTGGCGAATCAAGCRGTGCCACATCACTCCTGGATAGGGCCTTGACCAATCAAATCCTTTTGCCATGCCTATAAATAGGGGGCAAAGCCTAAGGGAAGGATGACAGAAATTATACTTACAGAATTGGTGAAGCTCTACAATATCGAAGCTCTCTCCATTTCTCTCCAAGCGTCGAAAGTCTTTCGTCCATCAAATCAAGATGAGACTTCGATTTCAAGACTAGAAGTCTTTCGAATCTCTTTCTACGAGTCTTGATGAGGTTTTGCTRTCTAATTCGAGATCAAGTTGGGGGCCCTCGAAATCAAATCTAAAGAGAAGAATCAACGAAGTTCATTCTCAAATCGAGAACAGTTTATATCAAATTTATAAATTATTATTTGTTTCATATTTCTTATTTGTTTGTGATATTTTAAAGACAGAGTGTGTAAACAAATTTTGACATGTCCAATAGGACTATCTCTACTGCTCATCTCTTCTCTTTAATCAAATTCYAGCATCATCAATCGCTCTCAAGAATTGCACCACAAAGGCTCTTCCARAAGAGCGTGTGGAAGGACAAGTTGCAAATAACCCATTGTTCAATTGCACCAATCATGTCTCCAAATATGCTTCTTTTTCTCTGGGGGCAAAAGAAGGAATTGACAGTACCATGAAAACGAAAATGTCAMGACCAGATTTGCAATGTAAGTCCAAAAAGTCAAAGCAAGATGATGACGAGTCTACGTAAACTTTGCAACTATTGTTTGCCAAGAAGATTTGCAATTGAGGAAGTTTTGTTATGAAGATTCAACTACAACTTCATTTGTCAGGTTTGTTGACCAATACTGCCACTATTGAAGAATATATCGCAAAGTTGATTAAACTGGTGGAAGGACTTGTAGAGAATTCCCAGCAACGAGATCTAAAGCTTGCATTATTATTGAATTGCCTCAATTGTGCTGGAAAAACAAGTCAAAAAACTCCAAAGCAACCAAAAATTGCAAATGATATTGAATATACAAAGGTTGTTCAAGTACAATATCCATCCAAAGCTGATCTGAAACTACAGTGGAGATACAAAATATTCATGTTTCTTTTAATGGATTGATCTCGATAAATCACTTGAAGGATGTTATTAAGAAAATAATTGAATAAACGTATGAACGAAGCACCAAACCTTCTCAAGAGTATGCCACAAATGATATGTGTCCTCAAATGCTAATCGGTTATCAACCTCCTAAACTTCAAYAATTTGAGGGGAAAGGAAATCTAAAACAACATATAACCCACTTTTTTGAAACATGCAACAATGTAAGTACTGAAGACGATCTACCTATCAATCAGTTTGTTAGATCTCTTAAAGGTAATGCCTTTGATTGTATACAGATTTTACTACTAGATCAATCGCAGTTGGAGTAAACTCGAGTAGAATTTTCTGAATCGCTTTTTTAACACTCGACGAACTATTAGCATGCTTGAATTAAGCCGAATTATGTAGTGGAAGGATGAACCTGTCATTGAATTTATCAATCGATGGAGGAATTTGAGTCTAAATTGTAGGAAAAAATTTTATGAGACTTCTTTGATTGAGATGTGCATCCAAAGGATGCAATGAGGTCTTCAATATAACCTTAAAGATATTCAACCAAAAACTTTGAAGAATTAGCTACAAATGCTCATGGCATGGAAACAAGTATCCTTGTAAGTCAAAGTTTAGGAATTCCTATCAAGGCACAAAAAAAATATAAGAAGAAGCTGACATTTCAAAGGGGAAGGGAGGGGGGGGGGGGGCCAAMATTTCCTCATAAATTTGAAGCCAAAGAGTCAACAAAGCCAAATGCAAATGCTCCTTAGTTTACGAGCCTAAACAGCACATTACTCCTTGAGAAGAGTTAAACTATCTACAGATTTTAACTAAACTTGAAATTAATCTTCGATTGCACGAGTTTAAAATGCAAGTTTAAATTATGCAAAGATGAACTACATTTAACTTGATTCTCACTTTAGATATGTAGGCAGCTTAGAAACATCTAAGTCCAGTCATATCTTCAATAGTATCTCATTTATTTACTTCCTATAGCAGAATCAAATGTTTGACAAATCATTTAAAGTTGAAGTGCATCAATGGTTTGCAATTGAGACCCTACTATAGCAAATTAAGATTTCAAAGGCATAAATTTGAAGCCTTCAAAAGTCGATATCACTGGCACCGATGGTCTAAAACCGAGACCCTCTTCCTGCAAATAATTAAGATTTCGAAGAAATCCAAGGCTTAAAGACGAAGTCTTCAAAAGGCAATGTCCTTTGCAGCAATCGTTAGAAATCGACACCTTTTTCCGGCGACAAATTAGGACGCTGATGAGATCCAAGGCCTAAAGTTGAAGTTTTCAAAATTGATGTCCTTCACAGTGATGATGCAAAATCCAGACCCTCTTCTTGCAGCAAATTGAGACCTAAAGAAATTCAAAACTAAAAGTTAAAGTTTTCACATTGAACTCCAATAGCGGTCTGAAATCGAGACCTCTTGCAGCAAATTAGGACGTYGAAGAAATCCAAAGTTTAAAGTTGAAGCMTTCGAAGCGCCTTCTTTATCGTCTGCAGCTTGAATTCGGATCCCATTTTTGGCATTCCTGCTTGAAATCGAAGCCTCTCCTTTGGCATTTGCGACTTGAAATCAAAGCCCCTCCTTTGGCATGTGCAACTTGAAATTGAAACCCCTCTTTTGGCATCTGCATTCTGAAATTGAAACCCTCCTCACTCCAAGTAGGTGGATATAGCTCCCTCCTCACTATAAGTAGATGAATATGGTTGGAAATTGAAGCCTACTTTGGCCTAAGTACACGTCTGAAGAAAGTGGCCGCAACTTGAAATCGAAATCTTTCCTCACTGGAGTAGATGATCCAAGGCTTGAAACGAAAGCCTCTCCCCAGCTAAATAAGCACTCCAAGAAGATGTCTATGGCTTGAAATTGCCTTCTTTGCTCTAAGTGCATTTATTTCTTCAAGATGTATAAATCTCGAAGGCCAAAGAATTTTGCATGTGAAATTTTTTAAAGGTCGAAAGAAAGCAAAACAACAACAAATAACTAGAAGAAAGAAATGTTACCTCGTCGAACTCTCTTGGAGGCAATAATTTTTTTATTTTTAATCTACTGCCATTTTTGCTCCTCTTTTGGTCAAGTTCACCAAACTTAAAGCTCAAAGTTCCTTCGTTCTGGTTCTTTTCCCTTAATTAATCAACTACAAGAATCATGGAAAAAAGACAAAATTTTGGTGGTCCCTTGTGTAGTGGATTCAAATGGCATCAACCGTTTTCTCCATGCTTTTTTCCTAGTTTTTCTTCCTTCATCAAGGCTTTCAAAGTAGGAAAAAAAATTAAGATTGCTGTAGTGCAAAATTTGGTGCAAAGCGGCACTTGCTACCAAAAATATAGGGTATTATTTATGGCCTAGAGAACTTGAAAGGCCTGCAAATTAAGGCCAAATTAAACGGAAGATCCATCAAGCCAAAAGAACAAAAAATGATTAACAAATGAATATTAAGGTGGAAAACATCAATTCATAATATGAAACAAATGATGATGACATAAACAGGGGCTTCAAACATTAGAGAAGTGAAAAACATCAATTGCCTTAATCAAAAGAAGTGATGCATCGCTAAGATCAGGAGGCTTATAATTTACAATTTTAATCATCCATGGCTAAAAAAAAAAACCTCTTTTGCCTTATACATTGTGAGAATATATAAAGAAGGGAATGGATTTAGCATCTGCAACCATAAATTGTTGTCTACTCAACACAATATACATTTCCGGGCTCCAGTCAGATTTATACCCACCCTTATAGTTGCAGAAAAGAGTAGCCAAATTTCAACAAATGGGAAGTGAATGCAAGCCCAGTAAATTCCACTATTATATTGCGATGTAGTTAATCTCCATGGATGCAAGCCCAGCAAGCCCAGAGGGAATCCGGTATTCATCAAATCTCAAGAAAGAAGTAGTAATGCTATTTAAAAGAAAGAAAGTGCGAARCAAAAACAAAAGCAAAGACCTCTAACCTTACCACAACCAAGACACCAATATGTCCGAAACTTCCAAGAAAGGTATAAACGAAGGCCAAATCCTTGAGGCAACCAACCACTGMAAGTGATGAAAATTGACTTTGTTTCTCAAGTTGAGATGCATCGCAAGCCTAAGGAGATGAATGATATTTGAGATTAAGTTGCTGCAATTTATAGATGACACGTAGGGCAATTGGTGAAAGGGTCCTATCAAGATTGATAGGGTCCTTGGATTTGAACTCCTAACTTGCATACAACTCTATCAAAAGGGTTGAATGATTTATTTGAATTTCGTTAGGATTTAGTTAAATGTTAAATATTGTATGAGCTTCTTTTAGAGATAAATTTAATGAGTTTCTTACGTGAACGGACTTGAAATTGATTGGATTATACAACAATAATTTTAAAAATTCAATGAAGGTCAACAGACAATACTGTCAACAAAATGTCAAAAAATAATATTAAAAAAGTGTCCTCTAATTTAAAGAGAAAAACTAACTAAAGAAATCCTTTTAACAAAATAACAATTATGAAACATTAGGAATACTAATATACGATGATAGAAAACACATTTTGAAAAAAAATTATCATAAAAAGAAGAAAAAATTAATCATACCTATATTACAATGAAGATCGTATTAGCCATAAAACATTACATCCCGCAAGTATTTTTCTGAACAAATATCAAATATCATAGTTTTCTTTAAATTTAATATAACAAAGATGAAAATCGTCTTTTTTAATTATTTTTTAGATTTGTAGGAATAGTGAGTAATAAGAGTAGGGCATGGTATGGGTAAGGAGATCTATTTGAAAGACATAATATTAGGTTTGTAWAAAAAAAAAAAAAAATTCTGATTTGTTGAATTGTGAGCATCTTATTTTATATCTGAGACAAATTAATGGACTATAAAATTAATATATTAGGCTTTAAAAATAAATCTTATGATACTCATTTTCTGAGGACTCTAGGCGATCGCTAGAGAAGGCGTGACTCTTGCATTTTCGGATTATCCATGCAGAGTAAGAAACTCTTAACATCTATGAAATGTTGAATTAAAATTTCGAAAATACTATTATTTCAATTTCACCAAAAATATGTTCATTAATTCTGTCTCTCTGTCCCCTTTTTCCATGTGGGAAATAAAAATATTTTACCAATGGAAATACTTTATTGTCAATAGAAAATAACGTGTATTTTGAAATAGAAAATTTGTCCAAAAGCTGGTGATATTTCCACGTCACTTGTTMTCAGCAGATTCTACCAGGATCGTATAATGTGCACCACTTGAAATCTTAGAACCAACCTGATTTTCTCGGACATATTTAGTCAGGACAAGCCGAGTTAGAGATGCATACAGGTAAAACTGTGTTCACAACTCCAATCACCACTTGATAGACGGATATTAACATAAATACAACATCAGCAGCACAACAAACAGGGAAGCCTACACAACATGCGCTACATCTTGCTGCAGATTTTCTCTTCCAGAGAAGCAATATATACATAATCTGCAGAACAAGAAAACGTTGATAACAAYCTGTTTATCAATAACAAGAACACTGCATTATCACTCTGGGAGATCTTCTACATTTTCTGCTTCTTCCATCTCCTCATCGCTCTCATTCTCTCCTTCAAGAAGCCACTGTTCAAATTCATCAACTTCCTCATAATCATGCATGTAGAGGTCATCTAAATTATCCCATTGGTCTGGCCCCAGCTCCTCACCACGGTAAGCTATATGCATGAATGGCCTATTCCTGATCAAGGAATCCAATGCATCACGGTTCACGCTTCCRGTGACACCCAGCCATCTCATTCTTGGGAAGTAAGGCTTATTTAACCACCGAAATGCCAGCTGTGTAATTCCCCCACAGTTATAAAGATCCAATAACCGTAAGCTGCTACTTTGCCACCCGTTCTCCTTGACCTTCATTGAAGCTAATGCCATTACTGAAGTATCACCAATAAGAGGACATTGCCGCATTCGTAGCTCAAATAGAGGGATTTGATTCTTTGCAAGAAACAGCATGSCAGCATCTGAGAGGTTAGGAAGATTTGACAGGTCTAATTCTCTGAGGCCCCGGTTTGAAGAATCAGAAAACAARAAAGAAATGCATTTGTCTGTTAGCCTCTTACACCCCCTCAATGAAAGAGTAACAAGAGAACTCATTGGCCCCTTCCTTAAGTGGCACAATCCCATATCACTAATATCAGAACTATCTATGAGTAATGTTCTCAATTTAGGAAGAGTGCTTATTGCCCGAAGGGCGTTATCCCCTAGGTTTCTACAATCCCTCATGTCAAGAACAACTAGATCTCTGTTGGAAGCCAGTCGAGTGACAGCAAGGTTTGTCAAAAGATTACACCATCTTAAACGAACATGTGTTAGAGAAAGGGAAGTTGCAGCAATGTCATGGAATATCAGATCAGTTAGGTGAGTCCCACGAGACACCCTAAGCTTGTATAATTTTGCACATGAATGCAATATTGTCTTGAAACCTGTATCTGTTACCTGACAAAAGCCACCAAGACTAATGCTTTCCATACTTGAGCATTTCTGAGCCATAAGGAGAATACCAAGATCATTTACTCGCTTGAAGTATGTCGGGAATATATCCTGACTTCTTACCAATGAAAGGTGTTTCAGTTTTCCATGAGGATTGATCTGTTGAAGACCTATGTTGGTGAGATCAAACGCTGCTCTTGGTTCCATAATTGGTGAATCTCGAAGATCCAAATGGATTAATGAGGCAAGACATTTGCATATCGTACTGACCATGGTGTCTGTGATGTAATCCACAGACAAGCACAATTTCTGTATCCCTGGCAATTTTGATTGCCGGATGTGCTGTGCTATCTGATAGGATCCCATAGCAGCAGTAAGCAGTTCAGTAACCATTACCGAAGAAATGAATCCTATTTCAAGTGAAGCAAGTTTTGCAGAGGCCAAAGTCCAGATGCGAGCAAAGTTGTAACGGGAAAATATCGAGACATCAAACATCAGGATCAATGACTACAAACCAACAAAACAAGGTAAGCAAATATGAATTATAAGTTCTTGAAAAATGAAAAGATTGACATTTCGGGTGATTTTTCTCTTCTGAAAGTGAAAGCGAGCATAAAAGAGGAAAAAACACGTTATTTTTCTCTCAGAAGATAAAGAAGTGAGAACAGGGAAGAGAAGAAGAGGAGAAGAAATAACCAATAGAGTCCACTACTTAGGTAGACAAGGACATGCAACTAAGCTATAACTACTTTTCAGAACTGAAAATGTGGATATTTTCACTATTTTGATCCATGGGTTTGAACTAACCTACTAGACAAAGACCCTACAAYAAGTAAACCATTTGAGATAACACGATGTCTAMTGAGATTGCAACCATTGCTTGTAAGATTGTATTTTTCTCCGAAAATACTAGACATAAAGTACATAAAAGATGACATCCATTCTATGGGATTTATTCTCCGAACCACAACCTTTCAAAGTTAATTCGTCGTACGCATATCTATTTATGTTGTTTTTTATCAAACATATGTTTCGACGACACACAAATTTGAAGCATTTACCAAATGCCACCAACACTTCTAATACCTTCTAACCAATCTTTGTTTCAGCATGTAGTACACGTCCAGAGAGAGATAAGGTCTACTCAAGCTATCACAATAATGGAACAAAAGTGATTCTTCTAACATCTGAAGTAACTCATATTAGTATATCAACCACTGCAAAGAAAGCGTATTATGCCAGGCTAAGAAGGATGCTTTTAAATGTGAAGTAAGTTTGCAAACTTATTAATGATTTTATGTTCTTATTGTTTGTCAGTTATTTAGAGAAGGCCACTCTTGCAAATGAAACCTTACTTCCAACTGAGTGCAACCAAGAAGTAACTCCTCTAGATCAGATACATCAATTGATCTCCCTCTTTTCTCTGCCAATGAACTCAAGTACAGAAACCTGAACAGGATAAAATACGCGACAGCTAATAACAATGTCTTTTAATATGAAACATAATTAATATCATGGTTCTTAAAATCTAGAATCAGCAGACGAAAGGAGTGGGCAAAAGAATAAAAAGAAAGATCATAATTTATAAGAGAAGATAAGAGGATTACCACCAATTCACATAAAATTGATAAAAGTAAAAACGACATGCCTGAGGTCTTTGCATCTCTGACCTATGTGACAGAGCGCCTTTCCGCTAAAATCAGCACAATTGTGCAGGCAAAGCTCCTGCAAAGAGGGTCGAATGATATAATTGAGCGAAGAATCGTCTAGACGAGAGCAGTCCACTTTCAGACTCCGAAGATAAGGGTTGGGAGGCATCAACAACGGCCTCAGCAAATCAATTGATGGCCCAATATCCTTTCAATTAAAAGTTACAAGAAAAGCTTTAGATAAAATTCATGTGCCCCTAGAGAGACAAGGACAGAGAAGGCTGAAATGGGCACTCACAAGGAGGTGGAAATTCGGGATGAAGGATAGGATGCACGAAGCGCAGTAGCGGAAAGACCGGCAAGTAGAGGCAGCGGAGCAGATGGAGGGAACATCAAGCTTTGTCATAATGGTTGCAACAATTGCCGCTGGCAGCTGGTCGAGACTCAGGGATTGATTCAGGTCGGACACCGGGCAGTGTGCCATTCTTTTCGTTTATATAATATAGTGTGGAATTGATTTCTTTTCCACGAGATCCGGTTCTAGCTCTAAGAATCCCTCGGAATCAAGCGACAGAGGTTTGCTCTTTGGACTCTCCCACGAGTTACTTAAACTTCATTTTAATGGCGTGCAGATTACAGAGAAGGTCGGGGACGACGTCCAAAGACAACAAAGCTCTATTTCGACGATTCCCGAATTACGTTGGACTAGATTGAACGAATAGTCCGTCTCAGAAAGGGCTTATCTTGACACAGGCCCGACCCACTAAGATCAAAAGCATATTGTAATATCGGCTTATTGCTCCACTTCGCTCTMGTTTTAAATCAAGAAAAAGATAACCTTTATAATTAATGTATTTTCTAAATGCTCTTTCGAAATAAATGACCATTTAGGAAATACTTTATTTTTATATAGAAAGTCGAGATTTCAAATGGAGGTACCTCAAGGAAGTGCGCCTTCCATTAAGAAGGAGCATTCACCACTTACCCTTTGCCGATTGAATTTCTGCGCTTTGAAGCTTCCATCTTCAACACTTTGGGGCCTCCTCACCTTCCACCTTCAACACTTTGAAGCTCCTGCGCCTCTTGCTCCTTCACTGCGATCAGTTCTGGGTTCCTTCAATGAGAGAGAAGAAAAACATGGAAGGTGAGGAAGCTTGAAAATGTTGACGATGGAAGCTTCAAAGCGCAGAAATTCAATCACTAAAAGGTTTGTAGAAGACAAAGGAAGAGCATTTTTGAATGTTCCTTCTTAATGAATGCTCCTTCATTTAAAATTTTGTTTTTCTAAAATACTAAAAAATAATTTTTTAATTAAAAAAGTATTTTCTAGATGAGTATTTATATTGAAAGAGTATTTAAAAAATACATTAAGATAATTATACAAATGGGGGTAAAGAGAAGATTATTTGCATCTTGATATCCAAAAAAGGGCCCAAGTGAACCAATGAACCCTATCAGTACTTCTAATTCTTTATAATTTTTTTCACCTCTGTACTTGATTTTTCACTCTGGATGAAGGACTTTTGAAGTATTTCAAGAATTCACCATTTAATAAATAGAAAAACGCTTATAAATTCAGTAACAACTAACTCTATATGTCAAACTACAGCATATTATATTAACTTAGCTAGTAGGTCGAAAACATCTTAACACATCAAACGGCAACAAATACTTTATTGCTTTACCTAAAAAAGGTAATGATTTGGCAGTATTGATAGTCTTTTAGTCTTTTTTATTCTTTTGTGTATATGCAACACATGCGATTACTTCTTGTTCAATCCTTACCTCTCATCCCTGGTCTCTCTCAAGAGTCTCACTCCAACCAAATTTTGACCATTATATACAACTTAATATAAAATTTTATAAGATGATTAGGGTTAATAATTTGCAAAAATTACATAAATTTCCATCTTKTGCCGAAGTAAAAAAAATACTAGAATCATCTAACACCCAAAAATTCATCTGCTAAACTTGATCGCCTATACTAAAACCTCTATCAGCTGCATAATCTACAAAACTGTACAATGGAACGACAGTTTCACCATATTTCTCAAATCCATCCAATTCTTTCTTGGCCTGTGCTCTCAGATCCTCAGCCACCTTGATGGCCTTCTCCACACCATAAACTGCAACATAACACTTACCTTTCTTTTTCTTTCTCTCACTTTTATCCCTGTTCCCCCTTTTTGCTTCTAACACATCATCTACCACCTGATACAATACACCAACTGCTCGACCATACCTTCTCAGCCGCTGGATCTCATCATCAGAAGCACCAGCTAGGAGACCTCCACAAACAGCAGAGCACTCACCCATTTCACCAAACTTCTTTTCTTGCACAAAATCAACTGCATTTGGCCCACCCTCAAGATCAAGGAACTGACCAGCAGCCATTCCAGTTGATCCTACAGCTCTGGCAATCTCTGCAATAACACGGAGAAGGCGAGCCTCAGGAACAAGATCTGCTGGAGTGTGGGAGACAATATGGCGGAAGCCAAGTGGGAACAAAGCATCACCAGCTAGAATTGCCATATCAACACCATAAACTGTGTGGTTTGATGGTTGGCCGCGTCGAGATGGATCATCATCCATGCATGGCAAATCATCATGAATCAAGGAAGCAGCATGAACCTATATTAATGTTGCCCAGATAAAATAGGGAAAGAGAAACGAAAATCAGAATCTGCAAGCTAAATTAATTGATTAAAATCAAAGTTGCTACAGAAAGCAGAAACTGATGTTTATTAATTGAGTTATATCAAAGGGGATGAGAAGATATGAACCGAATCTAGGATATTATCTAGTAAAAGACATTTTTTATCATTCAAGCTACSATTCGATCTAAATTGAGCACAACTCTTTACTTTTCCCAAAGATAAAAGAATGGGATGAAAAAAAGAATGGGATGAAAGATTTAGATTAGCTCATTTCCTGTAGTAAGAAACTTCAGGGGTCAAATGTTTTAAATTTGCACTAGAAGTCAAATCTCTAAATAACCAAAGAAATCTCACACTAGCATCACCAGAGACGATCATTAGTTTTTCTTCAAGGCCCACAGGAGTTTCTTGATTCATGAGAGCATTCTATCAGTAGATTTGGGAAAAACTTTGGTGGAACAGTAAACCAAATTTATTGGCAACCTCTCATTGTCCAAGACAGCAAACCTAAACAATTCAGTATTTTATGTCTTATTCTTTTCTGGAGGAAAAAAAAAAAAAAACTGTATAGCACTTTCCAAAAATATATATTCGTATAAAACAACCTTCTATCCATTTGAGCAGTAACATAATTGATGAACTCGAAGATAAGGGCTTAACAAAGCAGATTCTGAACAAACACTATACTAGTCATATGTTATACATTTTGATTCAGCAAAATATAATCTTGGAGCAAGTAGGCAATAAAAATTTAAGCTTCTTCTCGTCGGTCTCATATTTCACGAACTAAGAACAGGGTGCGTCTTAGCTAGGGAAACAAAAAGGGGAGACGTCTTAGCTTCCAAATTCTAACATGATTTAGGTCATAATTCAAGGAGGGCCAACTAATTTTTACAAGATTCCCATAAATATGACATAGCCACCCATTTCAATCAAAACTAACCCGTAAAATCAGGATAAAATTGGAAATATATCGAACATGAGATAGATACCATTTCAAGAGCGCAGGCAGTAGGGAAGGCAGCAAGACGGTTGCCACCGAAGAGCTCACAGGCGGCGACGCACATAACAGGAGGCGACCTCTTGGCACCCTTGGCCAGAACAGAGTATCGCATAGCCTCATAGATCTGCTGCGGATACTGGACCGGAATTGCCTCATCCAGCTTCTGATTAATTTCTTTAATAAGAGTCGTCCAGTAAGACTTAAGATCAAACTGGGTAGTCATTACTGATGGCGGAGAAGAAGAACAACAGCGAACTCTTCTATGCAAAACGGGGCGGCTCTTTTGGAGGAATGCGTGCGGAGAAGAGTACAATACTGTAGAGAACGCCATCTCTACGCCTCAGGTTTCCAATCTTACCCTCTCTTGCTTATGCAAATTGCCTAGAAGGAAAACGATTATACTTGGGCACTGGGATTCATGAGTTCCCAAAATACGAGAAAATCGAAACAATGGGTCTGAAAGGAAATGGAGATGAGGTGGTTTTAGGATTTGGTTGGAGGTGCCTGAGAATGGTGGGATGGCCTTGTAAAGCCTAACGTTGGATGACGAATGTCGAAAGAGATGAAATTGCTATAGAAGTGTCTTTTCCTCCATTTTTATTATTATTTTTATAAACAACTTTAATTTCATTGACCCTCCTAGACTTCACTTTATTCTCAAATTGGCCCCTTGATCTTTGGATTGCGTCTATTGACTCATACAAAATTCAATTATATCACATCGATCCTACTATTATTTAATAATCCCTAAACGAGACTCACATTTGTCGGAAAAAGATTATCTGAACACCTATAACATGTATCACAGAGAGAATTGAATGTTACGAACTTATTGCTTTATGCGATCGAAGTCATTACATGTATCTATTAAAATATATTATGTGTTTAAAATAGGATAATTACATCATAAGTTATAATCATCTCAATCAAATCGATATATGATAATTTTTGCAAGATATTATGAATCCTAATATATATTAACTCTCTTATTTTGGACATGTGGAATTACATGAAAAAAAGTAGATTTGTTATTGGAGCTCATTGATATAATTCAAATGTAGTGGAGAAATGTGAGAATGAATTTARATTTCATAGAGAATTTGAAATTGACCTTTTTTCTTTTTAAAGTAAGACTTGTCATAATCTTTCTTTTCTTTGGCTCTTTAGTGGAAGTGATGTGATGGTGATGGGATAGAGTTAGGTCCTCGGCTTTTGGATCATTTTGGCATTTTTGATATGATAATGGWCTCCTCGTTAGGCATCTCGGTTCAATTCCAACTTTTTCCAATTTGAGTATGAGTTTGAATTGATTAATATAAGAATGTGATATCAAAATTTGGCATTGCTAAAGCCTAATAGTTGGTGTCGGGAACACAATCCTAACGTATCATGATCTTGAATACCTATATGTTGAATCCAATTAGGGCAAGCAAAATAAATTTCAAATCGAATCAAATTAAACCAAATCAAACTTGTTTTGTAAATTATATTTTGATTTGATTTTAAAATTTTGTAAAATCGAAAAAGGAATTYGTCTGAAAAGATTTTTCAAATCAAATCAAATAATATATAGTTAAAAAATTGAAATAGATAATATTTGAGGCAAGGAAAAGGTATGCACTTAATCCTTCTAACTTCTAAAATTTAATCTATTTGTATCTTTTTTGATGGATTAGAGAGTAGACAACTAACCTGTATGCAATTTATATACTTCTTTATTTTATTCATTTGTCTCGAAACTTTTTTTATGAACATATTTACACACAGTGATGATATCAAATAGTTAAAAGAAATTGGATTGATATTGAACTTCAAAATTTTCATTTAATTTTACATACGTTTTGGTTGAACAAGAATATATTTGGAACTGCAAGCTATTAAAATTGAATAAGTAATTGTCGGCTGAGTATTTCTAAAACAATGAGATAGTTGATGAACTTCGATTGAAAAAGAAGATGTATGGGTACAAGTTTCTGTCATTTTTTATTTCGTTATGTAATTAATTGATACGACTTTTTATAATTTAGGAGGGAATTTAGAGTTGGAAAGAAAAAATAATAATCTGCTAGGGAAAGAATTCCCTTTAAAGACAAGAATTCCCTTCTGGTAATACAGATTCTTTTTATATAAAAAAATTCAAATCAAACTAATTTTATAATGTTTTAAATATTTTAATTTTGATTTAAAACTTTTAATTTGATTTGAAAAAAAATGATGAAAATTGAATTAAATTAAATCAAATCATAAGCACCGCTTGAATTTCATTGATGCAGGGCAAATCACATCTCCTCGGAATCTTCTAATCCATGTGTTGAGAATGCTCCCAAAATGCGGCTGATTAGCAGGTCAAATAAGTCTTTTAAGATTTTAGGTATGATTATCACCCAACATTGACCAGCACATCTCATGCCGTAGCTGTTTTAGGCATTGGGATTTGATTTGAAGAGTGACGAATGTGAATCATTTGCCTAAATGTGGACTCTCCCAAGCTCACCTAAACAACCAAAAGCCCGAAGATAGCAAGAATTTTTTACCTATTTTCTCATATATTTTGTTTTTGATTGATGATAATTTGCATTAGCAATTATCTTATTTAGCTCGATATATTAAATAACTTGAGCCTATGGAAGCATTTGATAACTTTTTCACTATGGATCCAAATGAACCAAAGGTAGAACATCCTGATGATACTTCTAAGTCAGATCCTCCTTCACCCCCTGCTTTCTCAAAAGGTTCGGAGCCATATAGCAAATTTATTATTGATGATATTCCACCTTCACAATGACGTGACGGATTTCATTCCCTTTATGCCTGGTTGAAATCTGATCTTTAGCAACACACTATGAAAAAAGTTTTTAAATATTTGTTTTAGATCACACAGGAAAAATATGACATTGTTCTTCTAGCAAAGTTCTAAATATTGTACTTGATCAACATAGGATTCAAATGCAGATCTATCCTAAGCCAATTAATAAAAGAGTTTGGTCCAAAAAACTGATTTATTTAATTATGTGTTATGCAGAACAAGGAGATCAGTTCAAATACAATATTTGAAGTGAATAGAGACGTTGGTTCATAATTAGGTAATACTACAGGTGCAAGACAACCACTCAATGGATGTGATTGTCTGATATAATCACTCTATAAAGCCATTGATGTCCATGTTCTATATACAACCAATTTCTAGAAAAGTCTCATTCATTTCTCAATGGACAAGTCTCCGCAATCAAGTAAGTTTCCTTATAATATTTTTAGTATAGAAACTGAATATGTATTCAATAACAATTAGTCTATTTTGATATATATTCCAACAGTTGGTGTTAGAGCTATGTCTATCATTTTTGGTTTGCATGTTCTGTGTTTGTAAAGAAAGATCTTGGATACAAACAATTATAATTCACATATGGTCTTAAAATGATCATCTTTAAAACACTTCTTTATATAAAAAAGAAATATTTATCATTGTTTCTTTCAAAATTGATCATTTTATTTTGATTCATATCATTTACATGTATTAAGATTATTGTTTCAATCATAATCAAATTCAGTTCAGAATTATCAAAGTAATGGTGATGCCAGAATTCACACCATATGATTGAAATAAAGATTAAAGTTAAGATGTTTCTGGAATTCATCACTATCAGTCACCAAAATGTTTTTAGTGTACAAGAAATCTATGAATACATCAATACTTTCATGTCTACAATTTTGTTAAACTTCAAATTTAAATTGACATAAACTTCCAAAAAAGAATGTATTAAGCATTTTGTGCATATACAGAAAAAATAAATGAACATTTACAATCATTTGAAAATCAGTACATCCAAAGATGTTAGAATTTTTGCTTTACATTTAGTTTGTTTACATTAAAGTATGAATGAATTATCAAGATATATTTTCATTCACTTTTGGGACTTGATTTAGTGTACTGCCCCCATCAGCATACTGAGTTACTGAATGGCTCTAACCTTAAGAAGTGGAAGGTTGATATTGAATTGAACTTGGAGATACTTGATTATGACCATATCTTAAAGGAGGATCCACCTGAAGAACTCAACACCAACATCTAGCAAAGAGCCTAAAGAGAAGCACAAGAGATGGACAATGCACAACAAGATGGCCCTATCATGATCACGTGAAGTATGACCGAGAATGTTAGAGGTAGCATTCCTACTACTGAGACTGCAAAACAGTACTTTGCTTCTATTGGAGAGAAGTACAATATCTCAAACAAGGCTAAAACTAACAATCTCATGAAGGGTTTATTGAACCTGGAGTACAAAAAAGGAAATGTCAAAGAATTCATTATGAGAGGTTCTAATATTGCAAATAAGTTGAAAGATTTGAACATGAAAGTGGAGGACTCCTTYCTAGTCTACATGTTGCTGAAGAAACTACTTGATGAGTTTGATAATCTAAGGTTACTCTACATTGACCTCCACYAACAACAGTTAATATTCTAATTTGGTACAACCATGAAAGAGTGAGAGGCATAATTTTTCAATGGAGAATACATGAATTCCAAATCATTAAGGGATTGGCCGAGGTAGTACACGGCTCTGGTCGATTGCGTGGAAAATCATAGATAAAACCTCCATGTTTTGGCCAATCAAGTTGTGAAATATTATGTTTGTGGCTCTCTGGAATGTAACTCTTGCATTCTTTAGYCCGAATAGCATTACCACCCATTTGAACAAATTGATAGCTTGTAGACATCTAAAGGCTATTTTGTGGACATCATTCTCACATATATATTTGATTATGACTAAAGTAGCCATCCATGAAATTAAGAAACCTATTTCCTATAGTTGATAGCATATCTGACATGGGCATGGCAGCATAATCGTCTTTGGGTGTGGCTAGGTTTAGATTTCTGAAGCTAATACATACCCTGGCTTATTTTATTTTATGACCGGCACAATGTTTGACACCCATCTGATGTATTTAGCCATCGAAATGAATCCGCAAAGCATGAGCCATTCTATCTCCTCTTTAAACTTTGGTAAAAGAGTTGGGTTGAATCTCCTAGCCAGCTGTTTGCGAGGCTTGAATCCGTTCTTAATCAGCAGATGATGCTCGACCACCCTTCAATCTAAATTGGGCATTTCATGGTAATCCCAGGCAAGAAAATCCTATACTATTTAATCAATCCAATCAATTACTTTTGCTGTTCTTCCTCCAAAAGGAAGCTCAGCTTGGTTAGCCTGTCTTATCCACGGTCTCCCARGTTAATATCTATGAGGGGATCTGGRGRTATAAACTCAAGTGCTTGTTTGAGGTTCCACAAATTAACCATTTTTCAACCTTATAGATAGCAGAATAAGCTTTTAGCCTATCGAAGTTTCTAATAGTTGCTCTCGTAAAAGAGTGCTCTTCGATCATTTGAGTTTTAYTGACTTTATCGGCCTGTTCATGGTTGAACTTGTCCTAAAAGATATCTTGGAAAATTGTGATGGCTCAAACTCTAGAGAGTAGAGGATAGCCTCATTCATTTGGATGTCGGCTGAGAACAGATTAGGATTGGCAGGAACAATCGCCACCTAATAGCCATCCCATAACATGAGCTGCTGATGCAAGGTGAAGACACGCACTGATTAGCATGTATGCAATCTCATCATAGTTGTACTATATAGGCTATCTTAGTGGCTACCACGAAAAAGATAGCTGTGCTAGTATTCAAGCCGACGGTTATGCTCATAACTAGAACTCCTTCTGCTTGTGTTGATCCTTCTATGAAATCTGTCATCTGGATATCGATACTCATGAGAACAGCCGATATCTTACCTAAACGCTTCAAGGTGGCAACAGACATGATGTTGAGAATGACCTCCCCATTTATAAACATATGCTGACCGGATGATCATTTCGGTGAGCCTTGATATAAAAAGACTTGAGGTGATTTACCATTTCTTTGGCCGGCTTGGGTAAGGCCATCCACTGCTTGATTGAGAGAAGATCAGCTATCGGATTGACTAATTTGGCCATAACTTCTTTTGTCGAGAGGATATCGCCAGCTAGTAAGCTCTGCCAATTGTCATTTTTGAACTCGGCAAGGATTAGACTAATAACACTGATGCCTTGGTCTGCCTGTGTTTCAACTGCCTCAGGTATTCTTCCAAAAAAGCTCTCTGTTGAGCTCTTTGTCTTAGCTTCCTCCTTTTTTGGGTTTTGGTCTACCACAAGGGTGAGACTAGAGCTGTCTCCTTTTGAGTGGTCAGTACTTCCAATGTGCTCTTTTTTCCTGAGAAAGTTAATCTTCTGAAAATAGATGGCTTGTCGTCCAATCTAATGAACGTAGCTTACCACATTTTCTTTTGCCATGCCAGCTCGCCAGAATCCTGGAAAACTTGTATCGATTGATTCAAAGTTTTAGGATCCGTTGGTAGCAAATCTCCCCTTAGTGGGATTACTTTTGCACTTTTAGAACACTGGGAGCCTTTAATCTGCCATTGCTTTGAGGTGCTGGAGGCTGTCATTATTCTAACATTGGCTGATGGGAAAGGATCAGTATCCACTAACGATTCTTGAGGCTTCTTACTCAATAAACAAAAATAGCCTCCCTAAATAGCTTTCTGGATGATATTTCAGAACACAACACAATAATTAGTACCATGACTAAAAATGTTGTGCCGTTTACAGTACCTCTTGCCTTTCAATTCCTCTGGGAGAGGTATCTTTTGTCAACTGAGAGCTTAATTTACTGCTTTTCCAATAGTTGATCGAAGATTTGATCTATCTTAGATATGTTAAAGGAGTAGTTAGGCTGATCGCGTGGCTTAGCTTATTCTTTTCCTTGTACTGGCCTCAGCATAGGGCAAGTATATTTTGTGCCCTTGATTAGCTCGGCTTCCATAATTTTAGCTGGCTCGTCCTCTTTGAAATCGACTATGTCTTTGATAACTAAAATCATAGCCTATGCTTTGTTAAATTTGGCATATCTAGACTTCTCTTTATCTTTGGTAAGTTTTTCTATTTGTAAACTAAGTATGGCAGGAGAGAGTAGCCTAGAAAATTTTGAGAATTTTTGGAAGATGACCTTTTCCTTCAGTTACGGGTTCATTCGCCTGATTGTGATCCTACCATATGTAGTTTTGGTTAGTATGGTGGGGCACTTTTTTCTCATCCGCCTAAATCTTTCCAGGAAATTGACAGCATCTTCATTGGGCTTTTGCTTGATAGCCAATAAATTTGTTATAGATACCTCTGGTATTAGCTGAAAAAACCTTTCGTGAAAYAGACCCTCCATCTTGACCTAGCTATGCACGAAGTTGGATGGTCAATTGGCATACCACATGAATGCTTCCCCAGTTAAGAATAAAGAGAACGGGTGGAGCTTGTATAAGTCGCTAATGTCAAGCTCCCCATGTTGAGATGTGAAATGGTCGATATGCTTGTCATCATCACTTGAGAAAATAGAAAACTTAGGTGATTTGTAGCCTAGGGGGAGAACAGTCGCGCGGTCTATCCACTATGTATACAACTTTTTTTAAACCAGTCATTTGTTGCCAACGATGTTTAAGCTGAATTGCCTTCTTAGTGCATCAGCAATTGTATTGGCATCAATTAGTGGTGGAGTTTGAACTGAGAAATTTCTTGGTTGGAAACTAAAATTCTAGAGTGGTTGTCTCCCTTCTTGGAAAACATGATCGACTTAAGGGGTGTCTCTCTTGATAAACCGTCTCAGAAGGAGGTATCTGCTCTTGTACATGGGGAGATTGGTTTTCCCAAATCAATGTCGTTCGTTGGGCAAGGTTGGTCTGAGCCTGTCCAACTRTAGGACACCATAATCTAGCTACATGTTGATAGTATTGCCTTAGTGAACTGCAATAGTTTTATTTTGGGGCAAAAAAATGGTTTACAGTCTCCGGGAAAAGCGAAGGTGCCTAGGCTGCAGTTGTCTTTGTGAGTAGGGTTGCTCCGCAGATGAAATGTGACACATTGGCTAAGAGGCGATCCTCCGTTCCATTGAATTCAGTCTTGGGAAAACTGTAGCAGGGGTTGTACCCAGGACTGTACAACGTCCAAATTTTCCATGAAACAATTCGTGATTGAAARGACGAATAGACCGACTGGGCTGGAGTAGAGTACCTTGAACCGATTGAGCAAATTCTTGAATTAGGTTTTGCATTAACTCACCTGTGCACTATTCCATGGTGAACCTAATGGCTTGCAAAAAGGCAGGAATCAGCTACTTATTAGAATGATTAGCCGATGTTGATGGGTGTTATCGTCTAAGTGTTGCTTCTTGTGGAGCACTCCTATTTTCTAATGTCTGTCGAATAGTACTTACAAAACCAAACTTTGACATGTCAATTGTAGACACTATGTTAACCCAAGGAGGGCTAGTTTGATATCAAACCATAATTTTTCAACCAAAGTGCAATATCATACATACTTAACAGGTTCCAATGGGTGTGCCAATTGTGTTGGTGTGCTAAACAATTTGTCTAATCGAATCAGCTATCCTGGTCGTGGCAAGCTAACCTTTTTGAAACAACGAGACCCGAGCTCYAGCTAGCTACTCTTTTGATCAACTTGTCAGATTCGTAGTAACCTCYTTTTGTATATAGGGTCCTTGAGTTAAGTTAAGTAAACCCTCGGTAAAGTATAGAAATCAACCGACTAACAATATATAACTGAATTTYGAATGTCAGTTGAGAATGTGAAAATAAAATACAAACTAAAATATGCAAGGAAAACAGAATAAAACAAATTAAAGTAATACAAGATGATATGCGGCTGACAGAAATTGAAAAAGAAACATGTGTTGTGACTAAACAAATCGACAAATCTTAAAGTAGGTAAGCAAATATGACTTAAGTAAAGCAGTAATTCGGCTAAAGGAAAGGACAACTACAGCTAGGTAAAATAAGTAAGAAAACTGATAAAAATTAAAGTAATTTAATGGATTACAATAATAAAAATTGTATAAAAGTAGATAAAAGAGCTAAAATGACTTAAGAAATAATGGAATAAAACCTCAAATATCACAAAACTATGTAGCAAAACATAACATTACCCACACAGTTAAAAGCTAGAAAATAATTGGAAATTACTCATAAAGCTAGCTAAGCATTACTAACAACAATGACTTAAAAGATGTAAAAATGAAGATAATATGTTTGATTTTTGGATTAATGGGTGTGTTTTTTGTCTCWTTTATCTTTTCCTATTTATACTTGGCGAATGTTCTTGTCGGTTTAYGGTTGAAGGAAGTTGAGACCACTACTCCATTCTCCATCTTTTGCACATCTTTCTAGGCCCACGTCCTCTTTTTTGGCTRGTAGGTAGCCCGTATCCTAGATTCGTAGCCAGGGGATTTTGTCCCCTTCAGCCAATAGCTGATTCGCCCATTGCTTTTATCTCTTCTGCTGCTTCGATTGTCTCTCCCACTTGTTCGATGGTTGATCCATGGCTTTGCTTGCCTCATACGTTTCTTAGCCATTAAATTCTTAACCCTATAACTTCTCCAAGTCACTTTGTTGAGCTAGCTGTTACTCCTTTCTTAGTCGTTGTCGGCTATTTTTAGATGTCAATAATTATTATACTAAAAGTTTGAATGAGAGTACTCTAGTCGGATAGTTTCAATGAATTTTAGCCACTCGRATAGAATTTAGTAAGAAAAAGTGGRAAAAAATGAAAAATTGAAATTTAATTTTGGATTGGGTTGAATTGAATGAGAGTTARTTTAATGTGGATGTCATTTGGTTAAGGAAATG
This sequence comes from Rhazya stricta, assembly GCA_001752375.1. NCBI lineage: Eukaryota > Viridiplantae > Streptophyta > Magnoliopsida > Gentianales > Apocynaceae > Rhazya > Rhazya stricta. Next base: position 4,430,412 of record MEJB01000015.1, read on the forward strand.
TAGTTAGCTTGATTCTAAATTTTGGGATTTTATTTACTAATGTTTTTTCAAAAATTTAGAATTTAAAAATGTAAATATTAGATTTCAATGATTTTAACTAGATAAAAGTGTAAAAGTATGTTTGCATAAAAGTTCAAAGAGTATATTATAAGACTAAATGTTGAAATTACATTGTCATAGAACATTTGAATAAATGTTTAATGAGTATATTAAACTGTTATAAGTTTCCTACAATCGACATCATTATTCGATGAACGGTACAAATATTTTTACTTTGTGCAATTTATAAAAATTTTGCTTAAGATTTATTTTGTAGCGTAACATAGAAAACAAATGATATTTTCTATGAAACTAATCCACCACAGTGAAACAATAAAATTAATGCAATCATGATTTTAGTAAAACTAGGTATCAAAATATAGTCATCACCTAAAGAAACGTAATACAATAAAAGATACTATATTAAAGTTTTATTCAAATAGTACAATATAATAGGTTAGAGATCTTTTAATATACTTTTTTAATATATTTTCTGTTACATATTTATATTTACCAATTAGAGCATGACATATATTTATCATACACTCTTCCAATATTCTAATTGATATATCAAAAAAATATAACACGAAAATGCAGAGTCAATGTAATATGATGTAAGTTAATAMAAAGTACCAATCCAAGCTCCATAAATCAAATCCTATTATAGCTCTTCATATCTTAAAATCTCCATTTTTTGAATGGTCTAATTTGCCCTTACAAAAAAGGTCTGATATGCTTCTTGAAATTTAAGTCTGTTGTTGTTAAATGATAAGAAAATCCATTTAGAAACACCAGGAATTGGGATTGTGGGGCTTTTTCCATTTTCTCTATCCGAGTTATAGAAGGAAATTTCTGCCTAACCCACTAAAACATGAAGACTGATGCACTAGAGAGTAGGGAGACCTTCCAAAAATTATCAATGGTCTAGGAGGAAAACCCAGGCTAGAATTTGGAAATAGTTTTAAGCAGCAATAAATGCCTCGGTTAGAACCTCATTAGCTCCATGATTGCCCCAGTGAAAAGATGGAGAYGACTTTTCGGTCATTTTACCATTATACTAACTGGCCTAAACATGTTTCCTCAACACAATCGAAAGGGACAAGTAAAAATGCAACATTCCTTCTCAAACTTCGAAACAATAGCACTCACAGAATCCATGCAAAGCCAAAATAGAAAAAGATGATTTCATACATCAATTAGCTTAGAAATTCTTTGACTTTTTGGTTGTGGATCATTGCCTGATGGAAATGGTCCTTCAAAATCAAGCGTATGTAGTCCTTGGATTATCGTTTGGGATTATTTTGACTCTACAATATGCACTGGGCCGACTCAGAACGGTGCTCCCAATCAGAACATATATATCATCGAAACCCTGAGAAGTCTCAGTTGGGTCGAAGGAGAGTTTTGTATGGACTAGACCCTTCTTCTTACAATGGCCGAACTGTGCCTAGAGTTCATTAATTCCAACAACATTTCCAGCTATGTGGAGGATGAACTGGAACAGAGTAAAGCTTAAAACTAGTTATTCATCATGCACATGAACAAATACATAACTTTGGCTTTATATGCTAATCCTGCAAGCACATTTACAAATTCAAATACATGTATACTTAAAGGACATACCTTTATGCATGATCTTCTGAGGGAACGAATTTCTGCAATAGTCAACTAGTTTCACTTGTGGCAAACATTTCTCCAAGCATTTGCACTCGACTGTATCTCCAAAGAGTTGGACGTAGGAGAAAGTTGCTGAAGGACTATCTAATATCGACCACAATTCAACAAATTTACGAATAGACCATTTTGAATTCACTGGAGCACTTATTTTTCTTTGCTTTGGCAAATAAGAGTTAAAAATTGGCCAAAGACTATCTAATATCAATTGTAGTTTTTTTCACTATCCAGGAAGCATAAAAATTTTCTTAGACCTTTGGACTATTTTCAAGATGGACCTTAAAAGGCAAAATGTTTTCCAATGACAAAGAGAAAGCACAAATATGTTTGAATAGAAAATATATGGGCCCAATCTCTGTGCATCCAAGTGATAAGCAATGAAAAGAAAACCATGCATTAAAGAGAAATGAAATTGATGTACTTGCATCATACCCTTCAAAAGCCAGTGATTTTAAGAGTGGGTTAAAACTAAAATAAAGAGAAATGAAACAAACTAATCTAAAAATAAAAAATCAAGGATTCTCTCCATTTGGCACTTATTTTGCAATCCTTGGCCCAACTTTGTTGTGGCATCATGGTGTATTAGAAAGTGCTAAGGAAATCCTTTCTCCCCTTTTCTCTTTGAGTTGATAATGCTTTAGCCTCTGTCCATTTACTTGAAATGTTCCTCTATTCCTATCATCCTTCAATTCTACTGCTGCATAAGGGTGCACCTTGATGACCTGAAAAGGTCCTAACCATGAAGATTTCAGTTTTTCCAGGGAATAACTTTAACCTTGAGTTGAATAGCAAAACTTGCTGACCTTCCTGCAATTCCCTTTTCAAAATCTTTTGACCGTGACATCTCTTAATCTTCTTCTTGTACAACTTTGCATTTTCATAAGTAGCATTTCTGAATTCATTCATCTCGTTAAGCTGCAGCATTATGTTTTGACCAGCTTATCTTAAATCGAGATTCAATGAGTTGATTGCCCATGGGGACCTTGTGTTCCAGTTCAAATGGCAAGTGACAAACTTTTCCATAGATCAATCTAAAAGGGGATATCCCCGATGGTGTCTTGAAAACTGTTCTATATGCCCATATTACTTCATCCAATCTTAAGGACAATCCTTCCTATTTGGACTTATAATTTTCTCTAATATTCTTTTGATCTCTCTATTTGAGACTTCTGCCTATCCGCTAGTCTGAAATGGTATGCTGTAGCATTTGTGCCTCACCCCATATCTCGCAAGAACTTTCTCCATCATCGTATTGCCGAAATATGTTCCTTCATCACTAATCAAAGCTCGTGGTGTATTGAATTTTGTAAAAATATTCTTTTGAAAGAATTTGAACATTGCTTTAGCCTCATTAGTGGGTAATGCTACTACTTCGGTCCACTTGGACACATAATCTACTACAACCAAGATATAAGTATCCTCAAAAGAGCTAGGAAATGGCCCCATAAAGTCTATTCCCCGAACATCGAAAAGCTTGACCTCCAAAATATTATTCACTAGCATTTCATGTCTTTAGGAGATATTTTCCACTAGTTGGCATCTATAACTTGACTTAACAAACTCATAAGCATCTTTAACAAAGAAAGCCAAWAATAACAAGTTTGAAGTACCTTAGCAGCAGTTCATGTTCCTCCAAAATGTCCTCTATATAGTGTTGTATGACAATGTTGTATCATTCTCTGAACTTCCTCATCAGAAACACACTTTTGAAAATTTGATCCGCACAAAGCTTGTACTGAAATTGTTCATCCCAATAGTAATACCTCACATCTTGCATGAATTTCTTTATTTGTTGCTTACTTAGTCCATGAGTTTTTATCCACTAACTAGATAGTTGACTACTTCAGCATTCCATGGTGCTGTAGCATTTAAGCTGACCAGAATTTATTCATCAGGAATGATTCAATAATTTGTACTTGGGGATCTTTTTCTTTTTTTCTAGTATGGACAAGTGATTAGCTACCTAGTTCTCGGTTCCTTTCTTGTCCTTGAACTCCAAATCATACTCTTGTAGCAATAATATCCGCCTTATCAGCCTTGGTTTAGCATCCTTTTTTGAAATCAAGTATTTGATTACTAAGTGGTCAGTGAATACAATTAGTTTTATTCATATCAGATAAGCTCAGAGCTTCTCAAAGGCAAATACTATCGCAAGTAAATTCATTCTTTGTGGTTGTATAGTTTTGTTGTGCTTCATTGAGGGTTTTGCTTGCAGAGTAAATAGGATGAATAGCTTTTTTGTCTTTGCCAAGTACTACTCCTACTCCATAATCACTGGCATCGCACATTAAGTCAAATTGCAATACCCAAGCTGTAACACTCCCAGATTAGGAACCTTATCCTAACCCGAGAATGTTACGTCATTCCATTCGCAAATAATCAACCATCATTTAAAACTGAACACTTATTCAAAATGAAGACAGCGGAAGCCTTTGTAAACCATTCAAAAACAAAAATCACAAAGAAACTTCAATAATTTAAAACATTCAGAAATATTCATCTTATTTCATAAATAAATTCGAAAATCAGTTCTCGGGTATCGTAGCTCGCCCACAAGGGACCTCCTCGCCCCATTTGGCTACACTTCACCTGAAATGCAAAATGAGAAAAATGGAATGAGCTAAAAAGCCCAGTAAGTAACCTCATGCATGAATGCATGAACATGTCCTACATCTCATGAAACTTTAAGGTTTCGCCTTTTTAAATGAAAACCTTTTCAAATATTCCCTTTGCAACATTCCTTTACAAAACATTCCCTTCAAAATTCACTTACAGTAAAAGCTTTCCATTTCCTTTCGTTCGTGAGCTCACTAGAGTGTAACGCCTAGCCACTAGGTTTGCAGTGGACCATTCTTATTTGGGACCCAATTACATTATTCACCTCCCCGAGGTGAATCACGTCCTTCCTTCCCTGAGAGTAAGGTCGGGTGCGTCGGTCCCCCACGTCCCATTTCCCACTCACATCCTTGATGGCTAGGTTTACACTCCTCTTCAAAAACTTTAGCATTTTCAAAACTTTACATTTTCCTTTAAAATGCCATTTCCTAAACCATTCACCTTCTAAGTGTGTGAATGGCTCATGCCAAATGAATATAGAATTCTAACTACATGCTCATGACATGAAATGCTTACATTTATATATAACATAACATTCAACAAATAGTACAGGATATGAATCATAATAGCATATCATTTGACATAGAAGTGCTACAAGATACAAACACATTAACATTCCTCACAATTATACACACATCATCATACAATCCCATACACAACATATTCAAGCAACCAAAACAGTTCAATTACATTCATTCATAACATTAATGAGATGTGAGGGTTACTTACTCGTAGTCCTGTACGTAAACGGGTTCTTACTTAAGTTACGAAATGGACTCCTTCAATCGATCTCAACGTAAATCCTCGAAATGACCTAGTTAATTACAAAAGGAGGGTCTACTTAGTTCGATCGTTYCAACTTACGTATTATGTGTCTAATCTAAAAATGTCCTTTATTAATTATTAATCCATTCTTAGTTCCTACGTTACCAATTATCATATTTTTTTTAAGTTACAATTTCAATTCCTTAGCTCGGGTATAAATCTAACTATGTTCTCTCATCAATTCACTTTAGGGCATAATTATGTACAAGTCATAAAATTTCAATATCAAGTGTTAGTGTCTTCACCTTTACGTCGATAAAGTCCAAATGTCTCGGGAAATAGTTTTGGGTTCTCGAGCGTCTGGGCATCGAGCGTCGGGCGTCAGGCACTGGGCATTGGTGCGCCCGGGCTTTGGGCGCCTGGGCGCCTGGCGCTTGCTGGGCGCCTGGTGCTGGGCCCTCCCAGCTCTGGAAACTGGCGAACAGCCAGCCAAAAGAAGAACCCAACAATGAACGGCCTACAACAGGCCTGATTTCCGGCTAACTCCGGCGACGTTGAAACAGGCGACGAGCAGAACAGAGCTGGCACAAGGTCTGTCGGCGAACGAGCGGCAGCGAGCGCAGCTAGTTCATGACTCACAACACCTCACCTAGTCGACTGGTGAAGCCTTAGGCGACCCGCTCCTTGTCGGCGGTGAGTGCTGGCGGTTCAACCTCAGAGTCGCTGCCCAGGTCTAGGCAAGGGAAGAACTACAAGGTGGAGAAAGGATCGGGTTCGCGAGGGTGGAACGGGCTGGTGGGTGAGGAAGTGGCTGTGTGGCGTGAGGAACGATGTGGAACGCGAGCAAAAGCGACTGTTTGGCTTTGAGATCCCGTTCGTCTGGGCGCCGGCCATTGACAGCTCGGCGGACGGGATCTTCTCTGGCTGCTTGCTTCGGTTGAGTCGAGCGGGAGTGGTGCTACGAGTGGTGAACTGGGCACCCCTCATCTCGCCGACCGATGGACCGACGCAGGCTGCGATTGGGGCGGCTGTGGAGACGCGGCATCATCAGAGGACGCAGGAAACAACTGCATTATCTGCGGGGCTGCTCTCCATCCCATTGCAGCATTCGACGGATGGATGGTGGACTCGGCTTGGCCCATAGTGGCAGTCTGGTTTGTGAGCGGCGGCGGCGGCGGCGGCGGCGGCGACGATGAAGATTTCCTTTAGGGTTTTTCTTTTTCTTTTCTTTTCTTTTCTTTCTTTTTATTTTCTTATATATATTTTCTTTTCTCTTTTTTTTATAATTTTATTTTGGGCCGCAACTCAACCCGTCCGGCCTTCCCATCCAAATCTAACCCAAAATCCGTAAATTTAATATAACGGGCTTCCTTTCGATAAAAAGCCCAACTTTCGACTAAAAAACAACTAGGCCCACGAGTTGAGTCTTTAACCAACGAAAATTCTCATTCGATACGGATAATATTTTCGCACCTATTAAACGTATGATTTAAAAATATTAGCCACATATAAAATGTCCAATCCTAGTTGGCACACAATTTCATGAGATCAAACAAAAATTYATAAAAGTAAAATYCGGGGTGTTACACAAGCTGGTGTTGTTATGATAGGGGCTGAGACTAGTGCTTGTTTGAGCTACCCAAAGGCTTTGCTATAGCAATCATCAAAATTGAACGGAATGTTATGTTGTAGCAAGGAGCATAAAGGTTTTGAAATCTTTGAGAAGTATTTGATGAATCTTCTATAAAAACTAGCATGTCCAAGAAAATTCCTAACTCCTTTCACATTGGATGGTAGGGTAARCTTTTGAATGACTTCAATTGTTTCCTTATCAACTTTTGTTCTTTCCTTTGGAATCCGATGTCCCAATACAATGCCCTCTTGAAGTGCATTTTTTGTAATTTAATACCAAGTTGGTGTCCTTGCATATTATCAATACTTTTTCCAGATTTTCCAAAAAATCATCAAATGTCTCACCAAAAACAAAGAAAATGTCCATAAAAGCTTGACAAAGTTTTTTCTACCATATCTATGAAGATTGCCATCATACACCTTCAAAATGTTGTTGGAGCATTACAAAGCCCAAAATGCATCCTTGAAATGCAAACATTCCATAAGGACGCRTAAATGTGGTTTTCTCMTAGCTTTCCTRTGTGTAGCAATCTGGTTGTATCCAGAGTACCYRTCAAGGAAGCAGTAATAATCTTTCTCTAAAAGCCTGTCCAACATCTAGTCTATGAAAGGAAGAGGGAAATTAATCCTTCATTGTTGTTGAGCTTTCAGTAATCCAAGCATACTCTCCATACGATCACTGTTCATGTTGGAATCAATGCATTATTTTCATTCCTTACATTGTTCTCTTCTTTGGAACACATTGGACTGGGCTCATCTATTGGCTATATGAAATTGGCTATATTATTTTGCAACTAACCATTTGATGATTTCCTTTTTCACAACTTCTTTCATAATTGGGTTGAGTCTCCTTTGAGGTTCCACAAATTTACTATAGCATTCCACCAAAATGATTTTGTGCATACATACAGTAGAGGTTATTCCCCTTATATCAGCCATTATCAATCTAAAAGCCATTTTATGACTTCTTAGAACAGTCAGCAACCTTCTTTTGCTGGTCCAATGCCAAAGCAATGATGACTGGCAACTTCCCTTCTTCTCTCAAATAGGCATGCTCGAAATGAGATTGCAATTTTTTTTCTTCCACTGCTGATGGATCTTCAAGTGATGGTCTAAGTGGTTAACCACTCTGATGTGGGTGAAAACCAAATCACTTTTAAGCTCTTGATTATCTCATTTATGTGATTGCTATGATTGTTTCCAAATCCTTATGCTTAGATAATTTAGATTATTTTACTTTGTTTTCGTAACAACTAATAATTATTGATTTTATTAGGAATTTAAACCATCACTTTTGAAACAACAATTCTTGTGGGACTATACTCTTATTCACTCTATATTACTTGAGAACCGTGTATACTTGCATGATTGAAGCTTTATTGTGTATGCGATTTTGTCTTTAAAGTTTATGGCGTCATTGTTGGGGATAGTTTTGTGTTTCAGTGATATTTGAATGTCTATTGCTTTTATTATTCTTATTCCTATCCTATATTCTTATTATCTATTCTTGTTCTTGATAGTTGAACTTTCTCCCATGAATGTCCAAAGAGGATAACACGTATCTATTTGATCATGCATCGGAAAGAACTTTCTATTCTAGGAGAAGAAGACAACGTGCAAGTGCTAGCAAAAGAAGAAGAGAAATGGTTGAAAGAGAATAAGGAAATTTACCGGGTATGGGAGAAGAACTCAATGCCGCAGAGAATGCCGCAGCAAGGACTACCAGATTGAATGCAGAAAGGAATGCTGGAATTATGGCTGATGACAGGAATAGACCCATCAAGGATTATGTTGTACCTACGTTAGATGATCTTCGGCCAGGCATAGTCATACCTATTATCCAAGCTCAACACTTTGAGCTAAAGCCGGTTATGTTTTAAATGCTTCAGACAGTGGGGCAGTTTAGTAGGATGGCTATAGAAGACCCTCATCAGCATATCCATTCATTCTTGGAAGTGAGTGATGTTTTTCGTCGGTAAGAAAGCTTTCAGAGTCTAACTTTTCCAATATTCATTGAGGGACAGGGCCAGAGATTAGCTAAATACTCTACCCCCTCATTTTGTTACTTCATGGAGTGATTTTGTAGGAAAGTTCTTGTTCAAGTATTTTTATCCAACCAAAAATGCCAAGTTGTGGAATAACATTACAGCATTTCAATAGCATGGTGATGAAAAAATTTATGAGGTTTGGGAAAGGTTTAAGGAGCTTTTGAGGAAATATAAACATCATGGGATCTCTCACTGGATCCAAATGGAGACTTTCTATAGTGGATTAAACCCCCAATACAGGAATGTAGTGGATGCATCAGCCAATTAGCATTACTTGACAAGTCATATAATGAAGCATTTGAGATATTGGAGAGGATTGCCAGCAATAGCTTGCAATGGCTAGCAGCCAAAAACACTGCTACATCACCTTTATCAACAATGAAAGCAGCAAGAATCCATCAGATTGATACAGTGTCTTCCCTAGCAGCCGAAGTGACCTCCATTTATAATATGTTGAAGTTTATACAAATATAGTCAGGACTATCATGGGACAGCAACCATCCTTGGGACTACARACATSTATGCSTTCATCTTCATTGCCTTCTTGTGTATACTGTGAGAGGGACACTCTTTTGAGAGTAATCAATCGAATCCGAAATCTATATGTTATGTATGAGGAGGATTCAATAAAAACAACAATCCCTACTCCAATACATATGAACTGGGATGGAAAAATCATCYTAATTTTTYATKGGGAGGTTAAGGTAGTAACCAGTCACAATGATAGCAATTTAGACCTCCTGGACCATATGAATTTCAGCAACAAAGTCAGCAAAATAGAGAGCAACCTAGTGATCAAAATAGCTCTCTTGAAAGGCTTCTCAAAGAATTCATGGCAAAAAGTGAAAAAGATACTCAAAAAAAAAAAATGCAATTGCTCAAAGACAAGATGCAATTATTCAAAGCCACACTATATCGCTTAGGAAATTGGAGAACCAAATGGTTTTGCTAGCAAATGCCTTGAACAATAGACCCCATGGTACTCTTCCTAGTCATACACCCACGAGAGATGAAAAAGAGCATTGTAAAGCCATTACCTTGAAAAGTAGTAAAAAATTGAGTGACCTCATCAACAAAAGAAAGTTTCAAGGGAAAGAGAAGACAAGGAAAGTGAAAAAGAGGCTGAAATTGTGATTGACTTTAATCCAAAGTAAACTAGGATCAATGCTGTAGATGGCTGCAGCAATAAAGGAATTTCTGATGCTACAGCATCGTCACCAAAGAGGACAATTTAGCAACCAGCCCATCAAAAGTTGCCATTTTCTCAACAATTTCAAAAAAAGCAAGAAGATAAGCAGTTCAACAAGTTTCTAGATGTCCTAAAACAACTTCATATTAAAATTCCCTTTGTGGAAGCCTTTGAACAAATGCCCAATTAGGTAAAGTTCATGAAGGACATCTTGACAAAGAAAAGGAGATTGGGAGAGTATGAGACTATATCATTAATTAAAGAGTGCAGCTCTATCTTATAAAACAAGTTACCTCGAAAGTTATAGGATCCTGGTAGCTTTACCATTCCATGTACGATTGGAAACACTAAGAGTAGAGAGCTCCATGTGACCTTGGTGCTAGCATCAATTTGATGCCCATGTCAGTGTTTAGGAAACTTGGAGTGGGAGAAGCCAGACCTACCATAGTTGCTCTTCAGTTAGCTAGTAGATCATTTGCTTATCCAGAGGGAAAAATTGAGGATGTATTGGTAAAAGTAGACAAGTTCATTTTTTGGTTGATTTCACAATCCTAGACTATGAGGAAAATAAAGAGGTGCCTATTATTCTTGAGAGACCATTTTTAGCAATTGGAAGAGTTCTAATTGATGTGCAGAAAGGAGAACCAATAATGAGGGTGCATGATCAAGATGTGATATTCAATGTCCTCAATRCTATGAAGTTTCCTAATGAAATAGAAGAGTGCTCCTCAAATGATGTGATTCATCCTCTAGTAGCTAAAAGTTTCCAAGAATGCTACAGCATGAGTGCTATAGCAATGAGTAAGGGTGCAGATTTTGAGTTAGAAATTTTCTTGAAGAATGAGGAAACTGGGAGAAATTGAATGGCCTCATAAACCCTTCTTCACACAATGAAAACAGTTCGAGCCACTCAATCCATCTTCGAGAATTTGAAATCAATGTAAGTCCTCTTTAGAACAATCCCTCACTTGAATTAAAACCTCTTCCTTCACATTTGAAATATGCATATTTAGGAAATAGGGAAACTTTACCTATTATTATATCTGCAAATTTGGAGAGTGAAAGAAAAGACTTACTCTTGAGCATGCTAAAAAAACATAAGAGAGCTATGGGATGGACAATGGCTGACATAAAGTGTATTAGGCCCTCCATTTGTATGCATAAGATTTTGTTGCAGGAATGCTATAGCAATACAATGGAGCAATAAAGSCGCTTGAATCCTAATATGAAAGAGGTTGTGAAGAAGAAAATCATTAAATGGTTGGATGCATGTATCATTTACCCATGTCTGATAGCTCTTGGGTGAGCCCGATGCATTGTGTGCCTAAGAAAGGAGGAATGACAGTAGTGACAAATGAGAAGGAGGAATTGATCCCCACTAGAGTCGTAACATGTTGGCAAGTATGTATGGTCTATCACAAGCTGAATAGTGCCACAAGAAAAGATCATTTCCCTCTACCTTTTAATGATCAGATGCTGGATAGATTAGCGGGAAAGAGGATTCACTATTTCTTAGACGACTATTCAGGGTATAACCAAATAGCCATTGTACTTGCTGATCAAGAGAAGACGACCTTCACATGTCCATATGGGACGTTTGCATTCAGGAGGATGCCTTTTGGACTTTGTAATGCCCCTGCTACTTTCCAGCGGTACATGATGTCTATCTTCTCTGACTTAGTGGAAAAGACTCTTGAAGTCTTTATGGATGATTTCTCGATGTTTGGGAATTCATTTGATGATTGCTTGATGAATCTAGAGGAGGTATTGACTCGCTGTGATGAGACAAACTTGGTCCTCAATTGGGAGAAATGCCATTTTATGGTACATGAAGTCATTATACTGGGTCATAAGGTCTCAAAAAGAGGGCTAGAGGTAGATACGGTAAAAATTGAAGTAATTGGGAAACTACCTATCCCTCAAACATCAAAGGAATTTGTAGCTTCCTAGGACATGCTGGCTTTTACAAGAGATTCATTAGAGATTTTTCTAAAATCTCTAAACCATTACGTTAGCTGCTACAACTAGGAAAGAAATTTGATTTTTCTACAAGGTATTTGGAGGCATTTGAATCATTAAATAAAGCCCTTACTACTGCACCAGTTATTGTTGCCCATGATTAGTTCCTCTCTTTTGAATTGATGCGCAATGCAGTGATTACGCCGTAGGTGCTGTTTTAGGACAAAGAAGGGGGAAAGTGTTTCACTCTATCTACTATGCTAGCAAGACACTAAATGAAGCTCAAACAAATRAACTACACCACAACTGAAAAGGAACTACTTGCAGTAGTGTTTGCATTTGCTAAGTTCAGAGCCTATTTAGTAGGGGCTAAAGTCATTATTTTCATAGACCATTCTGCCATTAGATATCTAATTTCTAAGAAAGAAGCTAAGTCGAGCTTGATTAGATGGATATTACTACTATAAGAATTTGATTTAGACATTAAAGACAAGAAAGAAGTGGAAAATCAAGTAGCAGATCATCTATCTAGATTAGGGACGGCAAACACCAGTAATAACACTGTTCCTATTATAAAAACCTTCCCAGATGAGCAACTTTTAGCACTTCATCAAGTGCCTTGGTATGCGGACTTCGCTAACTATTTAGCTAGTGGCATGACACCACAGAACTTGAGTAGGCAGCAGCTGTGAAAATTCTTCCATGATGTCAAGTTTTATTGTTGGGATGAACCATTCTTATATAAGAGATGTGCTGATCAGATATTGAGGAAGTGCATAGCAGAGGAGGAAGTGTCTTCAGTGCTGTAACATTATCATGCAGCACTATATGGAGGTCACTTTGGAGGGTCTAGGGCAGCTACTAAGGCACTTCAATCAGGTTACTTTTGGCATACTCTTTTTAAGGATGCATTCCAATATGTGAAAACATGTGATAACTGTCAACGTGTGGGAAACATTTCCCAACATCATGAAATTCTCTTAAATAATATAATAGACATATTTTGATTTATGAGGCATTGGTTTTATGGGACCTTTCACTCCCTCGTTTGGGAATTGTTACATCTTGGTAGCAATAGATTATGTGTCTAAATAGGTGGAAGCCATGGCTTTACCTACAAATGACTCCAAGAATGTTATCAATTCCTTAAGAAGCACATTTTCACTAGATTTAGCACCCCTAGAGCTATCATCAGTGATGGTGGGAGTCATTTTTTGAAATTCAGCATTTGAGAATTTGTTGACCAAATATGGAGTTAAATATAAGATCGCCACTGCTTACCATCCTCAATCTAGTGGTCAAGTAGAGATTTGCAATCGTGAAATTAAGAGGATTTTGGAAAACGTGGTTAACCCCAATAGGAAGGATTGGTCCATTAAGTTGGATGATGCTTTGTGGGCTTATAGGACTGCCTTTAAGACACCCTTAGGAATGTCTCCGTAAAGGCTAGTTTTTGGCAAAGCATGCCACCTTCCTTTGGAGTTAGAGAATAGAGCATTTTGGGCAACTAAAGAGTTGAATACTGATATAGATGGAGCTAGAAAAAGGAGGATGCTTCAGTTGAGTGAATTGGAAGAATTGAGGCTTAATTCACATGAAAATGCCCAACTCTACAAGGAGAAAACATAGAAGTGGCATGACCAGCGTATATAATCTAGAGAATTTAAGGAAGGTCAACTTGCAACTCCTTTTTAACTCCAGATTAAGATTGTTCCCTGGAAAATTGAAATCCAAATAGTCGGGTCCTTTTCGAATCACATAGTTTACCCCTATGGTGAAATTGAACTATTTGATGAGAAATCAAACAGTGTGTTTAAACTTAATGATCAAAGATTAAAGCATTATTGGGGCAYTGGGTGTGTAATGAAGGGCAGTCCATTCCCTTAAGTCCAAATTAATGTATCTTCCTAGTAATTTAGTTAACTTAGTGTTTCTATTTTTAGTCTGTGTCTGTTCTGCTTTCTGTTTTTGTTTGCTTTTTGTTTTCTATTTTCCTTCTATTTTCTGTCTTCATAGACATTTTTCTATATTATATCCTCATGTATACTTAATGTTTTCATGTTTCATATTTTATTTAAGAATCTTTCTTTAATTATTAGTAATGCCAATTAACTTAATTGGTTATGATCTCATCTGTGTGATAATTATGGTGTGTTGATTGCAAGATTACAGAGGAAAAGTTTTATTTTATTTTATATGATTTTATTTTATTTTGTTTTGTTTTATTTTATTTTTATTTTATTCTATTTTATTTTTATTTTTATTTGTATTATTTTATAAGATGAACTGGGGAGCTATTACAACTACCTGCAAGAACAGATTTTCTATACAAAAGCAATGCTATACATTGCTGTCAAAATGCATCAGTTCAAATTTGCAAGGACCACGTGGAACAATGGAAGTAAATTTGGAGTTGGACAAAGAAGAGTGTAGCTAAGCAGTGGAAAAGGACTCTATAYTGATCACAATGCCCGAGTCAGCCGTCGGTTCAATGCACTGGCACCCGAAACAGGGTGTCTTTTCAGTTCACTGGCACAACAACTCCTCAGCTTCTGTTCCACCTTTTCATCTACTTTCTACCCATTTCCCACCAYCATCTCTCTCCTCTAGTCCACTTCCTCATGAGTCTTTCTCTTCTTCYMTGCCATTTTCTGATTCTCAKAAACCTCATCCCACYACCCTACTAACTGACCAACCACCCAATCTACCACCACCTCCATCTAAACATCCCTTCCAAACCCCATGCCTCGAATAAAGCATGTTGCTGTCAAAACACCACCCCGACTGTACCAAACTTTTGTCAGCGATGAAGCAAAAAGCCATTTTCAGTCTTTGCTAACCGTGAACTCCTCATGGAGAAGGGTTTCGCGATACTCAATAGCTAGACCATGGGCCTTCCTAGCTTTGTGCTAGAATAGATCATCAACTGTAAATGGCTTCAATTCTGTCACCAACCAGAAGAAGCCCATCCAGATTGGGTATTAGAATTCTACGCTAATTTGGCCACACCAGATGCCTAGACAGTCATGGTCCGTGGCATTTCAGTATTCTTAACAAGCCATGATGTGAACCGGATATATGAACTACCGGAGTTTGAATGTGAATACTACACATTCAGGGAGCGCATGATAGAAGAGAGCTGGTCGACGGTACTCAAGACCCTAGCTGTGGAAAGAACCCAATGGACTCTTTCTAAAGAGGGTGTCTGATCTGTCACTAGAGCTAGTCTCCTTCCTCCAGCGCAAGTTTAGCTACATTTCATCAAAACTCGATTAATGTCAAGCACCCATGATATGACAGTCTCCCAAGAGCAAATGGTGCTCCTCTTTTGAGTTGTCACGGGCATCTCCATCAATGTCGGGCAACTCATTGTCAACAAAACTAGATTATGTCGAAACAAGAATTCTAGGAAGCTGTTTTTCCCGTGCTTAATAACTGACCTCTGCGAAGCTAATGATGTTCCCCGAATGCTTGGGTCACCTAAGCTCATCAATGATGGGCTCATTATTACTACTACAATCAACCAGCTCTGTAACGGCACTCAAGGTACCTCTGGGAACGATGTAGCTACATAGCACTCTAAGCAACCTACCGACCCTCTTCAAGACCTTACTTTCATTGAACTACACGCCTTGCACGACCAAATAGGAGAACTAACCATGGCTCAACATTTCACGCCTCTATTATGCAAAACTTTCAACAAGAACAAAGAGCCTTCTAGAAGAATTTCATGAGTGGCAGTTCACTTGCTGGAGTATGGAAAACGTTTTGATTGAGACATTGCAAAGGCTCTTCGAACCATCTCCTCACGCAAGCTTCCGATGTTCACCGCTTTCCACACCTCCCTCAAAGACAAGGGTAAAGCAGTAGCTGATGATAATTCTGATGATTCCAATTTTGAGGCCATGAATGAGGAAACTGACTAAAAAGGGAGTTGTGCTTAAATTATACTCTAATCGTTTTCCAATTTAGTTGCTGGCTACAACTTTAGCTATCTATATTTCTAGTTTTATGTCAATGTACTGTTTCAAACAATTTGTATGGCTGGAGTCATCGTTTTGGTTGTCGAGATGCTCCCGTTTAAATTGCTTTCTCTTAGTTGATGTTGTTTTCTCCATCATTTTGCTGACGGGATATTCCCATTTCTTTTGCCTTATTTGTTGAGCCTAGTGCTAGATATAATTGCCTTCATTGCTGCTTTGATTTTGTTATTAGGATGCTGCCTTAGATGACTTTGCTTTCCTTGCCCAGATTATTGTTAGTTGGTGTCATTCTAGCCTGTGGTCAGTTTAACTGATATATTTTGAGGGCATATCTACGATTAAATGCTGTTTTGTGCAATGCTACAGCCTGCCTACAGTATTGATTGTGTTTTGCTTAAGCTGCAGCATTGATTGTTTATACTATTTCCCTACCTCTATTGTTTGATGTTGTACTCAAATGCCATACATGTATTGTTGGAGCCAACCTCCAGCATTGAGTCCATTGCCTCCCGATATTAAAATACCCCTAAAATGTTGAACCTGATCCATTATCAGAATCGTGTTCACAATTCTGAGGATATATTTCACATTAATTTCCTCCTTAAACCAAATGTTGATTAAATACGAGTAAGCCCTCAAGATTCAAGTGCTATGTATGGCCATCCCTTAATTGTTGCTGATAAATACTCGTACATTCCACTCTTTTAAGGACAGAGATGTGATTTCAACTACGTTCATAAACTATTTTGAAAGTAGATCGCAAAAATCCCTTATTAGYATTAGAAATGGACATAAATTTTTTGAAAATAAAATTTCGAACAGGTTTGGGGGTATCCTTTATTATGACCTATTAAATTACTGTTAGACTAAAATAACTACTCCAATGCTTTAATTACCTAGTAACTAGAGTTACGCATGTTACCCGTGCGTAATTTTGCGTCAAAAAGCGATATTAGGTACGAGTATGCATAGCAACTCTTGTTTTTGACTTGGACCTGGTAACCAGGAACCTTCATCACAAATGTTGGTTTTCATGTCAAACAGTTTTGTGACATTATAGAGCAAAGATTATTAAAAAGAAAAACACTAGCCAGCTTACTAATGCTACACCAAAACTTTTAACCCATGTTACCARCCYGATTTCCACATATTCATTTTTATTTCTAATTTGGGGAATTCAATTTTTGTGTRGAAGAGATGTTTGTTGAAMATATGTTGAAGTCACATTAGTCCTTTGTATCAAGTTGGGATAACTTGTATTCTTGAAATATAGTTGGTCATGTTTCATTACCACACACTTGCTTAAGGTGACCAAAACACTTATTTATGATTGAGGAATCTAATGTTGACCTTTCTTAAGCATTATTGAATGTAGATGATTCCTATGTTTCCTTTGCCTTTCATTATTGCTCGAGGACTAGCAATTCTTAGGTTTGATGGTGTTGATGTGAGTGGGAAACCATTGATTTTTCTAGAGATTATGTACATGTTTTCACCTTTTTTAGTATGATGAAATGCGACTTCATACTATTTTGCCTTGAATATTACTTAGAATCGACCAAGTGACTTTAATTATACAACATTATAGAATTCATGTGTATTTGCTAAGATAAAATACTCTGTTTTATAGAGAAAACGATTCTATAAGCAAAATAAAAGGTCACTTAATGAATAAGTGAAGATTAATTCAATATTGCGGCAAAATACCGCAACGCTGAATTTTACAAGCAAAAAAGGAATATTTTATTCGAAGAAGGAAAGTCAAGAAAGAAAACGAAGGTCATCATTAGATAAAAGAGATAATTATTTTTAGAGCCAAAAAGGTGAAAAGCAAAAAGGTAAAAAGCAAAAAGTGTTTATGACACCTTTTTGCCAAACTTCCAAGATAAGCTTCATGGGACAAAAGGGAGGAAGCTAAAAATGACCAAGGCATTCCAGATAAAGCATTCTGGAATTGAAGCATGAGGAAAAAAATGTAGGAGAGAGAAAAAAGGAGAGAGAAAGAGAGCAAAAAGAGGAAAGTTTGGAGGAAGAAGAAGAAGAAGACTTCAAGAAAGCCTTCACCATTGGACTTCATCAATCTCTTTAGGTTTTGTTTCTCCTTCTCTTAGTGATTATTTCAAGATGCATTTCAATATGTTATTCTTTCACATCTTGTATTTCATGTCATCCAAGAATATGAATTAACTTCTTAGAAGTTAGAGTTTTGATGAACCTATGTAATTAATGTCTATTTGAATAATTTGAGCAAGGTTTTAAGATTATTTGTTGTTTATATTCATTATTTGATTGGCCATGAATAGTRTTTACGTGAGTTTCTTGAAGTTCGAAAGGTAGTAAAAGAGGTGGAAAACTTGAGTAGATGTGGATTTGGTTATCTTGAGATAAGGTTAATATCTTAGGGATACCACAGAATATTGGAGACATTCATATTCCATCCATAAGCTCATATGAGACTTGAACTTTATTCAAGTTTCATAAATTAAGTAACTTTGACATGTAGAACAACTTAGTGAAATAAGAACAAGAACTAATGAATTGAAAGGGTGAGGTCATTTCTGTCTCGATTTGCATTTCTACTGTAGCTAAACCTTTTTTGCAACGCCTGCTCAGAAGTCACTGCTACAGCCCACCTGCAGCGTTAACGTAATAGCTAAACCTGTATTGTAGCGTATGCTCAGAAGTCATTGCTACAGCCCCCTCTGCAGCATTGACGTAGTAGCTAACCTTTGCTATAGCGTTTGCTCTGAAGTCATTGTTGCAACCGATCTGCAGCATTGATATTTTAACTTCTTGGACATTAGTACATAGCAGATTCTTAACTCTAACTCACTTTTAAGCTCTTGATCATCTTGTTTGTGTAATTGCTATGATTATTTCTGAATTCCTGTGCTTAGATAATTTTAGATTATTTTACTTTATTTTCGTGACAACCAACAATTATTGATTTTATTAGAAATTTAAACCATCACTTTTGAGCCAACAATCCTTGTGGGACGATACTCTTATTCAGTCTATATTATTTGTGAACCATGTATACTTGCCTAAGTAAAGCTTTATTGCGTAAGTGATTTTGTCTATCAGATTTCAATTGCCTTTAACTTTTTACTTGTTGTATAGTACTCAATGGCTGAAGCCATTTAGCCTACTTGATTCTCCAAGTTCCTCAGTGATGTAGCTTAGTTCTGGATAAGGGCATCAGTCATGGACATGTATTACTTCAATAATGCATCCATGGAGTTTGACTGTTCCTGATGTATTGGTCTTTGATGTTGGTTCTATTGCAGAAATTTCAAAGGATGAAATGGTCTCTGATGTTGATTTGCTACACCATTTCCTCCTTGATGCTGCCTCCATTTAGGGTTGTAGGTATTTGAGAACGATTTATTCTCCTTGCTAAAATTTCAAATGTAGCATACAGATTCTTGTATTTGATGGGCAGTAATAAAAAATGTGGGATCTCCACAATACACACAATTAACAGTAGGTTGCTATTGTGTTTGTTTCACAACGTTCATCTTTATATTTTTCAGCATATTGGTCAAAGATGCTTCTTCCGCCGAGAGTGTTGTGACAACATCAACTTCATGGACTCCTTGGACTGTTTATGTTGTCACAATTTTAGTTGTTATCACTGGTAGTTTTCGCTTGCTATTGCCTCCAATATATCTAATGGCTCATTGTATGATTTTGATAGCAATGCTCCACTTACTGAAGCATCAACCACTATTCTTGTTTGAATGTTGAGTCCATTATAAAATATCTCCTCTCAATCCAATGTTAGAAGCCATGATGTGGACATTTTCTAAGCAATTCCTTGAATCTTTCCCATGCTTCATACAAGGTTTCATCATCATGTTGTTGGAACAAGGTGATCTCATTTCTTAGCTTTGCATTCTTTATCGGTGGAAAATATTTTATCAAAAATTTCTATGTCAGGTCAGTCCAAGATGTTACAGAGTTTGGAGCAAAGAGTTTAGCCAATCCCTTACTCTATCTCTCAGGAAAAAAAGGAACAATTTTATTCTTAGTGCTTCCTTTGAAATGCCTTGAAGTTGGAAGAAGTCACTCACTTCCATGAACAATCTCATATGCAAATGAGGGTCTTCAATAGCCATTCCACTAAACTGCCCAACCATCTGTAGCATTTGGAACACGATTGGTTTGAGTTCAAATTCTTGACCTTGAATTTTAGGTCTCACAATGCCTAAATTTAGATCGTGCAGAACTAGTATAGCATATTCTCATGTATCACGGTTTTTGTCATCAGGCAATGTTGCAGCGTTAACTCAAGGTGGACTATTATTGCATTATTCTGCTCCATTTATTTGTTGGGCTTCCATCTATAACTTTTTTCTTCCATTTTGGATGATTTTCTCAAGATCCTTATCAAGGACAGATATTTCAAGAATTTGCAATTTGGTTTTTGCTCAAATTCTCATAAACTAGCATTCCTCGTAGCAAATGGTAGCTAAATAAGATTAACAAATGTTAAACCAAGAAATCTTACACAATTTGGCTCCATTTATGTCTGTCCCTGGCAACGACCCCAAAATTTATTGGGGTCTAATCTGTTGTGATTAGACTAAAACATGTTCAAGTATACACGGCTCAAAAGTAGTAAGAGTGAATAAAGTGTCAATCCACAAGGATAGTTAAATGAAAGGAAAAATTGTGTAAACTTTATATAAAAGTGATARAAGTGTTGTAGCAATAGAGGAGACAGCTAATTAGGATGACTGAAAAATAAATGATTGAAAGCATGTCAATAAATATAAAGTGACTTTATATAAAAGTGATAAAAGTGTTGTAGCAATAGAGGAGACAGCTAATTAGGATGACTGAAAAATAAATGATTGAAAGCATGTCAATAAATATAAAGTGACTAAAAAATGTAAATAAAAGTAAGATAGAAAGCAATAAAGAGTTAGTGACAACAGTTAGAAGTTAGAGTCAGTTCTGAATACGATAGCACAAATAAGCAATATCATGTAATGTCTTATGTGAAGCCATTCTTAGTGCAAATGTAGAAGATGTAGAGAGACCAGATGATGTGGGTGAAAACCCACTGCTTTTATGTAAGTTAATTAGATCATTTGAACCCTCTTTGTATTGCTTGAACATCATTATGCTCTTTTTTGTCTAAGTAATTGTCCAATTACCAACATGTGACCTTAGTTGTATTAATGTGAAATATATCTAACTTATTATGATTTTATTGATAAATGTGCGCTAGTTTGTAAGAATGATAAAAGAGACTAACTGATTACATGGATACTAGGGCAGTAAGCTGCAGTTAGTTAAGAGCATAAATTCGTAAGGAACTAGTTCAAATTGAGCAAAAAATAGGGATCAAAAGAGGCATATTATCTACGATTATCGACTATCATTGTATTCGGGATAAAGTTCAAGATGGATCAGAAACAACTAGACATGTTAGTTCAGAAAATCAATTAGTTATGTCCTAGCTAAACCTTCAGGGAAAGAGGCCTTTATTTCGAGATTCACAAGATGGGTGTGCAGGATAGAGTAAATCAACTTGAAAGTTGGTTAGTATAGAGTAAATCAATTAGGGATCTATCTCCTAATTATAGAGATTTGCATATATTTATGTATTTGAGCATATCACAATATTATAGCTTTCTTAACTTATGTAGATTAGAATAGATCCTTTTGGTATCTCTCTGTATATATATGTACATTGTGAACATGTCAATACACACAAGATATTATATTTTTCAATTCTTTCACTCAAATTCACTGTCATTGTGGGAGTATATTCATCCTCAAACATGGAAGAGAATGCTCCCAATGTCAAATGTCAAACATAGGTGGAATTGGATGAACCAARCAACTTTAAAAAAGTAGGAGAAAGATGGTTTCTGCATCTTATTATAAAAGCAAAATAGTCTATCTATCGATCGCAGTTCAATAAATTAAAGAATAGATCATTCTGAATCCACTAGATAATTATTATGCTTTACTTTGGCAAATAAGAGTTAAAATTAGTTGCCAAAAGACTATCTAATATCAGTTCTAGTTTCTTTCACTATCTAGGAAGCAAAAATATTTTCTTAGACCTTCGGACTATTTTCAAATGGACCTTAAAAGACATAATATAATGTCATCCAGTGACAAAGATAAAACATAAATATGTTTCGAAGTGAAAGTATATGGACTCAATCTCTGTGCRTCATGGTCATAAGGAAATCATGCATTAGTGTGCAAATAAGTTAAAAACCTCAGTTATGATTTCRTCTGAAAAGAATGCCAGGTAGAAACTCCCATGGATCCTCCTCTCCTATTTATGAGTACCCAACATGTATCAACTAGTTAAAACACACAAACACAGACATTTCTACTCTCTTGAAAGTTTCTTTGCCAGAACTAGGGAACCTTTGATCTTACAATGGGTGTGTTCTCAGGGAAGGTTGTACCTTGTCCCTCCAACTATCTACACAGACCACGAACTTCGAGATACAAGGCTAAAAATATTTTCCAATTTCAAGAAACAAGCTTTATCCTTTCTAAAAACATTAAACAGAATGTATACGAAAGACTAAAGGAAAAATATGTCTATAAGCTTTGCTTCACAAAAACCACCACCAAAGATTACCTCAGTAAACATATCAAGAAGTTACAAACCCGATTATCATAGGAATCTATGCTGATTTTGTAAATATTAAAATAATAATCTAAAGAAATAATAGAAAAGACAAGAGAGAAAAGGAAGACTAAGATTTTATTGAGATAGCATAATGTAATTAGTTACAAAGTACCCAGCCAAAGAGCCTACTTATGGGCCTTCATTCAAATCCTAATCAAATATTACAACTATCGAACTAAATCCTGATCAAATAATGCAACAGTCAATATCGAATCGTAATCAAACTTTAATACAAACCAAATCGTAACCAAATTAATAACTCTATAATATTTTTAACACTCATCCTCAAACTCACGATGATGTAATCATTAAGAGTTTGCCAACTAGAAAATCAAAACTAAATAATATCCAACTAGAAAAAGAAAATTAAATAATGGCAATATTGCCATCCAGAAGATGAGAACTGCCCTCAAGAACAATACAAAATAAGTCAAGGTCTGCCCTCCAGAACTATCCAAAACATAAAAAAAAGTCTGCCATCCAAAACAATTCAAATAGTCCAAAACAAGTCGAGATCTGCCCTCCAGAAACAATCTATCATCCAAACGAAGTCTGCCTTCCAAATAAAGTTTTCTTTCCAACAACAATTTGACACCCAAATAAAACCTAAACAATCTATCATTCAAACAAAATCTAAACAATATGCCATCCAACAACAAAATCTAAACAACTTGCCATCTAAAAAACATTTTGCCATCCAAACAAAACCTAAACAATATGATCCGTAAAAGGGAAAGAAATCAATCTAATTAGCAGAATGGGGAGAAATAAGTCTRAGGAGAAATCAATATGATCAGCAGAATGGGAAGAAATCAAACTGATCAGTAGAATTGGAAGAAATCAATCTGATCAGCAGAAAAGGAGAAAAATCAATGTCATCAGCAAAAGAGTTAAGCGAAATAATCTGATCAGCACAAAAGGGTAGAATAAACAATCTAATCAATGAAGAAGTAAAGAAATCAAAAATCAACAAAAGAAACCTAGAAAACCTAAACAATTTTAACATCAGTCTTGACCGGAACCATGAGAAGCTTCATCCAAACAATTAATTTTTGAAACTTCAAAAAACCCAAAACTAAAGTTTCAACATTATAAATTAGATTAAATTTCCTCCCGCGAGACTTGCTTTGATACTATGTTGAAATAATAATCTAAAGAGAAAATAGAGAAGACAATAGAGAAAAGGAAGACTAAGATTTTATTAAGATCGCACAATACGAAATAATGTAATATAATACAAAGTACCCAATGAAAGAGTCTACTTATAGACCTCCACTTAAATCCTGATCAAATACTGCAACTATCAATACTGTCAAACCAAATCCTAATCAAATATTGCAACTATCAGTATCGAATCATAATTAAACTTAATACAAAACAAATCAATAACTTTATAATATTTTTAATAATAATTATAGCTTATGCGAGTTTGGTGATAGACATGTCATTAATCTGTAAAATTCACTTCATTATTCACCAGAAGGAGCACGTCCAGAAATTTTGATCACACAAAGACATATCAAACTGTATGACATCTTACATAAATAGTGCATCTGCCATCCCTTTGAAATACGAAAAACTTGAACAAATGTTGAAAAGGACCATATGACTCAAGGATAGGCCTCAATAACAGACTGAACAGCCTGAATGCGCTTGATGTTATGTCCTCTAAATCCAGCTTCACTTAAAACATAAGCCCAATCCTTTGAAGTCCTTTCTTTGCCTTTGGTGGTATGGGCCATCATCACCATATCTAACATCAAAGCCACATCTTTAAACTTGTCTTCTCCTCCTCCATCAATCACTGCATCTACAATGATCACTTTTCCCTTCTCCTGTGGAAGAGCTTCTTTGCACTTTTTCAGTATCTGAATGCATTCATCATCTCCCCAGTCATGCAATACCCACTATAACAACAAGATCAATTAGAAAAAAAAAAAAGAATAGTTACACTGAGAAGTAGCAATGTTGAATTGAGATTAATTAGGACAGAAATTATATGATGCATGTGAAATTATTCTTTTCGTGTTTAATGTTTAAGTTCCTTCGTAGGCAGAGCTATATATACTAACCATGATAAAGGCAGCGTCAGCCTTTGGAACACTCTTGAACATGTCCCCTCCAACATGTGCAACGCCACACCAATGTGGAGCAGCGGACACAACATGAGGGAGATCAAAGTTGATCCCTCGGATCCAAGGACAAGCCTTGATTAAACTGCCGAGGGTCGTTCCATCCCCTCCGCCAACATCCACCAAGGAGCAAATCCCATTGAACACCTCCGGACAACCATCAATGATGGCTGAAACTGTTTTCTTAGCGGCGCAGGCCATTGCATCATTGATCAGCTTGCTATGAGCAGGATTCTTTTCTGCATAATGCCATATATCATGACCATGAGCAGCTTCAAATGCTGGAGGGCCATTGGCTAAAACTAGAGAACGTAAACCATGCCATGGCTCCAACATGACTGGGCTGCTCTCTAGCAGCACTAAAGCAGCCATGCTTCTCTCACCATTTTTCATAAAAAAGCGGGATAGTGGCGTTTGAGCATAGCTGCCGGTGGGGACTTCCTTAAAAATATGACGGTGGATCAAGAACCTCATGATGCGATAGAGTGCAGATGGTGAGCAACCCAGGGAAGAAGAAAGATCATCAAGTGTCATGGGGCCTTCATGGCTTTCCAAGACATCAGCTATCCCGAGCTCAATGGCACACTTCACTACAGCCATTTCAGTAAATCCAAACACATATCTCCAAATATCTACTTGAGCCTGGGCTTCTTCATCTTCGAATGTGTCTTCCCTCATTTTATCTTCTTTTTTCTCTCGATATCTCTCTCCTTTGCACAATGAAAACTGAGGCTAAGCCGGACACCTAAATAAGACGATTAGAAGAAATCTTAAGAAACCTGCAAGTGGCACTGAAAAATATGGTAGGGCCGAACTCGGTTTTATTAAAAATGAATTTAGGCCTAACTCTATGTTATATTTTGGACCTACCGTATCAATTTGGACACTTGAAGAAGAAAGAAGATTAAAAAAAGATTTGACGGATGAATATTAGATTGCAAACAGCATTAAAAGATATGATTGGGGTATATGAATTTATTTTGGCCAAATTGATTGCTCATTATTGTCGACAAGGTTTGTAAAACTGGAGATCTATAAAAGAACAAGCCGTCATGTACCCAACACGAGGTTCCCAGTTCTGAGTACTACCCCAGCGAGCAATGATATTGGTATTGAATCCCATCACAATTTTGCACCAAGAAGGATCAGATCATATAGGAGGATTGCTAAAGTTTATAGCAGTGATATTTCACTTTCTCATTCACTTATCATTGTTATTTGTCATCTTCCAAAAATCTGTCTAAAACTTGGTAATTTAGGTCAAGTCTCAACTTTTCCACAACAGGATCAAGTTCCTAATAATAACTAAGACTCATTATTGTTCTCCGTAGCTATTCTACTGCCAACATCAACAGGCCAATGATACTGACCATTTTTGCTCTTCATGCAAATACCAAAAGCAGAATAATGCATAAATAAAACAGGTTGGTTTAACCATAGCGATCAGGTACAACTTACGCCAGCCAACCACGTTAATCACACATTACCCTTTACAGGGTCAAGACAAGATATTACTACGGCCATATCTCTGGAGATTTGAGAAGCTGTAAACATCATCCAATCCGGCCAAAATAAGTATGAAAATATGTTTACTATCCAAAGAAGATGTGTCTCCTCTTTAATCATCACAATCTGATTCCGTTCTAATAAACTCAAAAAAGGACAACTAAGTGAACCAATCAACGAGAGGAAAATGACCCAAGATGGAGAAACAGGAGGAAAAAATTGCACGAAGGACCGTTCCACCTGATTTAGATTTAAAGATAACTTACTTTATACTTGTGCCGAATCACAATTCCCTCAGTTTTCCCTACAAAAGCTCGGTAATTGAATCCTCTATCTGTAGATATATACATTCTTTTGTACACAGTCTATGCCCTCTGCATCTCATTCTTTTCTCACACAATGCTCGAGCTTTTCCACTTCTTTCACCAAAGATAAATTACCCTCACAAGCTTCTCTTAATATTTGGAATCTCTTCTCTAACTGACAAATTTCAATGCAAGAGGTGTCCCTGAGTCCAGGTCTCCTGCATGTCGCTAGCCTCTCATGTTGAAGCAAATTTATCATCATACCCTGCCAAAAAAATGAAATATTACGGATCAGCATATATGCTGCAATGGAAGACTTGCTAACATTATAAGGTACGAAACAAACATAGCAGCGCCGGCTGACAAAATTGAAGAACTAGCATGTGTTATAACTGAATTTTTGTAGAAGTGATTAATTGAGGCCATGAATCACATGTTCCAACGCCAAGGAGATGGGGCAAGGGGGGAATGCTAGAAGGAAAAAAGGGAATTCATGATAATCAATATATTCACAAGAATGTCATCTCAAGAAAACATAACCTAGCATCTTGTCAGATTTCTTAATATTACAATCAGAGAACACTAAAATAGAAACAAAGATAGGCACATCATGGATGAGACCAATTTAACTCAGCTCCATTAGCTGCCTAATAACTAGCATACCTCGTGATGCCTCTTACGAGAATAATCCCGCAATAGAGATTTAACGAGTTGATTTCGGAGAGAAATCTTATCATCACTGCAGGCCTCAAAAATGAAAGACGCAAGGTGATGCAAGACAAATGTGCATGAGGCTGATCTTCGCTTTGCTGCTTTATCAAGTGCACCAGAAACCCATGATTTTACATAAGCTTCCAAGACCCTTTCATCATCCTGCAGAAATATTTAGTCCTTCACTTTTCTTTCTTGTAAATCCAAGATAACTATATAAACAAATCAGGAAATAACATGAGAAACAGATCCGACAAATAGATTCATGTGTGTGAGTGTGTGAGACATGTGCACAAAGGGGGAGTGTGTCTTTAGATACATATAGACTCATCAGCTCACCCTGATGCTTTTTCTCATCTTCTTTGCCTAGATATGTTTCAATTAATCAAATACCTATAAAACGTCATGCTTCCTCTCAGGAAACCACAGAGACACAGGAATTCGTATATTCACATTAACTTCAGATGGAGTCATGTTCTCTTGCTCTTCTCTCTTTCCGCACCACCCCCCTTTCCAACACTTCCCTAGGATTCATATCAAATAGAAGAGACAACATGTCCCTCAACTGAATCAAACTGAAGTTGCCATTCCTACCCCCCCCCCGCCCCCCCCGGGGCCCCCTCTTCTTTTTCTTTTTCTTTCCTCACGATCAGACAACAGGGCTTTGGTTCACATGGATTTCGATGACCAAATTTTTAGATACTTTTAACTACAATCTTTGCCATCCCCAGAATGCTGATATAACACTCTCAGAAAGCATTTGATCTTCAGGTTTTAATGCATTGATGAAAATAAAGCATTGCAATAGTAACTTTTAAGATATTGACAACACCAAGAAAAAGAGATGYAGAAAGAGACAACTTCAYAAATGAACAGGATTAAACAGCAAAAAGAGGGATCAACCAAAGAACATCCTTCAATTTCCACTTTTCGGAAGAAAAGGAGGATAGAGACAAAATCAATAAGAAGGAAGAAATCCGAGTGAATGGAAGAAAAGCAAAAGATTTATCTTTCACTTTATAGAGACAGGCTATAACAAGAGCCCCATTCATGAGCATTTCTAGACAAGTTACAATCAAAGTGTCAGAGCATGGAGACAGACTAGCATAAGGTCTATCTGCAAGAGGTATATGCAGAAAAGACATAACTTGTAACTTAGGGACATCTACATCTTATTAGTCTGGTGAGCTAGAGTTGAACTAATGATGAGGAAGTATTAGTTCACAACCTGTCATCATCATTTCATTAGAACCACAATATGCTGTAGGAATTGCGGTGTCATGGCTATTCTACAACCAGTCATGTGGCACTGTTAGCCTTTGCACATATAAATTGCATCCAATAMAGAAAGACAATAAATAAACAAAAGAAAAGAAAATAAGAGCACATCAGCATCATGGGACTCATTAAGCCACTATGATGTAGAGGTGTAAATTTAGTTTGCCAGTAGTACCTCAATAGGTTCAAGATACCCATCAGCTTTAGCGAAACAGTTATCTAGAGGTGGCAAAAGTTCAAGCGCACGAGCATTGGATAAAGCATTCCATGCTGCAAGCCTAATAGAAGCTTCAGTGCCTTGGTGTAAATAGACAGCAATTTGCCGACCAAATATCAGGTCACCATAAGAAACAGCAGCAAATTGCTCCACAAGCACTTCAACAAATGTAGAATAGCTCTCGTGTATCTCTGTCTGAAACTTTAGTGACTCAATGGCCACTCGTTCTCTGCTATTTGACATTGATTTATCAATAAGTTGCCCATAGATGTTCTGCAAAGCTTCATAGACATCCCTACTCTTCTCGTTTTCAAGGACACCCATCCCATCAACTAACAGTACAGACAATGCATGCAATTTCCAGACAACAGGTACACTCTGAACAGAAGAATGGGACCCAGCAGTAAGGAGCGTAGACATTGCTTCAAGACCTAAAAGAAAGAAAAGCCCAGCCTGAGCAACTTCAACAACACCTGCTTGCTCCTGTTCAGAATATCCTTTAATTGAAGTGCTCGCACTTCCCTTTGTGCTGTAATGTGTAACTGAGATTGGACTGAGAAACCAGTGATTGGGAAGAGGCAATCTCTGGTAAGCCCACTCCTTAGCCAAAGAAGTTACACCTTTATGGTCCACATCTGATGCTCCCATTTCCTCATAAATCGTGTCCAGTGAAATACCCCGCTTCTTCGACACACCCTGGCTACGATGTTGACTTTCACCCATGACTTTGGATTTTTTCTTTACAGGCAACCATCTGCTTTTGAAATGAGAAGCTAAAACAGCACAGAAGACCCTATAGACCTCTTCTTCGTATTTCCAGCCAAAAGCTTTAAATCCCATGTTAAGATGAATGCATTGGTCTATACAATATTCAAGGCACTTGAGGACAGGAACTTGGAACAGGAGGTCAAATATTTTATCAATGACTGACCTATCCCTAGGTCCAGCAATTAGACAAACTTCCAGGGCAGAATTTATCATTTGCATGGAGACTTTCATCCGTACAACTCCAAATGGATCTTCAATGAAGAAATTGCAGAGAATGTCAAGCAAGCAAGTGATCAATCTTGCATCTATTTGAGCCAGCAAAACAGCTGTGGACCAAAATCCTCCACCAGATGCACCCCAGCCCACACCAATCCCTGGAGCAGAACCCCCTCTGCCAAACATCTCAACTGGCTTTGCATGATGCCTATCGGAAGCAAAATTTAGATGCGTCATTAGCAAAGTTCTTAATTCACCCAGAGAAGATTGAAGTATCCCATTAGCAAGGATTTTATCTTCTCTTGAAAAGCTCTGGTATTGCATTAATGAATTATCAGTCCCTGGCTTAGCTAACTGGATCAACTTATCAACAAAAGTAACAATTTGGAACAATCCTTGAAGGCAAGAAGCAGAAGCCATTGATGTCTCTTCTCCAAACTTAAGTCTCAAACAACACAAAAACTCAACAAAAGATGGCCCTCCAGCAAGATGGCCRCCACGATCGGGAACATCGCCCTCTGAGAAGTAAAAATATCCATCCTTAATAAGTTGAATTCCAATCTTAGGAACAAATTCTGGCAGCCATGGAACAGTTCCACTTTCAAGTTCCATAGAGTCCACAGGGATCACAGCTTCAAGCACACCAGAGAGCATGTGCAGCGCAGAAGAAACCACCCATAAGAGAGACTTTATTGTTGAGTCCTTCAATGTATCAGATCTCTTTTCCCCATTTTGCAAGTCAAAGAATCTGGATAAAGGTCCAATGTTCCTTACCAATGCCCACTCAAGTGCTAAATCAACCAGGGGACCAACATGACTCCAAGACCAAGTCTCCATCTCTTCAGATGTTGCATCTCTTTGCTGCACAGGTTTATAGAAATTTGGAAGTCTTTTAGTTAAAGCCTCCAGAACTAAGTATGCTTCCTTGGAGATGGCAGCAAATTCACTAAGGATATTGTGTTCAACTAGCTTTTCAAAAGGAGGCACATTCAACCAAATGCTTAAGGCAGGAAACAGATCCACAAAGAAAGCCACACAATATCCGTATSTGATGCAGACCTTCAATAACCGTAATTGTTCAACCAAGAGTGTGGATGTAAGTTTACATGCCCCTCTTCCACATTTCATCCATTGGTCAAGAGAGGAATATCGACATAAATGCCAGGTAACCTTTTGGAAAATTCCACTCTTGATGAATTCTACACAATTCTTCTTGTCCATACGGGCCAGCACCTTATTTATGTTATAAAAAAAGGCCAACGAGAATATTTTTCTATTAGTGCCAAAGAACATCCAATGTACTAGTACAGTTAAGGCAGTAAAGTGAAATACAATGGTAAAAGACTACTGACAAAGACAAGTCTTACTTTCAAGAGAGTAACAGATTTTATCTTGGAAGGATTAACTTCCATTTGTTCTTTCATGGTGAATCTGTTGACAACAGTCTGAACCAGCCTTTGGCACATCATGACTGCAGTTGCACAAGTTGGGGAATGCCTTGCTATTGCTATTGTTATAGAAAGCAAGGATTCCTCCAAAGCTGCTGAAGGTTCAGTCTGGCATCACATATTTTAACCCTCAGTCTACCAGTTCATTTCAATGGTGCAAACACAAAAGCTTCTAGTTTCTCAGACTTAATAGATAAAACAGGTCACCATGTCCTATATTCATGCTTACCTCCAACAAATATCGAATCCTCGGGAGAATTCCCATCCTAACCAAACCTGCAACTACATCCTGACCAGCAACAACAACATCATCTTGAATGGTATGTTCACCTTCAGGCTTGCCATCCACATCGTCCGCAAAGGAAAGAATATTAGACGGTTTAGCATTATACTTCCAGAAACCACCATGAAGAAACCCAACATCAATCTCTGGTTTAGTTCTAAATACAGGAGCAGTAGATATGTCATCCTGAATAGTTGGTATCTTCTGAAAAAAGACCAATGCAATTGAGCTCAAGATTGTATATAGATACATAAGCTCGAGATCCAAGCAAGCAAAAGAATTACCTCTGAAGTATCAAAGATGCTTTCGTTGATATCGCAGCTCAACACAGACTGAATAACTTTTGCACAAGCCAGAACCACGGAATTGTGATTATCATCAAGGCATATCCTACAATTCATGAAACACAATCAGGCATATCTGGTAATAAATGAATTGCAGGGTTAATATGAATAACAGGCGCTCATTCATGAATACAAGCAGAATAGGTAATTTGCCTTCTCTTTGTGGGCTTTTGTGTGTGTACGTGTGTGTGTGTGTGGGCAACAGGAATCATCACAACATCAAACTTCCAATGCTTATTCATTCATCATATTGCATGATAAGCAATAAATTTTGTTATTTGAACTTGACGAGCATAGTCCATTCGTGCAAACTGCAATGCAAAAAAAGAACTTTGAAGTACCATTTACCTAAATCACAAAGYCACTAAAAATTTGGAAGATTGGAACTCGAAAGGGAGACACATTCAAGTTCAAGAGAAAAGATATAGGGGCATAAGAGACAGACCATGAATTCCAGGACTCAAGCTACTGTGCAGCATTTAAAGGGCAGAAGGGAAGTCCAAACTACCAGCAACTCTTGGAAAATAAAACAGCAAAAACAAGGGAAACAAAGCAGAAAAGCTATAAATGCCTATCTACCTTAGTGATAAAGCAAGCTCGGGTTCTGGGCCAAGGGCAAAAGCCCAAATAGCCTCCCAATCACCAGCTCCTCCAGTTTCATGAAATCTTGAAGTATGCCTAACTTTACTCTGAACAATACTGTGCATTGCTCTATTAAGTATAATGGCAAGAAGTTGCAATGCAAGAGCCCGTTGCCCAGGTACCTGATTATGCAATTTAAAAGAACTCAAAATATGGTTGCACGTTTATCAAGAAGTCAGAAGACAGAGTAGCAAATGGCATTTTCAGTGCAAAAAGATCTTCATTTACCACACTTCTAGTGAGAGCTACTGCTTCTTTAATGGTGTAACCAGCAGCAGCCGGGTCACCTTCAGTTCTAAGGAAGTCTCGCTCAGAGACATTATCTGCACTGTACCCTCTTTGAGCAGAAACACTATCTGAGAAAATTTAAGCAGGAGATGTTATTATTTTTTATTATTATTTTTTGTTTTCTTCTTTTTTTTTTAATTTCCCTTTAGAGGGGTATGTAAAAGTTAAATTATCAATGTTTTGTACTGGCACGAGACGCACTAAAGAAGAGTATTTGTGCCAAGTCAAAACATCTGCAAACTTTCCAAAGACAGTAGCAAAAGGTATCAGAAGGTAACACATAAGATATATTTAGTACGAAATAGTCMGAAGAAAAACTGATGCAGATACGAAACACATAAAAATTGAAGGACAATAACCAAAACATATCTTTTACTGAATCAAAATAAATAATTCAGATCACATCTAAGCTAATAGATCCCACTCTGACCATTTCAGGAAGTGCTAGACCCCAACACAACAACAAGAAGCATATATACTGATCACAATTCCGTAGCAACATGTGATTTGTTATAGGATAGAAACCTAAGTCCTGGATCCAAAAAACTGTTGCCAATACCATACATTTTTAATAAAGATGTCATGCTGAAACATAACACTAATGTGACCAAGCAATTGTCTGTCATGCTTCGTCTTTTTTATCATGAAAACCCTCCCTTCCAGCTACTTTTTTTTTTTTTTTTTAATTTTTACCTTTTCTCCTTCTCCTTCCACTCTTTTTTCTAGTATTACGGTAGTGTTCAAAAATAACCATTTAAGTCATCAATGGCCAGTGCCATTCAACAACCCTCACCCYTGCAATTTATTATTTTCTTTGACTGKGTCCTAAGATTTACTTTTGATCTGCATTCTGTATTTTGCTTCTTAATCACCTCCCAGGAAAAAAATATATAGTTAAGATTTCTAACACTCTCAAGTCTGTTGGCATTACCTCTTTCCCATTTTCAACTATTTTTGCATGCTCATGATTTTGTTTTATTTTGTGTTCCCTCCATAAGCCTCTACACATTGTCTTACTTCCGTTTTGTTCTTCTTTTGAATTCTTTCTGCAAACAGATATTATTTGTCTCTTTGTTTTTCCACAGATTCACTAGATCCTCATCAAATAGATAGCTTTTATAAGGAAAATTTAGGCATGGTAAAGAACGAACTAAGGTAATCTTCTCCAGCTTTCACATTAAGTTCACAAAATGGAACTCAAACTTACTGGGTGAAAGCATCAGAATAATAAGGATAACAGCATTGTTACTGGAAAGCAACAGTGCATCTTGGCCTTACCAGTGTCTGCTACATCTGCAAAATCAGATTTGATAATGCTACCATCCAGGGAAAATCTGAGGTCCCTGACATCCTCAACTCTTTTGCTCCACAAATCCCACAAACTACTGCTTTCTGAGGTGAAACTTGGAACATCGTGATTGTCTAGGTCTCTCATTCTGTCTTCTGTATGCTCTTCCATGACCCTTGAGCAAGCATTATCAGAAAGTGCTGATGCATTGATCAAATTGCTCTCTTCCTGCAAGTTTCTGGATTCATTACCTACAGCCATATCTGAATGTGATATTTTTTTCCTTCTCAATTTTTCTAGTCCTCGCTTTCTCAAAGCATTTATCAGTGCTGGATTCATCTTTTCCATTATCTCAGCCTGAGCCTCTGCAATCTCATCAGCTGACATTTTCTCCAACCGAGAACAATTCTCAGCATCAATTTGACTCTCAAGATTTGTCTCCCCATTTTCACCAACCAATTTATAGGAACCAAATGCAGACGCCTTACTGTTTGCTGAAATGTATTGCATCTCTGTGTCAAGTTGCATTTTGTTATCCATTTCTGAAGATCTTAGCCTTGTCTCTTTGAAAATCTCTTTTTTTGTTTCTCTAATTAAATTATTTGATTCTTCTATTTTCTGAACAAAAGTTTGAGCAGGCAGAGCATGTTCAATATCCCTAGCCATATATAATGTATCTTGCTCTTGCTCTTTTACCACTTCAGAAGCGGCAGAGTACTTGTTTTCTGCATCAAAATGTTGTCCTTTTGTCTCAGCATCAAATGGTGTTCTATATAAATGTCTCTCATCAGAATCACCAGCAGGTTTGTCTATCCCATCTGAAATGTCAGTTACTAGGCCGATTTTGTTCTGCTCTTTGGACTTAGCATGCTTATTTCCCACCTGTTTGTGTGATTCAGTACTATCACCACGGTTCATTATCTCCCGCAATTGAGTAAAATCCAAACCTTTCTTCTCTTTCCTTTGCACTGGTTTGGCAAAATCCATAACCATGTCAAACCCGCTGAAATCTTCCTCTTCATCACCATCCTCATCATCCTCAGGATCAACAGCCCCAGTAATGCCACCACCAACTGGACCCCAATGCTATACAAAACAAATTTACAGGTCAATGTAACTAACAATATAAATTCCTTAACAAGCTCTTCCCACCTTCCAGGAAAATACAAAATGACACAAACTAGATATAAAAATGCCCATACAACCCACCCCGCCACCCAAAAAAAAAAAAAAAAAAGAATAAAGAAAAATAACTCTGCACACAACACTAATTTCTTGATATCCTAAATGAAATGCATGGAACATTGAACTTTGCATTTAATTTCTCGAGAAAAAATCGGGGCAAAATAAGTTCTTATATGGCGGTACGAGAATAAAAATAAAAAGATCAGCAAGGTAGGTGGGAACTTACTGGGCCATGCGAGCGATGACGGGCTACCGGAAAAGGAAGAACAGTGGGTCGAGGGGCCGAGAAAGGGCCCCCGTGCCTATACTGTGGTTCATCGGAAAAACCTTTTTCAACAATGCCCCCAACCAGGCGGGAAGCATCCTCCTGGTTGATTTGGAGGGAAGACGCTCCGAAAGAAGACTCTTTGAAGTTCTTGCCTCCTTTGCCTGACCTCATCCCTCTTGCTACCTTTCACTTGGAAGCCGAATTTTGATTATTTCTTGTAGAGGAGGTAGGAGGATTCTCTGGGGGTATGATGTCTGCTATTCCACCTGCAAACTGCTGAACAAAAGTAGTCTGCAATTCTCCCAATACGTTTACGAAATTGAAAATGTTGTCCTGCACTGCATTAGAAAAATAAAAATGTTCTTGATGGGAATACAGTTTATATACATATAAGCAATACTAATTATCTAAAGAATGCGATGTTGTTAATTTATCTAAAAGTAATCTTTAGGTAATCACAATCTAATCAGAAAATTTTCATTTGAAACAATTTAGAAAATTAAAGTTTATTGCTATTACCCAGAAAATCACTTCATTGATAAGATAAATAGGAAGCACATATACGACTGAATTAGTATAGTAGTTTGACATCAGCATCTCCACCTGCTCGTCCAAATATATAAAATCAAATGTCTTAAGTCAAACCTGAAACTACCTATTCATAATATTCATAAAGACCATGTTGTCCTTCCAAATTCTGATTTATCTAGTGAAATTCAAACATCAGTATCAGTAGATTCATTTCTTGATGAGTTATTGAGAAATGCCCAAACTTGTACTCACACTCATACTGGCAACCTACCCAGTCCTGATGCTGCACATACTCACACATGCTACCATACTCATACCAGGTCATCCCACCTGAGAAAATTGCTGTTACAGGTGATGGTAAAAATTCTACATCAAAACCCATTAGGCCTATTACTGGAAACAGAGAAGCCGTAAGGATGTACAGAGTGAAGAAAAAGGTCACCCAGCTTATCTAGAGGAGGAAGTTAAGAAACTGAGATTCGTGAACCATCAGCCACGCTAATATCACGACCCTAACATACTTATGTTCTAGCAAAATATAAATCTCTAGCTGAATTCTAGTAAAAAGATTAAAATAAAAACACAAATTTCCGAAAATAGAAAGAAAAATTCGAATTTCAGTAAAAGAAATACATCATAAAAGAACAAAGGAAAATTCGACTTGCAAATATTAGGATTTCGTTGTCATGTACTTCTAGAAATTCAGACAACGAAGAATAAAGAGAGAACAGAGAGAACACAGAATTAGGGGAGGCATCAACCAGGAAGAACAACAATGACGCAACGGAGAATTAGGGTTTTTCTACTCCAATTTGCTGCAATGCAATGAAGACAGCGAGGAATGAATTTAACCCTAATTACAATGCGAAGATGACGGCAACCGGTGAATGCGAACAAAAGGCGACCGGAGTCATAGAAATTTTGCCAGTAGGGATGAGGTAAAGAGGGTATAAAAAAGTTGAAGAGGATCGCCGGTAGATGAAAGAGCTCTAAAAAAAAAGGTGTTTCTTTATAGATGGCATCGGACAAATCTGAAGAACTCAAAAACTTATTGCATTGAGTGAATGCAATAGTTTTTTGGCTCAAAATTAATGCAAGGACCAAAAGCATATTCGATTAATTTTTCCTCCAATGCGAATGCCTTTCCTTCATTTCTATCGAAGTTTAAAAAAAAAAAAAAATTCATCCAATGACGGACAACTTTTCCAAACCGGATAAATCTCCCGTTAGTTGATTATTGGTGAGGGAGAGAATGGTGATATTCCTAAGTTAGGTTGGAATAGGACTGCTGACACGAATTGGGTGGATCTTTTTAGTAAAAAAAATTGGTAAGAAATTAGGTGGGTTGACGTAGCAATTGTAAGTTCAATTATATATATTAGAATTATGAGACTAGATTTCATAAAAAATTCTAGATTTATTTGAAATCATATTGGTTAGACTCCTATGTATAGAGTTCTATCTAAGTCTTTAAATGCAAAAAATCACATAGATGTCTTTTCAACTCCAAGTAAGAAATTCGTCGAGTTTGTTGAGTTTTGAATAAAGATTTGATTTCCACAAAGTGAAAGTGGTATGAGAGATAATTTGCTAATTGTCCACTTTTATCTTTCATGGCGAAAATGTAATTTCAATCACTGGCACAAACAAATGCAGACATATTTTGAGTTGACTGTCGTGTGGGATATTATTCAAACTGGTTTTCAACAATCTTCCCCCTTAAAACTGAGTTAACTACACAACATCAGGATATTATTCAAACTAGTTTTCAACAACCTTCCCCAAAACTGAGTTAACTAGACAACAGTAAAAACTTAAGTATCACGATATTAGAGCTAGACATACAACCTTCCGCTAATACTGAGTCAACTAGACAACAGCAGAAACTAAAGTATTGAGATATTAGATCTATACATACAACCATTCACTAAAATTTTGATGACTACATACATAGGGAAGCTTGAAGTGAAGAAGATCAAATTGCAACAGTTAAGAGGTGAGAATGAATTGATTCAAATGGAAACCATAGAGTCAATCAGAAATTACATTAACGGAGTTAAGAGCTTGTGTGGTTCATAAGATCTAATAGTGACGCTCTCTCTAATTCTCAAGTTTTTGGTAAAATTTTAATATCTCTAAATGATAAATTTCATACCAAGAAGACTATTATAGAATCTACCAAGGATTTGGATACATTAACTATTGATGAATTAGAATGTGAGTTGTTGTCGTATGAATTGTCTTTGAATCAAGAATCTAATAATACTTATAAGGAGAAACTATTACATTGTTCAAGTGTATTAACAAAAGGAAAAGGGCATGTCCTTAACTCGTTGAATTGGATCAGCATAGAGATCAGAATTTAGAGAAAGAAGACATGCAGTGGTGGATATCGAGGCAGAGGAGAGCCCAAGGCCATGGTAGAGTCAATTTTAATTAACAACAAAATAATTTTGACAATACTCATCAATGATGGGATAAATCAACAATACAATGCTTTTATTGTAAAAAGTATGGCCATATTGAGAAAGACTAGATTTGAAAAAGAGCAGATGGCACAATTTCTTGTACAACTCGCTGAGACCGAAGTTGATGAATCTCTTGTAGGTTTTAGATTCGGGATCCAGTAATCATATGTGTGGAATAAAAATATATTTTTGGAGTTGGATTCATCTGTTAAGACTACTTTCAGACTTGAAAATAACCTCATGTGCCTATTCTTGGAAAAGGAAAAGTTGCTATTTCTCTGAAGGATGGTTATTTAAGTTTTTATTTCTGATGTTTATTATGTTTCAAGTCTTCATCATAATTTATTAAGTGTTGGGCAGCTATCTTCAAAGGGTTACCATATAAGTTTCAATGGAGGAGTTTGCACTACTAATTGATTCACTAGAAAACTAATTGCAAAGGCAAATATGATTCATAATTGCTTATTCCCTCTACATGTGGCATCTGGTGACTTACCTTGCTTTAGTTATGTGACTTCTGATGATCATTGGCTGTGGCGTATGGGATTTGAACACTTGAATTTTAGTAGTTTAAATTTACTTGCAAAGAAAATTTTGGTAAGGGAATTACTGTCTATTGATTTTGATGATAACAAGTGTGAGTATTGCATTGTTGGGAAGAAGCACAGAGATTGTTTTGAAAAGGAAAAACGTGGACAACAAACTCATCATTAAAATTAACTCATTATGATTTATGTTCAGTAGAAGTTCCCGCTTTTGGTGGTAAAAAGTATTTCATTACTCATAACTGATGATTTCAGTAGAAAGATTTGGGTATATTTCTTACAACCTAAATCTGAGGCATGTGATGTATTTAGAATTATCAAGGTTATGTGAAGAAACAAAGTGAATATTTTATTAAAACCTTGATAATTGAATATATGGTTTGTATTGATTTTTTGAAAACATGGGGTATCAGCCATCAATTGACCGCTATAAGGATATTAACTGAATAAATAGCCAACTTGGAAGATTTCAAAATTAGACAGAGGCAAGCTATAAGGATATTAATATGCTTAAAGAGTCAAACTTACCGGTTCGACTTCACTTTTAAAGAATCTTCCGACCAGCTATTCTCAGAAGCAGTAGTTTTCTGGAATGATATAAGAACAATATTCAAACAAATCTATTCATCTATATTCAAATTTTCTCTTTTGCAGATTTTGATTCCTCAGAATTCTTACACAGTAAAACCTATAAACAACTTGACTGTAGATGAACAAGTAGTATATTACCAGAGCTGTGTAGTATATT
Source organism: Rhazya stricta (assembly GCA_001752375.1). NCBI lineage: Eukaryota > Viridiplantae > Streptophyta > Magnoliopsida > Gentianales > Apocynaceae > Rhazya > Rhazya stricta. Next base: position 4,470,155 of record MEJB01000015.1, read on the forward strand.
TATTCTTCCATATCAAATACAAATCAAAGTTCCAGCAAAACAAGAYGAGATTGAATGCAGCATGCTATACCAAAGTTCGACAACTAAMACCAGTCGTTTTTAACCTAGCAATGAAGGATAACTGAAGGAATCACTTATGACTTGCTAACTCCAACTGCTGCACATACTAATACAGCGCAACTATCGCCTTAGGATTGAAAATTTAGCATTTGGACACACAAAATATGCATGTTACATCTAGGTTAAACTAATTATCCATTTGAATAAAGAAAACTTGGTGATCATCTCATCCTGATGTTCAGTCAATCATCCAAATGCTAGAATAATAGAATCAAGTTCATATGCTAGTACTGGCTAACGCATGGGGAAGTTTCCATTATTTCTACCTCTATATTGTTCTTAGAATTCTCATTGGATATTCCTGCACATCCTTTTGCTATAAATTGATGTGTGGCTCTAGTAATATAGACTAAACGAACAAGTAGTATATTACATAGTAAAATCTATAAACAACACGACTGCAACCATTAATTTTATGAAAAAGGAGAAAAAGAATAAACATAACACCAGAAAAGGCAGCCCACTAATATAAATTTATTTATTTTTATTTCCTTTTCTTTTTCTTTATAAAAGAAAATTTTTGAAGATAAAACCACGTGGTTGCTTTTGTTGGATGTGAGTCTATTCTCAATACCAGGTTAAGTCTCTATGTACCAGCTATAATAGCATATACCAAGAACTATCTTAAGCATCACCAAGTTCTACAGTCATCAATCCTCGAAGAGTGTAACAAAAAACAACCTACATCGCGTGATTGAGAATGGAAGTTTCACATAGAACATTCCATACACGATTGAGAGCGAAAGTTTTCATATAGAACATTACACAATGATCATTTAACTTGACCTCACCTCTGTGCAACTTCTTTTCTCTAAATGTGAATCTTTTTCTCAAAGAATCTCTCTTTTTGCTTCTCGCAGAATCTCGGCAATGATGCTATCCTTCTGGAAACACTGGGCTTTCCAGAACCATCATCTAGAGCCTAAGAGAAAAATCGATATAAATGACTCTACAAAACTTCAATTTAAATAAGTCGTGAAAAAGAACCCAAACGTAGGAAGTACCTTAATATTCTGTTGCAATAAAAACTCTTCCCTCGCTATACTACTTGGCATATCGCACCCCCCAGCAGCAACAGGACAACCCACACCTGTTATCAACAATTTCGCTCCACTAAATCTACAAAAAATTTATCATGTATGGAAAAGAATAAAAGGGAGGGGGGGGAAAAAAAAAAAAAAAAAGCAAACTCTTCAGGACTCTTAATTAAACCAAAAGAGAAAAGCTAATAGCAAAGTTCAAATTTTAACTAACACCAAGAAAATAGAATTTATTTCTTATTTGATCTCTGATTCTCTATTGAATTTTCTTGTTTTCTACACAACTATTTGATATTCTTTCACTACATAAGGGCTCGGGCAAATGCTTCTTGCATGATTTTAGGCGTTCGATTTCTCTCTCGGCTATAGAGAAGGTTAGGACAATAGGAATTTCAGGCTTACCTCCCTTCTTCCTCTCTCCCACAGTTGTTTTAGAAGAACAGTAAAATGGTGATTAGGTAGCTTGTCTCGTACCTCATTGTCAACTCTGAAAATCATAAATAGGTAAGACTGGAGGGGGAGGTTAGTTTACCTGCAGGTTGACGGCGACCGAAGGATGATGACGGCGATAAAGCAGCTGGCGGGGAGAATAGAAATGGCGAAGACGGTAGCTGGAGGAACGATAGCTATAGAGTTTATTTTTAAGAGAAGTGTGATGTCGATAATAGGCAAGTGTTTTGTGAATTGTGAAGCATGTCAAGAGAGGAACAAATAATATAAATTACGCTATCTCAAATGCGATCGTGGCCAAGGGGCTAGGGGGCGTATGCTTTTCATCTTTAGCCGACGTTCAATTATCGGAAGTTGTAAATATTTTCTGGTTCTTTTTAGTTTTGGGGATATAAAATTAACGTCTCGATACCCTGGCAAAAGTGTTCTTTTGCCCAAGTGGCTCGTCYTTGTACTTCAAYCRAGGTTCAAGTAATTTTTCTCTTTTCTTTAAAATTTTAATAATATAAAATATGCTTTAAATTATAGATTAATATCTCAAATCACATATATTACAAGATTTTATTTTTTTAATATTAGAATTATACTTCAAGTGTAGATTAATTTAAAAAATTATAGGTACAATATAAATTAATTTGATCATAAGAAAGCAGCTTAACTCTTTTTTCCATATTATAATTTTACTATATAATTTATATATATGCCCCCTACTACCATTCTAATTATCTTTTAAAAACACAAATTTAAAGTCTCAATTTGACGTATAAAATGTTTCATCCAATTTACATTGAAATGCTCAACAATTAGAACAAGTGATGAGTGATGGAACAATATATTTTTACCACACTGAAATTAGCACTATAAAGTTTCAGAAGAACTAATTAAAAAGTAAGGATCATTTTTGTAAAACAATATTGAAGACTTCTATCATATAGTAACTTTGAAGATTAAGAATTAATTGTCCAATTGGATAGGATTATTAGTAGAGTATTAAAAATTCTTTTCATATATTATACAAAAGTAGATTAATCTTATAATATTGTGAAACGAATTTGAACTTCGACTAAAAATATTCACTTTTCACCCTTGGTGGCTGCTATGGGATTCTTTAATCAAAAAGTCAATGTTGTGCATTCATAATAATCATTACAAAAATGTTAACAAAAATATAAAGTTGTTTTTAAATTTTCGTTAAAATGAAAATTTAAAATTTTTCTTTTTTTAAATTTTAGAAAATAAATACGTTGCGAATCCCTCACAATTGCAATGGAATTTTGAAACTTTTATATATGTTTTTTGAATTTTAGTAAAATAAATCCGTCACAAGTTCCTTGCAAATTTACAAGGAATTTGTGACGAAATTTTGATATTTTTTTTTCTTATTTTAATTTCAGAAAAGCAACTCTCAAACATTTATTTATTCTTTTATAAATTTCAGTGAAATACATTAGTTACAGATCCGATTTGTGAACTTTTATTCCTTCCTTTTCTAATTTTAGGAAAAAAAATCCATCGCAAGAATTTTGAAACTTTTATATCTTTTTTTTATTTCAGGAAAAAATTCCTCATAAATTTGTAAACTTTATTTTTTTATTTCAAAAAAATAACGGCGACCGAATATTTTATTTTGATAATTTTTAAGAAATCCGTTGGAAATCCGTCCCAAATCTTGGGACCGGTCAATCCCTCGGAAAAATCCATTGAAAAATCGCAAATTTTCTTGTAGTGTGTTTGCGGAGCATTTTGGTGGGGCAAGACTTACTGGCTCAAGGGATTCAGTGGAAGGTGGGAAATGGGGAGAAAATCTTTATATGGAAGCACTCGTGGTTGCTGGCGCCGGGTTCCTGTGTCTGGCGCAGCATTTTGGCGGGGCAAGACTTACTAGCTTAAGGGATTCGATGGAGAATAGGGAATGGGGAGAAAATCCGTATATGGAAGCACTCGTGGTTGCTGGCGCCTTTTGATTTCAAAATTGTGTCTCCCAACCTTTTCCTCCCCCAGTGAGCATAGAGTGAGCCGCTTACTTAAACAAAATCCATTCGGATGGGATGAGTCTCTGCTTCAAGTTCCGTTCCTTTCGCGTGATTTGGAGGAGATCAAGCGGAACTCTACCTTATGGGCCGAAGAAAGGACATTGTGGCATGACATTATGAAAAGAGTGGATGCTTCTTGATCAAGTCTATGTACTGTATGGGGCGGGGGTTAATGGAATGAAGTGAGGGGTTGCCGATGACTGAGATGACGTTGGGGAGAGGAAACCTTTTCTGTGGCATTGGCTTTGGAGGGTAACGGTGCCACCCAAGGTTAGGGTGCTGGTTTGGAAGGTCTGCTTAAGGATGCTGCCAACGCAAGATAATCTCTTGCTTAAGGATACTCCCACAGACTTTCTTGTTAGCGTGTTCTTTGGTGTGAGCTGGAAACCGCCACACATTGTTGCTGGAATGCTCGTTCGCTCGATGGGTTTGGCACAAGGTAGGTCTATCTATTCTTGGGAGCTATAGGGATCGCAGGTTGTGAAGGAGGTCTTGCTGAACATAACTGCGTACGTAAATTTCTTGGGGAAAGGTGAGCAAGGGGTTTTGTTCATTACACAATAGGCCCTTTGGCGGGAGAGGAATTTGAGGGTCTTTGAGAATAAAGTTGCTACCTAGGAGAAAGTATATGTGATGGCCTTAAGCTATCTACAGGAGTACCTGAATGCCGGCGTGCGGATAGCTCAACTAGCATCAACTCGGTGGCAATGAGCTTCCAATGGGTGCCACCTCCGGCTAGGACCTTCATGGTGAGTGTTGATGATGGGTTTAAGGATGGATGTCTAGTTAGGGTTGGAGTCATTGTGCGGAACTTGCAAGGCGGCATTGTACCTGTTGTGGACACTGAGTTGAAGGCATGCTCGCTAGTTTCTTGCTTGCGGTCAGATTGCGTATGAGCGATTTTTGATTGAATCGAATTTTAAGGCTGTTGGGGACAAGTTCAACGCAGGTGAGTCTAATAGGTCTGAGGTTGGTGGTTTGGTTATGGATGTTTCTAGCTTGGTAGGGAACCTGGGTTGTAATGGGTTGGTTATATATCTCGGAATTGCAATAAGTCATCGCATATACTTGGTAACTTGGCTGTCTAGTAATGCGGGAGAGTTTTTGGATGGGTTGCCCCCTTGGATGTTTCTATGGTGGCTCAAACTGACCTTATAAGTTTGACCTTATGATGGAATGAATGAGTTTGGTTGTTTTCTCCAAGAAAAATAAGTGTTCAATTATATATTAAAATTAAGAGATTAGACTTGATAAGAAATTCTAATCCTACTTGATATCAGATTGTTTAGACTCCCTGTATAGTGAGGTTCTATTTAAGTCTTTAATATAATAACTTGAATTGATGCGTTTGACCATGAATAAGAAATTCGATGAGTTTTCTATGAAAATATTTTGTCTTCATTTGAATTTAATTTATTTGTTTAATTTCTACTATTATCTGATATAATTATACACTCCGATACACTCATAAACTCTTAATAAATTGAAGTACATATTATAGGATGATCGATCATTATATTCTACTGTAATTCATCAAACGGATCATATTCCCAACCTACGTCTGAAATGAAATCCGAATCATCTCATTATATTTTTATTCATCTTTTCCTTTAAGATTCAACAAAATCGTTTTATTTATAAGTAAAACTTAAAATTTATTAAATATAAAATATTTACAAAAGATTACTTATATGAATGAGATGATAAATGGTTTAAAATACAAATAGAAGGTTGGGAGATTATGTAATCCTCCGTGTTCTTTCTCTAATCTTGATTAAGTATAAGCTGAATGCCAGAAGGAAAATTAATTACACGCCACTAGAGCCATTAGCAGTTGACCAGAACGTTCCGCGCAGCGCGCAGCCAGGAGGGTCGAGCCACCACGAAAAAGGAGGAAAAGTCAATGAATTGAATTGGAAAAGGAACATTCGGGTTGCGACCATAGTCAAAAATGTGGACTCCTCCATTTGTATTCGCCGTTTACCTTTCATTGATTATTAGCCTTTTCAATTTAGTTGGCTCTGTGGAACTGGAGGCTGACAACAACCATACTCGGCCCTTTTGGGATCTCATCACACAGTGCTACCTTGCAGTGCATCTAATCTGGGCTCGCTTCATAATTGATTGGATAAGCATGGCAGCAGTCCAAATATTTGGCTGGCTGATTTTCTATTCATAATCTTTTTATGAGATAAATCTTAGATAAATTGATTAAAAATAAAAGAAGGCGAATCCACCTGCCACCCATTGTGCTACGAGAGAAGGGATTCGTAATTTGCCGCTGCCAAGAAAATCTTCTTGGTGGGCCTTAATGAGTGGAATGATATTTTTCCTACATGAAAAAAAAAAGGAATAATGATTTCAATAAATGGGATGGTCAAAATTCATAATTGTTATTTGTCTAGATTTATTTCAAAAGTCTAGATTTATTCAAAAGAATAATAAGGTCTTGGAATGAATTTATTGCCTAAAATAATATGAATGAAAAGGTCAAAGAAATAATTTAAGATCAATTATCTGAAAAAAGGAAAAAAAAGAATGATAATAATTTTTTTCCTTTACCACCTTTGGTTAATGCAATCTGTATTCCCATACAGTATAAATAAGAGCCATTGGTTGGTAAGAGAAGCATATCACACGCGGGGGCGGGCAAGCTCTCCTTTGCTGCATTTCCTTGTCGTTTCTTCATTCTTTAGTCTTCCTTCTTCCTTGAAATAAATTAGCGTCTTCTCTGTTCCTCTTTGTCGCCTGGAGAGGCTAAAACCCATTTCAATTGAGCTGAATTTTCTGTGAAAATTTTCTCAGATCAGTGGTAAGTTTCTTGAATAAAAAATGGCTTCCTTCAATGTGTCTTGTCCTYCAACGGCTCTATCCGGCACAGAGTAAGCTCTCCGTCTTTCCCTTTTTCTCTAATATATGCTCATCAAGGAATTCTCTATTCGCTTAAGCCATCTGAAATTTTGAATTGAAACAATCCTGCGTGGTTGGCTTCTGCTACGAGGTTATTTATATTGGGGCTTTATTTTTTTAAATATAAAATTATTTTTTTTATCACCTTCTGCTTTCAAGGCGTTATGCTTGTACCTATTCAATTGGCTTTACGAGAAATGGAAAATCATGTAAATCTCAGAACTKTTACAGTCTGCAAATCATGGCTTTAGATTCTGATAAAGGGAAGTTAATTCTTCTTTTTGTTTACTTGAGAATTATGTTTCATCTTCTTCTTAGTTGTAGCACCCTCTATAAGTTAGGATAATTGGTAATTCATTTATAGCCGGAAAGTTCTTGCTTGTTTTAGAAAAGTGGATTTTTCCCGCATTAGATTCTCCCAGTTCTGTCCATAGATTCTAAATTTTGGATCTTTGTGATGCATTACCTTATTGGAAACAAATGATGGAATTGTCTCTGGTTCTTGATTTACTCTAGGAGTTTGTATTCCTTTCTTGGTGAAAATAATAGATTCCTTAGGGGAGTGTTAAGCTTTTGTGCCAAAATTCGGTTCACTACTTAAATTTTAGGATTGTACTTAAAAATTCAGATATGAATGGGAAGTATGACCTGGTTTATAAGGGGAATTTGTCTAGTCCCAGCCTGGCTGGTTTTATTTCCTGGGATCAGTAAATAGAAATATGGTTATTTTGTAATGGAAACATTACTGCGATATTTGTAATGTCTATGAGTACTATATGGTTATCACTTCACCTTTTCATATTTGCCGTTGTATAATACCTAGCTGACCTTCTTTCTTTTCTTGTAGGGCATTTAAAAGCTTCAAGTTGTTCAATGGACTACATTCTAGGAGTATGCATCCCAGCAATGGGTGTTCTTTCAACTCTATCAGGCAGAGTGGTAGAGCATGCTTCAATATTAGGGGCAATGCTAGAATTAAGTCTATACTGTTATCTGATGAAGGGGACCTCCTTTCTCATCCAGATGGCACTAAAGTTGTAATAAACAATCCATCAATCAGTGGCCTATCTGCTGGAATTGAGATACAACCTGATTCTATAGAATTTGGAGCTTGTGTAGCAGAGATTGCTCCCACAACTATTGGTTTCTCCCTTGAAAATGATGAATTAGATTTGGACCGGCCTACCGAAGGTTTCTCATCCATACCAGAGGCCCTTGAAGACATTCGTAAAGGCAAGGTGTGTCTTCGAGATAAAATTAATGCTATCAAGGATACACTATAGATATTTTCTTCTGTGTATTTTGTTGATTTCCTTTCCCATTATATTTGTAGATAGTGTTGGTTGTTGATGATGAAGATAGAGAAAATGAAGGAGATCTAATAATGGCAGCTTCGAAGGTCACTCCAGAGGCTATGGCATTCTTTGTGAAGCATGGCAGTGGAATTGTCTGTGTCAGCATGAAAGAAGAAGATCTGGAAAGGTTGCATATTCCTTTGATGGTAAATAGTAAGGCTAATGAGGAGAAACTTTGTACTGCATTCACAGTCTCAGTGGTATGTGATACTTAWCCTATAGCAGTTTTTTCTTTAGTACCTCCTTCAGGAGTATCCAGATCTTTATGCTAACATTCATTTTCTTGCTTTCTTTTTGACTCATTATTTTCCTTTTGGTCCCTCTAGTGGTCATGCAGAGAGAACCTGCTTAAAATTGTGAAATTCACTTACTTGGTTCCGACATATTCAGAATGTCTAGAATTGTCTAACATATTTAAAAAATATTTTTTTGAAAGTAAAATATGTTTAAGAGTTTATGATCAACTTTGATCTAGACTGTCTTAGTAGAATAGAAAACAAGCATATAGAGCTGAGGGATCTGGAAATCTGGTACAATGAGATACTTATATTGTCCTTGATGTAATTCTACAGGACTCAAAACATGGTACRACTACAGGTGTCTCAGCTCATGACAGAGCGACAACGATATTAGCTCTTGCATCCAAAGACTCAAAACCTGAGGATTTTAACCGCCCTGGCCACATATTTCCATTGAAGTACAGGGACGGAGGTGTTCTAAAAAGAGCTGGACACACTGAAGCTTCTGTAGATCTTGCGCTGTTGGCTGGGTTAGAGCCTGTTGGAGTTTTGTGTGAGGTTGTGGATGATGATGGCTCCATGGCTAGATTGCCTAAGCTAAGGAAATTTGCTAAGGAGGAGAATTTGAAGATAATTTCTATTGCTGACCTAATCAGGTAAGCCATCATATCATCATCTTTTTCCTTTACATAGAAAGTGGCTTTTGTTATTGATACCTTGTGAGATATATGGATTAACTTATTAATGGTTCAATGTCTAATTCCTCAAATTGTGTACTAACATATTCTTTTAGCATTATTCTTTATCTGCAAGTAGTAGTCGTGGTTGTGAAGGAGGTATCTTTAGATATACATTTATTTCTGCAGTACATTGCAATGGATTCCTTGGAAATTTTCATATTACCTTTCCATTTTCTAGATCATCAACTGAACATGTGGAATATGTCATTTGGCTGTTCGATTGGCAGCATTCCATTGACTCATTCAACAGTTAGCCCTTTGCATGAAATTTGGTTTGTGTATTTTGTCTCCCAATTTAATGATATAAATTATTTAAGTATGAAGAGTGTCTCTATGTGTCTGAGTGACTTAATAAAGTGTCGGATGCATCTTCTCTGCTTTTGTCTGTTTCCTTATGTTGAATTCGATGCTTATCTTTTAATATGTACTTATTTCTGCAGTACCTTGCAATGGGCTTCCTTGGCAATTTTCGTGTTACCTTTTCATTCATTAGATCATAAACTGAAGACATGTGGAAAATGTCATTTGGCTGTTCGATTGGCAAAGTCCATGAGTTTGACTCGTTCAATAGTTAGCCATTTGCATGAAAATTTGGCTTGTCTATTTTGTCTCCCCATTGTAATGATATCAATTATGTAAGTATGGAGAGTGTTTTTATGTGCCTGAGTGACTTAATAGAGTATTGGATGCATCCTTTCCCCTTTTGTCTGTATCTGTATGTTGAATGCAATGGTTTTCATAATAGAAAAAGGGAGGATATAAGAACTCTGACATAACCCTTGTGTTGAACGGTTTCTGCTGGAGGATTTATTAAGCTATTTGTTTCTAGAATGTATCTACTTCACTTAGGTCTTCTAGTATTAAGTTGCTGAATTTACCTGATGTTTCCTAACTGTGCTACCTAGATCTTACCACAGCATTGCTGCTTCTTTGGGTTGGTTTGCTCTAAATTTGTGATACTGCAAAAGCATTCAAAACTAATTCTAGAAATGAATATATTTTGCAGATACAGGAGGAAGCGAGATAAATTAGTGGAGCGTGCTTCTGCTGCAAGAATACCTACCATGTGGGGCCCCTTCATTGCCCATTGTTACAAATCAATCTTAGATGGGATTGAGCATATTGCTATGGTTAAGGTGAGAATTTTTCAAATTTATACTGTATTCTAATRTTATTTGTTCTGCATTCAGATAGCCTCTGATTGGCAAGATTCATATTTAGGTTTTATGATCAAGTTAATTTTCTTCAGTTAATTAATACTACTATTATTATTGTGTATGTATATATATTTTGGTTGTTGAGGGAAACATTTAAGTTTCTACTCCAATAAGTGTCCAATATATTGAGGTTATGAACCAGAAGGCAAGGCAAAAGTGAATTTTTATAAAGAAATACATCTCTTTATCTTTAACAAGCTTGGCAAACTACAGCTTTCAATTTGTGGAAGGTGTAAAGCCTATGGGCTGTAGGTTGCTAATTTGTGTTTTACAACTTGCATTTGGCAACTACGAATGCCTTGTTCCCCTTATGTCATGTTTATTCTCATCTTTGTATCTGAAATTTTAATGAGGTTTATGTTGTAAACAGGGTGAGATTGGGGATGGCCAAGATATTCTTGTCAGGGTACATTCTGAGTGCCTCACAGGAGACATATTCGGTTCAGCCAGATGTGACTGTGGAAACCAGTTGGCTCTTGCAATGCAACAGATTGAGGCTGCTGGTAGGGGTGTTTTGGTTTACCTCCGTGGTCACGAGGGAAGAGGAATTGGTTTGGGCCATAAGCTTCGTGCTTATAATTTGCAAGATGCTGGGCGTGATACAGTGGAAGCAAATGAAGAGCTGGGTTTGCCAGTCGATTCAAGAGAATATGGGATTGGTGCACAGGTATCGTGGTCTTTTTATTTACTTGTGTGATGATATTACTGATATAAATACAGCCTAAAGCAATTGAAACTTAAATTAACAAAACCGAAAGTTCCCAAATGATAGAGGCAAGTAATTTTTCTCTTGATGAATATCTAGTCTTAAATATATGATCCGCATTTTTTCAGTTCATTGCATGTCCTGTGCTTTCTTGCAGTTTCCTGGATTAGCTGTTGAATTGAGTCAATCCTAAATAATCGCACTAGTCATGTACTTTAGTACCTAATAGCATCCTTTTCATCCTCTTCCAAGAGAGAAACTAAAACTAATTACATTTTGTAGATACTACGAGATCTTGGAGTTCGAACAATGAAGTTGATGACCAACAACCCTGCTAAGTACAGTGGACTCAAGGGTTACGGTCTAGCAGTTGCTGGTCGAGTCCCTCTTCTGAGCCCCATTACGAAGGAGAACAAGAGATACCTTGAAACTAAACGTGCTAAAATGGGCCATGTTTATGGCTTAGACTCAAACGGGTTTCCAAACATAATCGGCAGCAGAAATGGTAAAGTAGGCACGGAGAGTTCATTAACTTCATCTGACTGAAAGCAGCTTCTGTGTTTCTGAGGTGGCATTCTACAAAATCAGATATCTGGACTGACCAACTGAAGTCAGATTTCAGATAAAAAGAACTGACCGATAGATAATATTGATCATACTCATCCACAGTTGTAGATTATTGTTTCTTGCTGTTAGGCCAAGGCTTGATAGATTTATTGGTTGACATTCTTTCTCTTATAACTGCAGTATGGTTCAGCAGTTTTTCTTACATCTGCTTGTCCTGTTAAAAGATGTCATGAATGTCATTACTCTTCCTCAGTAGCAGCTGGGAAATTTTCGCTCACAAGAACTCAAGCATTTCAAATTAATTCATGAAAATTCGTTTGGAGTTGCTGAGCTATATTATTCACMGTGGAACTCTTCAATGTTTTGATTCCAGTGTTGGAAAGATTTTCCTTCTTGTACATGAGAAGCAAATACCAGTCTGGAATTTTGCTAACATTTCAAAGAACTTTCTATTATAATGTTATATTTTTTATTTATTATTTCCTTTTGTATTTAGGGTATGTTTAGGTATAAATTTCAGATCTTACATTTCTTACATTCATTTCCTACTAGATTATTTTAAGATCTCAAGTCTTTTTAGATGTAGTGTACGGATCAATTTTTTATGAAAATAATGTGCTTTATCTTTATCTTTGCTACTTGAATTTCGTCCAAACCCAAATTTTTATAACATCGCAGAAATGCTTATTCAATTTTTCCTCTTCCTCTTTCCCATCCTTCCCTAAAAAGACTCATGATAAAAGAGGGTTCGTGGAAAGAACTTCAACTAACACTAAAAGATTTAAAAAATAAAAAGTACTAAACTTATAGTGGTCAAACACCAACAAATGAAAATATTTATTTTTTTTATTCAAACAATATCTGGTTGAATTGATTTCAAGGTTAATTAAGAGGTAAATAGGAATAATTTTGGAAGAAAATTTTGAAAAGTGACAAAGGACTTATATTATAGAAAAAGCTTGTAAAGCGATTTAATATTAGGAAACGAAGGTAATAATGTCATTTGATTGAAAATGTTAGAATTCATAAATTTTGTAAATTTTTTGAGAAATTAAAAAGTCCAAGAATTATCCAATCGATCACTAGCCACAAGCCAGAGTCTGAAAGATTAGCGGTTCGGCCCTCAAACTTTCCACAAGTTCTTCCATGGGGTGTTATCAGCAACAGAGGCCTCCGGCTGTAGAAATGGAGTAACTTAATTTGATCTAAAATAGCGTAAGCCTCCAAAATCCCCATTTTCCATCCATAGTTTACTAGCAAGAAGTCACTAACGGGCTTATGTCTCATATCTTCAAGAATGTTTTGTTGATCCATCTGGGCGGAGCTAAGATATAAAATTACTCAGGGCTTAACGTTAACTAAGTTAATACAATAAAATAAACTATTTTAAAATATAGATAAAAAAGATTATGTAAAAAAATATTAATTTGTAAAAATATGAAACAAAAGTACTTATAATCATTACATTAAAAATATAGAGCAAAAGTACTACTAAAGTTGTACTCTTTGATTCTTTTTAGAATCAAACACATTAATTATCGCACAATTATAAACTTCTTCAACAACTCCTGTTCAATGTAGATGACCATAGAATCTGCTAAGAACTCTTCGTCTATCTTGTTATGAACGGTTTTTCTAACAAGTTTCATAGCCGATGTTTATTCTATTATTGCAGTAGAAACGAGAAGTATTAAAATTAAGACCAATCAACTTGTCAATTAAATCAATTTATTAGATCTAATAGATAAGTAAATAATATAACTATATTTTATTAACTATAGCAAATGAAGAAAAGACTTGTCAATCATATTGCAGGCATCTGATTTATTGTCTCAACTGATCTCCGATATAATTAAGAAATAATTGATAAATCCTAAATTCTTTCATGACCAACACCATTAAGTTTATAGTGATCTAACTATGTTCTCAAGTGGTACAAGTTTTACATTGAATCAAGGGGATAAAATTTCTTAGTAAGTAGATAGATGTGATTAACATTAAATAACTTAAACTTTTCTTTAGGTTTCAAAGCACAACTAAGCTTAAGAAGTTCCACAGCTTCATCCTTGAATATACTATTAAACTCTTAACTTGACAATCTATTGCAGCATTAAACATATCAAATTCATAATGATATCAAATTCATAATGGTGGTTAACTGTAATTGAATCATTTTGTTGACATGAACACCTTGTAGCAAATTTATAACGAGCTTTCATTTGTGGTATTTCATTCTTATACTTGTTACAAATTTTTTTTCACGTTCTTAAGAAGAAGAACAAAATCCTTTTTTCTCAAAATTTGAAGCAAAGTTTTAGTAGTTGAGACATAATCCATTGCATTTAAAATATCTAGAGACTTCTTCTCTAATGCTCGACAAAGCAGATCTGTTATTCCCATAATCTTTTGCCTAAAGTATAATATGAATATGAAATCAAAAGAATTAATCACAATCACAAGAGCACTAACTTCACACAGATGGAGTTAGAGGATCCTTCATACACCATATTTTTTCAACACAATAATCATAGAGCTATACATGTCTATCATCCTACAAACCAAGTCAAAATTAGAACTCTAATGAGTCTTTTCAACCTGTTGTAAATTTTCAATTTGATTACACATTCTACTAATAACTCTCATATGTGCAACTTCAATTTTGTGAACAGAATGTAACCTCCTATGGCATTTAGGAGAAGCATTTATAAGATTACCAATACAAGTCAATTTTGAAAAGAAATAACCAAATTGATACCACTTTTTYAGCAGTCATAATAAATGCTAGTTGAAGATGATGGACGAAACAATGTGCATACTCTGCCACCAACATCTTCTCAGTCTACTTAAGGTTGAAAAATTCTTTCTGCTTCTTTATTCGTAAGGAGGTGGGGAAATAATGTTCCAAAAATGCCTTTTAAACGTGCCCCACGTCAAGGGCTATCCATCAGTTAGGTAACCTGGTGCTGAGTCTTCGCACCAAACCTTTGCATCACCAACCAAAAATGGAATGACCACTTCTCCTCGAAGTCCTTTAGGCATCTCGAATCTTGAAGTTCCACTTCCTATTCCTCAACCACTTGTTTACAGCTTCTAGGTCCACCCCTCCTCTGAATGTTGGAACATTAACTTTCCTCATTCTCTCATAGTAGGATGCGATGCYGAAGGTGGTTTTCCTTTGTGGCCCTGAAGGCTTACATTGTAGCATGAAATGTAGCTACTTTTTCCATTGGCATAGCCAGTGTTGATTGAGTGATGAGTGGTGGTGGTTGTGGTGCCCCAGCACAACTCATTCTTGGCATTCTACCTTGGCCTCTTGGGCAATTGGGCAATGGGTGGATCTATTCCATTCCTGCATCTAGTTTGATCATTCATTTGATAAATAATTTTACGACTTGGAAGGGATTAACTTATCATATTTTAGTAAGGCAAAGATAAAAGGAAATGRTTGAGTGTAGAGTTATATTATCGAAAGAAGTCAATGAGATTTATTAATTCTCATTTTATAAATGGAAAAATATTCACAATGACACTCCAAATAATCAGTAGGCAAATAACTCTAAATATTAGGACTAAGAAAACTATTCTGAGTCTTTTATTTCCTAGCATGTATCATTTTAGTAACTATTAATCTGTAGAGCGATCCAGCACTCGATCCTGCAACTGATTATTCCTCCCTCGCAGCCCTTGAGCCTTCCTTGCACTCGTCCTATAGATGCACGACGTACGCAAGCTCCCAATGATTTTCCTGCCTCTTGAGTTCTACTTCTCGTGCTTTTAGACTCCTAATCATTCCCGTTAGCCCTTGCTTTTCGCCTTTTAGTTGCCTAATCACTCGCCCTAGTAATCTAAACTCCTGTTCCGCTTGATATTTCTCCCGATCACTTCGAATGCATTCACTATCAGCTTCTGCCAAGTACTGGGCATTGTAGCTCTGATCCTTGAGCAGTTGCTCATTCTGGGTCTCAAGAACCTTCACCTTCCTCAATAACCTCAAGTGCTTGAGAAGGAAAACCATAACTTCGTCTCTTCTTTTGTTTGTCGATATCTATTAATATGAAAGTTAGTTATTGTTAGCAAAGTAAACTAGTCTATAGGTCAATAATAATAAATAAATTGTCATGATAAAAGGGAGGAAAAAAACAAAAAGAAAATTTAGTCGTAGATAGCCACTTTACCAAGACCCACTCTCATCCCTAAGTATTCATATACCTAATCTTATCCAAATGATTCGTAACCTAGGTTCTGACACCACTAAATGTCACGCCTCGACTCTAAGTCTAGATCCATACCCGAAATATGGCACGACCATATTCTYTAAGTTTTASCCTAAAAAGCACAAGGCCTCTTTACAACAGAGCTTACTAAAACTTCAAATCGACAAAAACTRAGAAGAATACATAATACTTTATTTTACTCCAAATGTCTAGTCTGATAGAACCATAATACTTAAATTCCAAATGGTGGTGCAAGGTCCAAAAATAACAATTCAAARTGTAAATAAATTATTAACTAGTCTTGATTCCAATTGCTAGGTGTTCATTCCCAGAAGTCATTCTTAAAGTCACACGCAAAGGCTTCTTATTTTGAGGAAGAATAGGGGTGGAGTGAGTCCCCTTYTAATTGGAACCAAACTAGGTTTAATATATGCAAAATGCTTCTTACACTTTCCTTACAACTCCTTTGTACAAGAGATACAAATATTTAATTTAAAGCAAAACACATGACGAAGATAGAGAASTACGTAATCTAAGATTTGAAAAATATACCTTGACTCGAGACGCATAGGAGTAGCTGTGAAGGGCAAGAGAGAAAACAYAAAAATCCAAGAAAGAAAAGAAAGCGAAATAACCCGCTTGAGAATGCATCTTATGGATTAGGAAGAGAGTGAGACGGTCAGAATGAAATTCAAAAAAAAAAAAGAAAAAGGAGACATAAAGCATTTCATGTTCACTAGATTAGTATGAAGACAAGGATTACACCAAAGAGTCAAGCTAAAGAAAGAAATAGAAAGCCTTTTATGCTGCCAAATATACACACGGTCTGTAAGAAAGCAAAAATTGCACCCAGGAAGTCAAAGGAGTATTTAATTTGTTGTGATGACTAGAAAAAACAAATGGAATACGTTGAAGTAAAGAGAAGTCAAGCACATGGTCATTTAAAAGCCAAAACACAAGAAGACAATATAGGGGGTGACTGCTCTTGTGAAATGGGCAAASACAAGAGGGATCCAAGCCAYTCCATGGMACTAATCCCGAGCACAATATAACCATCAATCAAACTTTCGATTTTACCTTTAACCAACAGAAGACAAACCACCACAAAAGAGGGGAATTCATAACAAATAATAGCAAAGCACAAAAGAAAACCTTAACAATGTCTTTAAATAARTCAGCCAAAGAAACATTTAAATAGTCTTTTTTAGTTTCTAAATCATATTTCAACCAGAATCAACATGTTTGGGACAAGCACTGCACTAAGTCTTTGGATCAGATCTTGCATTTAAGCCTAGAAGTACTCCCATTAGGACAGCTGGACAGATAAAGTTGTAGCTTTTTCATCAATGCTACTTAGGTAATTGGAGCATATTCCCCTCAAGACTCATATTAGCCTTTGTCCCAAACAAATGATTTTATATTAATAAAATATCATAGACTAATTTATTTCATATATAAGATGAACGAAAGATAACAATTTTGACACCCACACAAGTTCAATCCGACATTTTATACGAAAACAATCGATAGATTTTTGATAAGAAAATTAGATAAATAGTGTTATTCCACTTACCTTACAACAATCGGCTAACACTCCAACTCAGATAGTCTCTCTCTAGGTTTGGCGTGGTGTCAGATAGCGATCCTCCGTCACCCCAGCTTTTGGTGTCAACCCACTACTCCTGATGTCCAGAATACGAAGACGTGAGAATAGAATAAGAGGTTTTATACCTAAACCCTAATAAAAACATAAAACAAACCCTAATAACCTTATATGATATTTATCTATTAATACTTATATATTTATTTTACTTACCATTTAACTCTCTTTTTATTTTTACTTTTTATACTAAATTCCTAACCCTAGTGGGACACGGGTATCATATCTACAACCTAAATGAGCCTAGTTGTAGCTCCGCTCATGGCTAGAATAGTTCATCGAAAACTTAATGTCTTCCTAGAAATTAACTAATTATCAATTATGAACCCCCTAAAGCCGGTTGCATAATAAAGTTTCCTATCAAGATGGTTTCCATATATTCAATGAGGGCTTCTTCACACTCTCTCCAAGTCTCGGTAAGTGCCCATACTTTCCCCTTAACACTTGGACCCACAGGCTTCATGGCTTGTTTAAAATTCACCATGCAAGTTTGGCTGGAAAGTCTTTGTTAAGTGCATCCAAGTTTCTAATGCCAATTCCACCTTCCTCCTTGGACTTACACACCTTTTTCCAAACAAGAGGGTGAATGTAACTGCCATTATCATTATCGCGTAAAAAGAAGCGACAATTGATTTTTCCATCTCTTGTAGGATTGAGCATGGAATTCGTTGTGATTGCGTAATATATGACATTGTGATTGTGTAATATACGAAGGAATGTTTGTAATGACTATCTTGAAGAGTAAAGGCTTTACTTCCCTAAACATGATCTTTAGCTTCCATCTGATGTGGGTGAGAACCCATTAACTATTCTTGTATTTATCTATCTCGTCACACCTCTTTTGATAAGCCATTGTACCATTTTGTGCCATTTTACCTTATATTTTTGTGTAATGTGATTAAGTGACTTACTCTTGATAAAGTGTAACATTGTGGAATTAGTTGTAATTGTTGAGCTAAAATGCTTAACTTGTGCAGGTGATAGATTTCACTAAGAGTTCCTTGAGACACTTAAAAATAGAAAAGTAGAATGATGAGTTTAGGAGAACTGTTGTAATATTGTTGTAGCATCGATAGCTAGAAAAGAGTACACTAAAAGAAGTCTTCTTGACCAATGAAATGAAGACATGTTGAAAGAACTAAAAGAACTAATCAATAGGAAATCTATACTTGGCAAAGAAAAAAAGAAAACAAGAAAGAAAAATATATTTAATTGGCCATTRAGATGAGGACATGTGTCATACTTTTTGGACAAAAAGTAGGGCAATACATTATGAAGTCTTAGAGGAGGAAAGAGAAGGCATTCATAATTTCATTCAATGTTATTCCTAYAGCAGCCCTGATTGGTTTTCAYAAAGAGGAAAWGTTGAAGAATTKAAGGGGGACAGAGAGTTCAACATTCAACCAAAAAATGGTCAATCTTCACTTTGCTACAACAAGGCTTTGTCTTTACCTTGTTATAACATAACTTTTTATCCTCTTATCTTTATCTAGTATTTCATGSAGGAYTCTAGTGGATATTTAGGTTTTATTTTGGCTGTTTACATGAGCTAAATTTATAAAAGCTAATTTTTTTGTTGAGCATATATTGTGGTGTTATTAAATGCTTTGTTGAGGAATAAATGTTATATCTTGTGGGTTTTACTTGAATAATATTTTAGTTTTTCATATCTACTATGTACTGATTATTTAAGTAGATATTCAAACTGTCCTAAAATTGSGAAGTGGAAGGTAGTGGATCTATTCAAGTGAATATGGGTTTGGGATGTCTTATGATAACCCATTTTTAGATAATATAGGAATACATGTCTAACTATAAATCCATTAAAACTTCTATAAAATTGGAATTTTTTTAATTGAGTAGCACCAGAAGGTGATTTCACTTAATTAAAAGGAACAAGAACCAACAAACTCGTAATGGGTGAGGTAATTTATTGTCTTGGTTTACCTGCGAGATATTATTATAGCATTCGTACAACATTACTTTAACCGTCATAAATTAGGGGATTCATTAATTCTAGCTTATTTCCTATGTTCCTACTCATCAATTGGACAGTTTTTCTTGTTCTTATTATGTCTTTGACTTGGTGATCAACTTATGTCTTTATTTTAATCTAGTGACACTTTAGTTATTTCAAAATCAAATTATTATTAATTTTAACATACACTTTGCACAATTTGAATCCTCGTAGTATTTTACTTACTATTACTTGTGGTCCATGTACAACTTGCGCATTTGAAGTTAATTTCGTGTTTGCAATATTGTCTATCATTATCCACCTAACTTATTATCTATTTTGAAGAGCAAGGATGTATATATAGTGTGCTAACATTTTTAGAAGTCCCTATGGCAGTATTGGGGGAGAAATATAGGTGAGATCTCTAAGAGTTTATTTGCTGGCCCAACTCCAGATAAAACATAGAAAGAATGATCTCGCAATAACTTGTGCTTGCTTTAATGAGGGTTCGCAAAAAACAACTAGATCATCAGTATTAAACATATGTATAGTTGGCCCTGTCTGGAAGTATAGATAGCTCGCCATACTCCTAAAGAGCAATTGTTCTTGATTTGTTGCCCAAATGTTCACATGTAAAGAATAAATATGTAGGTGGACAATAGGTCTCCATGCCTAGGTCCTCATTAGGGCTAAAATTTCTCAAATTTCTCTTTATTCTACAACACCAATAGCCCAACAGAGGTTATATAAAACATAATCATCCTCCCAAACCGTGTGTCACAAGCCTTGTTCTTGAATTTTTTTTATTGTACTCCTTAGTAATATCATCAAGTCATGCAATTACATCTTGGTCTTTTTTCCTCAATAGAAGTGGTAATGGCATTTAAGAGTTCCTAAAGCTAAGTTCTTCTATTGAAAGAGCATATTTATGCTGAGTCCCTCATTTGGACATGTTTGGCCAGATCTACAGACAAGATAGTCTTCCAAACAAGTGTTATCACAACCATAAGTCCTACTGCGAGGGGAATCGAACAAGGAACAATTTACATTGACTATTTCTTTTAGCATTGTAATTATTGTTTTAAAAAAAAAAGAAATTTCTAAGAACAATTTTTGTAGCATTTTTGGCATGAGATTGAAGCTTGATCCATAACATTCTTGCATGGAATAGCAAAATCTTTTCTTTCATACTCAAGAAAAGCACTTCAGTACTATCCCCTTCTTGATTAGTATTAGCCCATTCACTTATTAATGACATCATTAACACATCTATAACAACGGGTGAGATGCACAGAACCAAGACTGTACCTCCATAATCAAATGTGTTGTTCTAGATTGCTAGYAGTGGACTTGCACCAAATCTGCTGCAGGTGGACTATCCCATGCTAGAAATTATATCTCGATCTACAAGCTTTCTTGGAGGAACTTTGTAAGTTCCATATTCAATTCGGCTTCAAAAAGTTCAACTCCTTAGTCATTGTAGCAAAGTCACCAACAAAAAGGTACGACTAGTGAGAAAATTYAGTCTCTCGAAGGACTACTCAAAGAATTCATCATTATGAATAATACAACAAAGAAACAAAAAGAAGCTTTGATTCAAAGTCACATGGTGTCACTCAAGAATTTGAAAACCAAATGGGGTAGCTAGCCAACACCTTTAACAGTAGACCTCAAAATTTCTTTCCTAGTGAAACTAAGGTCCCCAAAATAGATAGAAAGAAGCATTGAAAGCCATTACCTTGAAAAATGAAAACGAGTTAGGAGAGCCTAAAGTTAAATCCAAAGCTCAAGATGAACATATTTCAGTCTRAGAAGAAAGAGGAGCTGAACTAGAAATTGAAAGTTTACTGCAAYAGAGAATTAAAATTTTGCAAAAGTAGGGGACTAATGCTGAGACCAATATTGTAACATTACCTGCAGCWTTGAGTCTMGATTTGAGGTCTATAAAACCAAAGATGCACTTTCCTCAAAGGTTTCAAAAAGAGTAGGAGGATAAAMAGTTCAACAAAATTTTCAATATTTTGAAATTAACTTCATATCAATATTCCTGTTGTTGAATCATTTGAACAAATGCCAAAAGATGTCAAGTTTATGAAGGACATTCTATCAAAGAAGAGACCATTAGAAGTGTATGAAATAGTAGCATTGGCAAAGGCATGTAGCTCCATTATTTTGAATAAGGTGCCTCAGAAATTGAAAGATGCCGGGAGCTACACCATCTATTGTTCTATAAGGGACATGTATAGCACAAAAGAATTGTGTGATCTGGGAGTAAGCATTAACCTTATGCTAATATCTATCTTCAAAAGACTTGGAGTGGGGGAAGCTCRACCTACAACTATCAGTCTCCAGTTAGTAGATATGTCATTTGCCTATCCGGAAGGAAAAATTGAAGATGATTTGGTAAGGATTAACATGTTTATATTCTCGGTGGATTTCATTGTACTAGATTACGAGGCAGATAAGGAGATTTCAATCATCCTAGGGAGACCATTTCTTGCCACTRGAAGGGCATTGATTGATGTTWAAAAGGGGAACTCACAATGAGGGTACATGAGCAAGAGGTAACCTTCAATRTCCTCATCGCTATGAGTTTCGTAATGAGACTAAARAGTGTTCCTCTATTGATGTGGTTGATTCCTTCATAGCTGAAAAATTCCAGAATAGTTACAGTATTGGTGCTACATCAATAAAAGCTTCACAGTATTGGGGTTAATTGAATTTTTGGTAGCCAATGAAGAAGATGAACAATGAGCTAAATTGATAGCATCTAAGAAACCTCATTCCAATCAGAGAAAGCAATTTGAGCCCTTAAGTCCATCTCCAGGAAGCTCTATTCACTRTAAGCCCTCTATCAAMCAACCTCCCTTACTTGAATTAAAGCYTCTTCYATCGCATTTAAAATATGCATATGTAGGCAATGAAGAGACTTTACATGTTATCATATATGAGAATTTGGGGCCTATAAATGAGGAATTACTATTGAATATTTTGAAAAAGCATAAGAGGGCTATGGGCTGGACAATGGCTGATATTAAAGGGATTAGCCCCTTTTGCATGCATAAAATTCTGTTGCATGAGTGCTACAATAGTTCAGCGAAGTAGCAAAAGAGACTAAACCCGTATATGAAGGAGGTCGTCAAGTAGGAGGTTATCAAGTGGCCAAATTCAGACATTATTTATTCTATTTCAGATAGCCCATGGGTAAGCCCAAATCAGTGCGTACAAAAAAGGGGGTTGACTATGATAATAGATGAAAATGAAGAATTGATTCCTACTATCATCGTAACAGGTTGGAGGGAATGTGTGGACTACCCCAAGCTGAACAATGTTACATGAAAAGATCTGACTTGATGAATCAACTTATATCTTAATTTTAATCTAGTGACACTTTAGTTAATTTCAAAATCAAATTATTGGGAATTTTAACATACACTTTTGCTAACTTCAATCTTCGTGGGATTGATACTTTATTTACTCTATATCACTTGTGGGCCGCGTATACCTGCGCATTTGAAGTTAATTGCCTATTTGTGATTTTTTCTATCACCATCCACCCAACTTCTTATGTATTTTGGAGAGCAAAGATGTATATCTAGTTTGCTAATCACACCAATGGGATAGCTGAATACCCGGATAATTCTCCAAGTTCGTAAAGATAGTGGACCATCAAATAATTACTAATATTTTTAGAAGTCTCTTAGACAGTATTTAAAGGAGAAATAGAGTTGAGATTTTTGAGAGTTTATTTCCTAGCTTAACTCCAGGCAAAACATAGAAATAATGATTTTGCATAATTTGTGCTTGTTTCCACGAGGCTACACAGAAAACAACCAAATCATTGGCATTATAGATATGTATGGCTGGCCCCTGTCTGGAAGTACTTAGAGCTCACCATACTCCTAAAGAGAAAATTTTCTTGATTTGCAGCCCCAATGTTTCCACGCAAAGAATAAAGAGGTAGGTGGACAATGGGTCTCCATGCCTAAGTCCTCATTGGGGCTGAAAGTTCAAAAACTTTCTATCTATTCTACAATACAAATAGCCCATAGAGGATATACAAACCATAATCAGCCTCCTAAACTGTGTGTCATAAGCCTTGTTCTTGCATTTTCTATTGTACTCCTTAGTAATTTCATCAAGTCATGCAACTACATCTTGGTCTTTTTTCCTCAAATAGAAATGGTAACGACATTTAAAAGCCCCTAAAGCTAAGTTCTACTATTGAAAGAGCTTATTTATCCCTCAAATTCATGTCAAAGCTCAAAGTTGACTCCCTCATTTGGCTATGTTTGGCCAGATCCACGGACAAGATAGCCTTCCATACAAGTGCTGTCACAACCATAACTCCTACTGCGAGGGAGACCTAACAAGGAACAATTTGCATTGACTATTTATTTTAGCATTTAAATTGTTGTTTCGACAAAAATATAAATATCTAAGAACGATTTTTGTAGCTTTCTTGGCATGAGATTGAAGCTTGAGCTCCACTAACATTCTTGCATGGAATACCGAAATATTTATTCATACCCAAGGAAAGTACTTCAGTACCATTCCCTTCTCGATTAGTATTAGCTTACAAATGACATCAATAATGCATCTGTAACAATGGGTGATATGTCAAAACAAAGACTATACCTCCATAATGAAATGTGTAGATCTGGATTGCTAGCAGGGGATGTGTCACCAAATCTGTTGCAGGTGGAACATCCCACAGTAGAAACTATTTCAAAATCTTGATCTACAAGCCTTCTTGGAGGAACTATATAAGTTTCATATTCAGTTTGGCTTCAACAAAATTTAACTCCATGGTCATTATAATCAATCAAGAAATTATCTTTCAGATATCTATTTGCCAGTGGATAAAACTTATTGAATATCTTGGACAAGTATTTCCCAATCAATCACATCTTTCATGATTTTTGTTTCTGTTGCCATCTCYATCAGCTTTGTAATAATAAACTACATGCGCATACACTAGGAGAGCTAATTGGTTGATCAATGAGAACTTAAGATGGTGAAAATGTTGTAATGTTAGGTTAGATGGC
Organism: Rhazya stricta; assembly: GCA_001752375.1. Lineage (NCBI taxonomy): Eukaryota > Viridiplantae > Streptophyta > Magnoliopsida > Gentianales > Apocynaceae > Rhazya > Rhazya stricta. The sequence goes on from MEJB01000015.1 coordinate 4,494,411, forward strand.
CTCATCAGCTTCTTTTGAGAATTAAAATGCCTATTCATATCTATCTATCTATATCTAGTTGATGCAAAAGGGAAAGGCTAGTAAAAGAATCAAAGCCATAAAATTAAATTTACAAATGAAAAAAGAATCGAAAAATGCAGCTTTCAAGTAAGTTCTGAGCTTTATATTGGTCAGTGATCTACTTTTGCTAATATTTTAAAAGATGAGACAAAAGAGTAGATATTGAAACTTTTAGAGAAGTTCTAAGCTTTATATTTGTCAATGGATCCTAACATTTTGCTCATATCGTAAGCTATTTCACCAACAAACCAGTCAAACGATTTCCTTTCATATGCTCGTATTCAAATTGAATTAGCTCAAAATAGCTCTCTCTTTTTAAGTACTATCTCTATAAGTTTGTTTACCAATAAAGTTAAACGAATGACATTTTTTTACACCATCATGATGCTTTTAGCTTTGCATAATATCAGCTTGCGTAATCAGTTCTCTATGTTTTTATTGCGTCTAACTCGATAAAACTGATAATGCAAAGTCACGTGATTGCTTTATCACTTTGTGATGACTCAATCTCATGTTATTTTAGTGTCAAAGGCTACAAGAGGGTGTAAAAGGCCAACGGTGGAGTTTGTTAAATAACAAAGCTATTAGGATAAAATAATAAATAAGAAAACCAAATATAATTTTTTATCCTCCGCATAAAGAGTGTTTTCAAGTACTTTTCTCTTCCCTATCCTGTGTTGCCCTCTTGAGGACTAGTGGTAGAGTTATACCAACTTCGTCAGACTGGCGCAAGATTCAAAATGAAGATACTTGCCATATTTGGAAAGAGGGGGCGCAACAACATCCGAGTCTACTTACTCCAAACCAACAATGAAAGCATTGTGTAAGTGTTGTTTATTATTAGGAAACATTGTATTTTTAAGAAATATTTTTTTGATATATATTCTTAAATGTTTGGAAAAACTTGTAATTAGTTGTCATTGTCCATATTTAGCTATAGAGTGATATATTTAGGAGAGCTTTTAGGAAGTTGATTGATTGCAAGCTCTTGTATTTATACTAGCTTTGAGGATCAGTAATAGATAGAACACCATAGCTTGAGCTTGGTAGGAAGACTAATTTATGCATATAAGATAAAACATCCAACATGTAAATGACCAAAAGAATGGTTCTTTCCGCACAATATTGCATATGGTGTTTTTTCCTCTGGCTATTAGAGCGTTGTTTCCTAACCCAGAGTGTAATCGTCGCCTATTAGGAAGACTAATTTATCTTTTTGTTACAAGACCTAACTCTTGTATTTTGTGCACGTTCTTGCTTAGTTCATGCAAAGTTTGCGTCAAGAGCACTAGGATGCTTCTCTTCTAGTTGTTTGTTACTTAAAAGGGAACCCTGGATAGGGGTTCTTGTTGCATTTCGACTGTGACTTGCAATTATATGGTTGGTATAATTAAGATTGGGAAGTTGCTCCTTGACTCGATGATCTCTTCTTAAATGTGTACGTTTAGCTTGGCAATTTTCCTATTTCYTAGAAAACCAAGAAACAGCATATGATGTCTCGTTCTTCTGCTGAAGTGGAGTATTGCTCCATGGCCACTGCTATTTGYGAGCTAAAATGGTTAAAGGATTTCTCAAATGTCTTRGTGTTGCTCATTCTRGATTATGAAAATTTATTGCGACAATTAGGCTGCCTTACACATGGCTGCTAATTCGTTTTTTCATGAGCTTGCAAGGCACATTAAGGTTGGTTGTCATGTTGTGCGTGATGAAATTATGAGGGGCAATACAGTTACTAGCTATGTGCCAACCTATTCTCAACTCATTGATATCTTTACCAAAGTTTTGGGCAAGAAGCAATTTGACTACTTTCTTCCCAACCTGGGTGTTCACAATCCATCTGCTCCAACTTGAGGGGTATATTAGGAAATATTGTATTATTAGGCAATATTGTTGTTGTCTTGCATATTCTTGTACATTTGGAAAATATTGTAATTAGTTGTCACTGTCCATATTTAGCTATAGAGTGATATCTTTAGGGGAGCTTTTAGGAAGTTGATTGATTGCAATCCCTTGTATATAAACCAACTTTGAGAATTAGTACTAGATAGAGATAATTCTTCCCCCACATCTAGTTTTGTCACTCATCACTTTTGGAGGTATTGATTACTACTACTTTTAGTGAATTACTTTATAAGATTAAGAACCACCTATTGAATATAAATATATCAAATGACAATAAAGATGGTAGAGGCACAATTCACTAAATCAATGAGTTCAAGGGACTTATACACCAATCATTCAACAAATTAAAGCTTTTAACAAGTTGACAAAAAAGAGTGAAGAACGTCTTGTACTTGCTGATGAAAATTCTTTCTGCTAGCTACCTAATCTTCTCAGAATATGATGAATTCTCAATAGTAGGTTGAATCAACAACCATAATAAATTTCAACAAAAATATATTGAATAAAACATTTCTCAATATTTACTTACGAGCAAATACTAGTATATCAATCTAACATAGTAGGAATATTTTTTTTACGTGTTTGTTGAATTATATAGGTGATCTTGCACAAATCAAAAGATTTGAATAAGAGATAAATCAATAATTAAATTTCTAAAAGGAATGGAAATTCTTATCTATTACAAATTAATATAACTTGGGGACTCTAAGCCTTCCCTAAGGCTAGAAAGTTATCAAGAGAGACATTTCGATSACATTTTAAATTAAAAAGCCATCAACTATTGATTTAAAATGTCCTTTGTCTTCACTCTTAACTCAACCAATAAATGTAAATTTTGARTTTGTTCTGTTTCTACTTCTTACTTCAAAATTTTTTTCTTAAATTAAATCAAATTTCTTAATTTAAATTGTCATCCAAATACACAATCATCAACCAAAAGGACCCCTTTATGTCAAGTACAGACTGCCTTATAATGTTTATGCACGAGGCAATATGTAAAATTTCATATTTCTCCTGAGTTTCCTACTCAGTGGATGCAAGAAGGTTAGACTTATTCATTTTGGAGCGATTTGTCTAGCACTTACATAACTTGCAACAAAAGTCTTGCTATGGCATCTAAAGAAGGCAGACAAGTTACTACTTCTTTCTACCACATTAATCTTACCAATTTTCTTGTTATAAACAGAAAATAAACTTTTAGTCAATTATTTTCTTTTCATTTTTATACGTTATTAGCATTTGTAAAAGAAGTAATTAAAGGGTCAAAACTGGACCCTAATTGATATTCATCCACGCATATATATAGTACATCAAGCGTTCCTAATTAAGGTAAAACTCTAAGTTTAGGAAACAATCTTAAATGATAACAACTATTTGTCTAAAACATATCATAATATCTCAACAAACTTATCAC